>CM060958.1:36272106-36654606 GCA_030765055.1 Mantis religiosa | reverse complement strand
GAAATTAAAGGATTTCACGCTCTCCTCAGATTAAATTTTAATTGCATCGCATAACAAGCAATATCGAGGGATCAATGCTAGTCAGTCAAGCACGAGCAGTCTGTTCGGTTATTAAATCGATAACTCGATACACAGAGTAGAACAGACAGGCCGTGGGAATTGCACTTAATTGTCGCACAGGGATAGGAAAAGCAAGTGTGCCACGTACGGCTTCTGTAGACCAAAATATTGAACAATATCTGGCAGAAAGTATCGCTGTAAATAATGTGTCTTAGTTGGGTGAAAAATTATGTATATCTTGAATTACAAGGCTTAGCAAGTTTCTGAATATTTCAGCACATCCATATGGTACCTTACTGAAGTGTAAGGAAAACACTGTGGGAAATATGGTTTACAAAAATATCTACGTTTCAGTAAATGATAAGATTTATTTTTATTAAAGACATTAAATATTGAACTGTAGTGCTATCTGCCACATGGGTACTATGTAGAAACAGAATAAAGAGATAACATATTGCATAATGTGACTAATTGAAAGTTTATTTTTAAAATTATTTTAGTATTATTTGTGTTTTAAACAACACACTCATCTGATTGAAATACACATCCCTGTTCTGTTTATTGCTGGATTTCTTACAAGAGACAACTAAGAACTCCTTTAGTAACTCATTAGAATTTGTTAGCGAGTTATGACAAGTCCTGGAATCCTCTAACCTTAATAACTTCTAAATAAACTTCTATGAATGTAGGATAGAACAAATTCGACGAGTTCAATTCTCATCACCGCTCAGATGGCAGTGTAAGGTGTGTTGAGGCAGCAGGTGCTGATGTGCTTTTAAGAGATTTCTTCTAGTGCAGCGACATTTCATTCAACCCTTGAGGGTCCACTGAAGACTAGTATCACATATTTTGTTGTTAACGAAGCCTAAACACTGAAAATGGGCTCCGTCAGACATGAAAAAATTAGTCAAAATATCGGAAATTTCAAGAAGCAATTCCCGCAGACTGCTTCACCTTCAGTTTCCAGAAGGAAAGATTGAATGGGTAACTGAATCCATTATTTAGGAGTGAAGTTGCAGCGTGGTTTAACTTTTTGTGAATACATCAGGGACCTCTCGGCTCAGTGCAGAGAACAATTGGCTGACTTTCTCTAGTGCAAACTATTGCTACAAAAGTTTAGAAAAATTTATTCCTCCGTTCACTGTGTTAATCATTAGACCACTTCCGTGGTCTTCATGTAGCATGCCAGCCTCTATAATTCCGAGGCCGTTGGTTCAATCCGTGAGAGGGGGTACGGTCCTTTCTATGACATCATTTTTATACGTCGTTTTGTGACTTAGCCGGTCGATCTGAGTGCTCAGAAGGTGATAGATATATATTAAATGAGAGGATTTCTGCTTGTGTATCCATTATTTCTCTAAAATACACCAAAAGTTACTATCAACAATAAGAAAACATATACTAGTATTTGAATCCCTCTCAGGGAACACAAGACTGTTCGTAGTATGAAAGGGCTAGGCTAGTTAATGGCGTAGGTGTCTTCATATGCATATCTTCCCCACCCTGTGCAATCTCCAGAGAGAGGACCACCGGTACAGGTCGGCTGATGGTGGCCCATCGGACGTCTGGACCAGGGCGTCCGCACGTTGCGGCCTTGGCCTGTTGTCACTTCCGTGATGCAAGCCCTCGCCACATGTGTCTTGAAAATACCTCGTCCTGCCGGAGTACGACATCTTCGATCCGGCATTCTGCTGCTCTCCGATAAGGGCGCCACACCTCTTCAGGTCGGAGGTTTCGGCCTCATATATTGCGTGTAATATTACGCAGGATTTCTGTTACTGTATCTTTTATTTCTCACAAATTAACTAAGAGATCAACAGTAATAACAAAACACTATATTAATATTTGCACCTCTCTCAGGGAACAAAAGACTGCTCCTAGCATATAAGGGCTAGGACTAGTTGATGGGTGGGCAACTTCAATCTCCCACAGCTGATCTTAGGCACCACCTCCTTCAGGAAGACACCTGCAGGGGATCAGGGGTCTATGGTGGAGCTTGGCTGGCGTTCGAACTGAAAATTTCAACGACTCCATCCAGATGAGCGCGACGTCACCCGAATGTGATCCCTCCTGGTCTCTCCCTCGTTATTCCTGTCTCACAGGGATCATAATAGAAGCACAAAAGTCCACAAGGCTAACTAGTAGGTCCGAGGTAGTTTGTACCTACCTTTGCTTTGATATCGCGTATAAAATTCATGCTCAATTCATATATTTGGACACTCTAATACTTAAACAGAAAAATCCAAAACAATTGCTGGCAAAGACTTAAATACAAATTAACTATATGGCACACTGTTGTTCTGCAACGCAACAGCGGAAAGTTAAATATCCTAGAGTAAATCGAGTGATCCAACCTTTGCTACCAATCTTAACAGTGAATTTATTTGCAATATACTTAAAATAATCTTGATTTTTATAGCCTAAAAGCCCTCAAGATGAGGGCCGAAAAATATATGCAATATTCTACATCAGAATGGACATCCCTTGAGAAGATGCATGTTATTATCATCTCGCTGTCGGCCTGGCTAATTGCTCTGTTTCAATGCAAGTGACCATCAAATCACGTTGCTGCAATGAGGGGTTTCGAGGCTTATACGTTCCTAAGGTGTTTAGTGACAGTTTTGATTAACTGAGGTGATCTTCATCCAGCAGAATTTCTGTCCGTGAAGTTTAAGATCTTCCCAGAAGCGAATATTCTTCGCTCTTCGACTTTGCGGCTAAAGATATTTATTTCTAAACGTCTGCACAAGTAGTTTATATTTCATGAGGATATTTTGGATAATTGCAATTGTTTTGTTTCTGGGGGTCTGTGTTCTAAATTCGAGAGGTCATGGGCCTATATTCTGTGAGTCCATCAATCTGATTTTACTTAGTCATTTCCTTCATACGTCAAGGCGAACAGCAGATTGGATATTTGATAACATAATCTACAGTTTCACTTTAATAATAAAACACACAAAAATAAAAATAATAGTAACAATGAATGATCTTCCGTTCTATCCATATGTCATATGTCTGGCATGTGGAGAAGCAGAGATTCAGTTGCCTAACACAAAGGTGTTGAATCTTCCTTCCCCAGCAACAGAAGTAGAGGTACATTGTCTAGCAGTAAAACCTCTATGAATTTGAGAATGAAAAGTGTTGCATTTCATTTAAAACAATCGTGCTAAGACTTTATTGAAAATGGACGTTTCCAAGTCCCGTGAATTACATGTTTACAAAATGATCCGCGCACATGTGTATGTATGCTCATAAAAAGGCATACTTCAAGAACCAAATGTCAGTTAAACACTAAAGTTGGTATTTTCCATGGACACGTTGCGAACATTTCATGGACCTGAACTGCCCACGTTAAAATAAGAACTGATTTTAGGTACGTAGTTAAAATATGTGGTTACGGGATTATTAATTAAACTGCCGTATGTTTAAGTTATTTTCAAGAAAATCACAATTTGTATCTTAAAATTTCCTGTATTAGCATCTACATCCTTGTCCATACATAATAATGAATATATTACATTGTGGTTTTATATAATTGGTGAACTGATTTTACAAAATTATACTACACAAAAAATATTATATCTAATTAATGTACTTAACTGACGTTAAACAAATTTTTGTTTCACTAATCATTTTCAGTGCTTCCTTCCTCTCAAACTATCTTGTTTTTCTTTGTCAGGCAAGTCACAGAATTTTGAAGCTATCTCATATTGTAATGTTTAGTAAATAGCTGCCTATATTGTAACATTCTTTTACTGAAAGCTGAAACTGTTCCTGCCAGGATAGCCAGGAAAATTCGGTTAGTACTCATAAGTTGATATCAAATGTATATCTTAATCATGCTCAGCCAGTAATATTTGATTAATTGGTACAAATTATTGATAGATGTACGTAATAGTGATCAAGCAAGTACATCATTTCGTAATCAGAAATTGGCATCAAATACGCAATAATGATGTGTGTATATATAAAAAGGTGGGTCAACTGCCCCTATTTATTCTAATGTATGCAACCCGCAATTTATAGTCTAATGTGAAAACATTGACCATTTTAGCACAAAAATCGTTATGACAACTCTGACCTTCTAATCAGTACTATCCCAACCAGCATTAATACTTACAGCCCTCAATGAGTATCAAGAAGCTGTGCAAAGCTTAAATAAACGTTTTCTCATGCATGTTATACTAGCAAGGTGATAAATTGTGCTTGCCCAAAGATCAATATAGAATACGTGACAGCGCCTTAAACTTTATAGCGCTATAAATAGGATGTCAGAAACGCGATTAAATGATTTCAAATATTCCTGGAAGATATTCCTTGATGTGTATTCCAGTATATTCCTTGATGATTTCAGTATTATATAATCACATAGAGTTTGTAATAATGAGCTTGATATGTATGAAAGCTGCTGATTTCCTTCTGCGATTGTGTAAAAAATGGTAAACTCCAACTGTGATAAGATTTAAGATTAACATCTAATAATACTGCATACATACAGTTGAGTTTGGTGTGCCATACGCCTCCTAGGAACCTGCCCTTGGCCGAAACACTTCCAGTAGCAATTGATAAAACAACAGATTGGAACTTGAGTTTGCTGCTGTATTTATAGACTGCAAAGCGGGAGAGAAAATAAGAAATCACGTGAAAATTCCCCTCCGACAGGATTCAAAGAACTTTCGAAATGACTCCGCACGAGAAAGACGATTAAACCTTCTAAACCATTAAACATATGAAGACAACTGCGAAAATATAACAAATGCAAGCTACAGAATGTTAGCACAGAGCCCTTTAATTGTAATCTTGGTTTTTAATTTGCATACCCTACATATTAGTTTACAATGGAAATGGACCTTTGAGGAGTTGAACTAGTGAAGAACGTCAGTGCATGCACTCACATAACCTTGTAAATATCATTATTAAAATATATTTCCCATTATCTTCTTCATATTAATCGAGATAAGTTTATATAATTGGTTTACTTACATATTTCATTTAGGTACACTGGGAATATGGGACTACCGTAATTTATAAGCGATAGTCAAATCTTTAAAAAAATGTAGTCGCTGTATGATGGTTTTTAAATTACTTTCCCTTCCAGTCCAGGACATAAAAAAACAAACAAATAGTATGTACAACTATAGGCAAATACAAAACGTATAGAAATGAATATAACGGAAATAGTTCACCATTAACAAAATTTGTTGTTTTAACAATATTTACATTTTTGTGCATAAACATTTGTTTATCTATTACGGCTTAACAGTTATGCAATGTCATCCGGAATGAATAGGTCTTCCGAGGACATTCCCACAAAATTAACTGTTTTTCAGCTGCTATGATAATACAAGACGTGGTACTAGACTCCATATCGTCATATACTTTTGAGAGCTTTAAAATAAATCGTTTTAAAAATATTTGTTGGATTTGTGTACTAAGTATGGTATTTAACCAACGCTACGTTTTTGTTTTAATTATTTACAGTCGAAAACACAAACCTTTTTGTAAAAATGATTTATGATTTATTTATTTATTTATTTATTTACTTACTTACCTACCGACCGACCGACCGACCAACCGACCGACGGACCGCCCACCCAACCACCCACCCACCCACCCACCCACCCACTCACACACACACACTCACTCACTCACTCACTCACTCACTCACTCACTCACTCACTCACTCACTCACTCACTCACTCACTCACTCACTCACTCACTCACTCACTCACTCACTCACTCACTCACTCACTCACTCACTCACTCACTCCCACCATCACTCACTCACTCGCTCGCTCGATTACTTATTTATTTTTGCAATTCAAGAAGTATCAAAAACATGCATTTTCGAGAGAAATCTGGGTATTGAAAAGTTAAGCGAAGTTAAGCATTTCTAGTCACATTCCTCACCGTCAGAGTATTTGCATCGATATCATACTCATCCTAATATTAAATAACTTTGTCATCATCTCCCCCTGCCACAAAAACATCGCGAGAATAACTTGCCATGTTCAGTTTTACAAATTATAAATGGAACAGAACAGGATATGGTCAAACAATATTGGTAGGGTTGGAAATACGGTCCTTAAAATATCAAAAGATCGCTCTTAATGATGAAGAAACACTCCTTTAAAAAGTAGAATATTTGCTCTTTTCATTGTCATAAAAAGGCAGCCCTATAGAATGTTTCAAAAATAGGTTTACAGCCTCACAAACATTGCGTCGATTTGATCGACAATGGCAGTCTTCGCTCGTTATATAATAGTTGATTAAATCCACGTTTGGCGTTTTAGGGTGGAAACTCCTTTAAGCAGCGCGACAGCAAGCACCCGCTAGCGATGGACTCGATCCCGGGAGCCTTCAGTGGCAGGGGACCAAAGCATGACCCCTTAGCCCACTACGCCACGTCTCACGACGGAAATGTGGTCACCATACACAATATAGCCAGAGTGTTCAATTGTATGAGACCCTGTCATGAATGTAAAGTACTCCAATTAAAACAAAATTTAATGTTTCTAAATGTAAATGTAGTTAATAAAATCATCCACTCATCCATGCATTCAACTTCAGTTATGTACTATCACCAAAGTGAGATCCCAGGCGACCGCAAAGTGAGATTTGTGGTGAACAACACGGCTGGTATTCTCCGGGATCTTCGGTTTCCCCCACCATCTCATTTCATATATCTCAAAGTCACCGCCTGTGGTGCCGTATATAGTAAAAGCGGGTGTTAAACACTATATTTTCATTCAGCTATGTACTAAGACGCTTTAACAAGCTTAAATAAGTTATTATTTGTTCTGTTGTTTATCTAAAACAAGCTGGGACATTGCATCCACAAATTGGGTAACAAACTTTCAAGCAATGAATGCTTTTAGAGCCCCGAACAAAAATCGTTTTCTTAAAACAGTACGTATGTATGTCTGTGAACAGTCAAATATGAAATTATTAAATACAAAATCCCAAGATTTTTATTAAATCGTCATATATCGTTTTTGTTAACAAACTATGAGTGCCATTTCTGCAAACCTTTAAATAAATGGGAAAAAATGATATTACACAAAGATTATATCCCGTTAAAAACTTGTTTCCTAATCAATTTGTTTACTGTTCAGTGATGTTAATTTGAATTTTCAAATACTTATGCAATTCACTTTGCGCTTTCCCCTGTGGTCGCGCAAAGAATATTAATTTCAAGGAATACACATAGGTATCCCCTTTTTAGAAATCCTAAATACCCCTTTAGCATATGTTACCCTTCTGATACCCATAACGAAATGCGTAAATTTGACGAAAACATAGGCTTTTGGGAGAATAGTTGGCAAAAAATGAGCAGAAAAGTCATATTAGTGCAATTCTTCAGTAATTTTTTTCTCCTTCATTTGATTGTGTGAAGTGTAGAAAGTACTCTATGTTGTTTCTGTAGAGAAAATTAATCAAGGGGAACCTGTCACGTCGATGTGATGAAATATGTAGTTGTCGCGAGCTGGATTTGCGATAACGCTATTTGGTGTGTAAATAAATGAGCTGTTGGTACACGATTTCATTAAAAATTCAAAACTTTATCCAACAGTTTATGCTAGAAACAGCTGTGCTGTAGCCGAACTTTTAATATCCTATTTCATTGCCTCTTTCCCAGTACAAAAGCAAAACAATTGCTTGCTATTAATTTGTACATAAGGCGGTGTTTTGTAGTGATATATTCTCAATTGGAATGTCATAGCTTTTGGTGTTTGCAACTTTTACTTCGTTTACAAAATTACATGGACTATTTATTTATGTATTTACTTACTTACTTTATTTATTTATTTATTTACTTACTTACTTACTTTATTTATTTATTTTTTTTTATTTATTTATTTATTTATTTACTTTATTTATTTATTTATTTATTTATTTATTTATTTATTTATTTATTTATTTATTTATTTATTTATTTATTTATTTATTTATTTATTTATTTATTTATTTATTTATTTATTTATTTATTTATTTATTTATTTATTTATTTATTTATTTATTTATTTATTTATTTATTTATTTATTTATTTATTTATTTATTTATTTATTTATTTATTTATTTATTTATTTATTTATTTATTTATTTATTTATTTATTTATTTATTTATTTATTTATTTATTTATTTATTTATTTATTTATTTATTTATTTATTTATTTATTTATTTATTTATTTATTTATTTATTTATTTATTTATTTATTTATTTATTTATTTATTTATTTATTTATTTATTTATTTATTTATTTATTTATTTATTTATTTATTTATTTATTTATTTATTATCCAATTTTGTAATTCTTATTTTACCCAAAGGTATATTAGGAATGCAGTTTACAAATTATAACATAAATATAATAAAATTACGAGACAATAACCAAATACAATACAATGTCAAGATAGCAAATATTTAACATAAAAATTAATTATTTAGTTTCAGAAATATTTTGTTCATGAAAGTCATGAATAATTGTTAAGTTTTGTAAGTCATCAATATATGTGTATGTGACTTTAAAATGTGTGACCTAGGGATTGAAGTAATAAATCAAGTTTATTTCTTTCAAAACAAAAAACGGGGCTACCAAATAAAATGTGAGGGACATCTTGAAGATGATTTCCACAAATACAATCAGAGGTGGATTTAATTTTAAATCGAAATAAGTAATAAGAAAATTTGCCATGACTAGTTGAGAATAGAGTGAGAACTTAATTAGAATTAACAAGTTTACATTTATGTCTATCAGAAACCGTTGGGAAATATAAAACCTTAGTCAAAGCAACACAACCACTTTTTAACCAGTATTCGTTCCAGTCGTTAATGATAATCTTCAATATTTGCCTCAAATAAGAAATAAGGCATAAAGTATAAAATACCGGAGGATCTGAAGTGGCAACTTTCTTTGCAAGCTCGTCGGCCAGTTCATTTCCGGCAATCCTCACGTGTCCTCTGACCCATAAAGTACACACACGAAAACTGCTTAATATTTGATTCCTTATTTCAGCCGCCACAAGGATACTATTGTTTGAATCTTTCAAAGCCACAATTGCTGCCTGTGACTTACTGTAAAGACGAGCAGTACATTTTACGCCATTGCACGATTTCACTGCTTCACGAATTGCTAATAATTCAGATTCAAAGACTGAACATTCCTGAGCAAGTTTGAATATGGAAGAATGGTATTTTATGGAGCGTGAAAAAACTACGAACGAACATCCAACTTTAGCATTTTTACGATCTGTCTAAATGGAGTACTGATTTATTCTGTTGTACAATCTTCAAGGAGACTAGAGACCGAGGTGGGTGAATGAGAAGCTTGTTTAACTGGTTGTTCAAGTTTCAGGTGTGAAATATGTTGTAGGAAAGCTTTGCAGTTTGTAATTGCCTTACATGTACCAGTAAGAAAAACAGGTACAGTGGTGCAACAATAATCGCTGCTGTAGTGGAGATAGTGCGGTATCCTCAGATGATTCTTAAGAAGTATCCACGCTGTACCTGTAATAATTTAGACTGTGCCCATATCTTCTGGAAACTACTTTTTAAGGCCCCTGCACAGCAGAGAACCATAGGTTCAACTGTTCCTTTTTATATTAACTTCATTAAAGAAGAGTATAAGGTCCCATGTTGTCTCGTTAAAGCAGTCAGTGCAGTATGAAGTTTATCAGTCTTCAAGGTGATTTCGGAATTAGGTGATGACTGGAGTCAATCAAACAATGAAAGGAGATATTAAAAACTACGCTTGTTATCACAATGGGAATATGTATTACTATGCTTCGCAGTTTCTATTTGCTTTGTTTACATCCTCCTAAGTTACGTTCTCTCATGTCGTACTATGAATACATGGGTAAAATTATGTTCAAATGAGCTCAGGATCTGCGGAGCTTAGATTTACCCAAAATTCGTGTTTCGGGATAAGATAAAACCCTAGAAGAAACCTTATACAGGTAACTCATACAGGAAACTTGGAACTTCTCGAACGTGAGGCAGACACGCTACCTTCTACGCTACCGAAGCAGGCATTCGTAGTTTGTAAACCTCAGCATACGTAACAGAAGTTTAACATTTCATAAAAGTTTAGAAGAAATTTAATATTCTCCTATTTTATAATATTTACGATTATTTTCTTTAAAGTAAACTCCATTGGTGATGGATAAAACATTCCAGATAACACTCTATGGAACGAGCCAGTTGCGTACAACTGAGAAAATGTGCAACTGTGACAAAATAAAACACTTTTCTTCAAGAATATTTTATTCTCAGGATCTGATGCTTTAATAGGCATAATGCAATTAGTACTATACAGGATAAACACTTGCCCGCCTCGGTAGCGTAGATGGTAGCGAGTCTGCCTCACGTTCAAGAGGTCCCGTGCTCGAATCTCGGTCAGAGTGAGTTATTTGGGTAGGGTTTTTCCGGGTTTTCCCTTACTCTGTAAAACAAATGTCGGGTAACTCTAAGCTCTATGGATCCTGGGTTCATTTGAGCATCATTTCACCCATTTCATTCATCGTCCGAAATGACTTAACGTTGGAGGACGTAAATTGCGAGAGAGAGAGAGAGAGAGAGAGAGAGAGAGAGAGAGAGGAGAGAGAGAGAGAGAGAGAGAGAGAGAGAGAGAGAGAGAGAGAGAGAGAGAGAGAGAGAGAGAGAGAGAGAGAGAGAGAGAGAGAGAGAGAGAGAGAGAGAGAGAGAGAGAGAGAGAGAGAGAGAGAGAGAGAGAGAGAGAGAGAGAGAGAGAGAGAGAGAGAGAGAGAGAGAGAGAGAGAGAGAGAGAGAGAGAGAGAGAGAGAGAGAGAGAGAGAGAGAAAGGAAAAACACCACATGGAATTTTATTGTTTCTATAATTTTATAGGTTTAATATATTTTAAAATCGATAATCTACATATGTTTTTTTTTTTTTCTATTTTACTTGATACTTAATTATCAAATACCCACAAAGGTTAAATTAACTCTTACTTAAGGACGCTGTTTAACTGCTATGGTTCTCAGCATTTCACTCTATAGTGAGTGTGATAGACCCTTACTTTTGCTCAGAGGCCTCTTTGTCAGGCTAATGTGCAGTAAATAAAGGACTCGGGACTACCAGTTTTTGCTTCCCTTATGAATGAAGTCATACGAGGACCTATTAGGCCAAAACATCCATTACTCTTCTGCTGGTTTTACTCCTCAAGCCCAACAACTACAGGCGGAGGATGACAAATATTGACAAATCTATCAATCTGCTTCATATTCTTAAAGCACGGACTTTTTAGCTTCAAAACATATATTTCACAATACTGTTTTATATTTTCACAAACGTTTCTTATTATTTTCCACCTGCTGATGAAAAAATACCAGAAAACTATGACGAGGTAGAAGATACAAACTAAAGACGTTCAGATCAATAAGATATTTTGTAAACTGTTACAAAATGATATTGAAATGTCGTATAGGGCAGCTGTCTTTCATAAGTTAATTAAATCCAATGTATGAATACAGCGACTCAGGAAAGAATAGTTTCCTTCACTCAGAAACTTAACAAAACTTGTATTTGAACATTGCTTTATGCAACACTCTTAAGCACAACGCAAACTCTGACGACCAGCCAACTATAATGAACCTAATATAGACTTATACTTTATTGCTACTCCTCTGAATTTGTCTTATCATCTAAAGTTAGACCTCTAATAAAAATCAAATGTACAGCATTAACATGACTTTATGTTCTTTTTGGGCATTTATAAATAGCTTTAACAAATTATTCTCATAAAATATTCGCTTCCATCCACTTATAAAGATGAATGCAGAATTAATTTTCAGTAAACATTTCACATTAGAGGATGCACGGTACCAAAGCAGTAGGCAAATAAATGCGCGTCGCTCTTTCCATTTCATTGGAAGAAATAGCTGAATGGCGACAGGTATTAAGTTTAAACCAATAACAAGGAACATCTCAAAAAAGATTGTCTCTAAAAGGGTATTTGAAATAAGCTGGTATTTTAAAGGTATCCATATGTTTTATGTGGTTGGCTTATATCTATCGATTATGATTAACATCTTACGCAAAATTATACAAGGTTCCTTCCAAATGAAGAGGACCCACATGCCATTTTTTCAAAATGAAGTTTCTGAAGAATGTATATGAAAGGATAGTTTTCGTAGGGACGTTGATAATTTTCGTTTGACAGATTTGGAATGGTGATCCTAAATTATAAGAACTTGCTTATCCTACTTGTTGTTGACAGAGAAGAACACACAGAGAAAAACGGTAGACATATCATTTTATAGCACTGTAATAGTGTTTCAAACTTGTATTTCGAGTGAAATTTCAGTATAAATTGTTGGGTGAAATACAGTACTTCATGTACTGCGTAAGAGGAAGACAAAGTGCAAAAAATGGAATGTTACCATTCTTCATGAGGTTTTTTTTGGTTCCATTTATACCCCGCCTTTAACTCCAATGCTCATATCGGCGGCCGTTCTCCTTTGAAACACGTTGAAGGTGTTAACTTGTAAACGTTAGGTTTTAATCATTAGATCACGCACACATTCACACTCTCATTCATACTTCCAGACTCTGGGGAAGATGAGGAATTATCTTGGAGGGAGAAAAATCCCCACCCCAAACGCCGGGAATCGAAACCTGGCCCCGGCAGGCAGGTGCTCTACCGACTGAGCCACGGGGCCAGCCGCATGAGTTTTAAATGTAGCACGTAGTGTGCTTTACTATTAGTCTGTATCTTAGAATTTAGACAATTAACATTTAGCTCTATTCTTATGGAAATTTTTGCTAATTTGTGTTTTATGATTATCCTTTCTAAGCATCTTAGGAATGTCGTTGTTTTCATTTGAATTATTTGCTCATCCTTTTCCGTATATCTAGAAATTGTAAGTATCGAAACTGGCGTAATCTCTCCTTTGATTATCCCAAACACTCAAATAAAAGTATTTTTAATTGCAGAAGGAGTGATTCCTTTAAGATTAAGTTAAACATATGAAGTTTTATATTTTGTAGGCAGCGTTGTATTAAGACGAAGTACTATGTCAGCCAGTGAACTCTTCCACTACTATGGGCGGCAGTACGCTATGTAGCTCAACCCTTAAGTCGCAGAAGATAGCTTTTGTTCTGCAGACATCTGTAGAGCACGTGTCTTTTCAGATGCATGAAACGGTGCGTCTTCTGTGCTCCATTGGGTTGTCTTAAATGTTGGTTTATATTATAGAGAGTGAGTCTCTGTGTTCAAACACAGCTTTTGATTAACATTCTTTGGAATTCTTTAATGAAAATATACACAACTACTTAAGAAGAGTACTGCCAATGTTTGACTAAAACAAATACTCTGCATTTTAGAATGTATTTGTTTTTTCTCCCAAAAGATGATTAAAAGAAGTAACGTGTTAAAGAAGCAGAAGGAACGCTTCTTACTTAAGTTTAGGTAAAAGAATTCCGTAAAACAAACATTGCATTCAAATATCTTACAGTGTGTGCCAGCTTTTGTTTCAAAGTGTCTATTGTGTTGAGCAGATATATTACTACTCATTTTAAAAATGCTGTACAAATTATTCGTGAAAAATTACTGTTTGCTAGTTGTCTTAGTTTTATTTCTTTTTATTTCATTTTAAACACAACGTTTTAAAATTGTTTACATTAATTATGCCACAATACTACTATTTCAAGGATATTGATAATCTACAACTACCTTATGAAATCTATAAATACAATAAATAGCCTGTGCACTGAATTGTATTCCTTTTAGTAGTTAACAGTGGCGTATCTGGGATTGTGACTAGGGCTATCACTAGGCCTACCAGATCGGGACAATAAGGGATTGTTCATTAAATGTTAACTTCACAAACAGTGCATTTAAATAAATTGTTCTTGAAACAAGCTGTTAAAACAATTAAAGTAAAGCTAGTAATCTCACCATACCTGTTTATATTTTGTGACTTTGTGGGTTCGTAGAATTAAAAGTCAGAGTTGCAGAAATTTAAAATCTCCTTTATTTTCGTAGAAATATTCTTATAGATTAGAGCAGCATTACGTTACGTACACCCAAGGCAACTAGAGTACTCAGGTAGGCCATTCCGGAGAGTCGCGCTGCCATTGGCTAACGCGCATGACGTCACTGAGAATACAGTTCAACCGCGAGAGTTAAACACTAGCCCCTCAGTATGTGTTATTTAAGCTCTGCAACGTGTAAAATCGGAAGGAATAAACATCCACTTGTGTATTATAATGAAGGTTCTTTCTAGCAGTTGTATTAAGAGTTTAAAACATGTTACTATTCATATGTACTTAATCAGTGTAGCTCAAGAAAATGACGAAGCAACCCATTGAAGATTTTTCTTTGCTGCAAGTTTCCTGATCATTTCTGCCTTCGCTCTTTGATTTAAGTGCCTAATTCTAATGAAGGTTCTTGTCCTCACATTAAGAGAGATCGCTTTGTGATGAATTTCGGCAAACTTGGAACTCATTATAGAAATTAAGTTTTGCATCACTCCATTACACTTCGCAGCACTTTGTCCATGGAAGCTACAAAATATTACTTCTGTACCTTGTTCTGCCGTTTCAAAACACTGTTTTCTTTCTTCAGGGCTTGCATCTGAGTCTTTAGTCTAATTATTTCATCTTCAGCAACAACAGAGTGGTCAGGAGCTACCTCCGTGCTGGTCGACGGGTCAAATTTTGTTTTTTTTGGGAGATAAAGGTACTATAGTAGACAGCGCCCTCTTTCGCACGGTCCTAACTTCGCATCGGCGATCTCTTGCTGATATTGCCAATTAATAAAAACAGTTTTATTATTATTATTATTATTATTATTATTATTATTATTATTATTATTATTATTATTATTATTATTATTATTATTATTATTATTATTATTATTATTATTATTATTATTATTATTATTATTATTATTATTATTATTATTATTATTATTATTATTATTATTATTATTATTATTATTATTATTATTATTATTATTATTATTATTATTATTATTATTATTATTATTATTATTATTATTATTATTATTATTATTATTATTATTATTATTATTATTATTATTATTATTATTATTATTATTATTATTATTATTATTATTATTATTATTATTATTATTATTATTATTATTATTATTATTATTATTATGATTATGATTATTATTATGATTATGATTATGATTATGATTATGATTATCATTATGATTATGATTATCATTATCATTATGATTATCATTATCATTATCATTATCATTATCATTATCATTATCATTATCATTATCATTATCATTATCATTATCATTATCATTATCATCATCATCATTATTATTATCATTATTATTATCATTATTATTATCATTATCATCATTATCATTATCATCATCATTATCATCATCATCATCATCATCATCATCATCATCATCATCATCATCATCATCATCATCATCATCATCATCATCATCATCATCATCATCATCATTATTATTATTATTATTATTATTATTATTATTATTATTATTATTATTATTATTATTATTATTATTATTCCACGCATCAAACTTTTCTTATAAAAAAGGAGTGAATATACTCAGTGTACACATAGAAACAAATACATAAATGGAATGTGTATCTGATAATTACCTGCAAATTGGTTTTGCTGGTACTTGCTACTACCGCCTCAAATACATCCCCATGCCAATTAGGAATTTTCTATGACGGTACAGCATCGCCCTTTAATTTTCTTTTCAGCGGCAAACCTAACAGCTCGTTTTTTAAATCCCGTTCATAGTTTTCGGGCAGGAAGTGATCGGAACAACTCCTTACATTATTCATATTAACCGGATCAGCCCTTTTACAGCGTAAAACCCACTTGCGCTGTAGTTCTCGATCTTTAGGCAAACAATGGAAAATCACATTCGTAGTTTTATACGAAGCATGTTTGCTTTCAGCAACAGCGCAATGGTTTTCATAATGTTACGACAAAAACTACAATAGCTCATAAGCAATTGCATCTCGTTTATTTCATCAGAATGATTGTGGAATTTGCATGCATCAGTGCCTTATCTTATCTTATAATGTGCAATCATAATATTGCATTACGCACATTCACGTGTAAAGCGATCTTGCGTTGTATGTTGTATTCTCAGTGACGTCACGCCCCACAGTCAGCAGTGACAGTGTTTTGCGCGGGAAGGCGGGAATGGCCTGCCCTGACGTACACCACTAGTCTACTAAGGTCGATGACAATAACAGTGCCAGCAGATTACATCATTAGCTCTCGTTACAATAACTCTTCCAGCTGTCTCTCGTTTCACAACACTGTTTCACAGCTATACCTTGTTTCACGTAAGCTTGCCCCGAAATCTCTTAACGGTCACGTGACCACATCTCCTCTCATTGGCTGCTGTTGAGGTACAGACTGTTTTGCGGTAAAAATTAGTTCGTTATTTAACATGGTGATATATCTTTATATGTTGAAAGAGAATTATCAAATATTTACTTTCATAACTGTTTTAATTAAATATATTACGCAACAGAGTTAATTTATCTGAAATGCATGTTAATTCTTAAACGAAGTAAAGAGGAGGTTCCTTTGCATCTAGGCCTGCCTTTCAGATGACACAATAGCACGTGATTTAGCGGTAGTGATGACATATTTGTTTATATGACTTTTATCACTGACCTTGCTCTGAACTGGATTAGTCATGTATTGTCATTCGAAGGTGTGCTGTGCGAGTGCGAGAGATACGTTATTTTATCCATCGTTTATTGCGCGTGTACTTATTATATGTATAATGGCAGAGTTTACCGCCAGTTTTCCGCTAAATCATCGCAAGGGTAAACCATTACAAAGCGATGAAAAAAGAATTGTGTTGCATGTGTTTAATGCACTCACAGAGAAGAATCCGTCTTTGTCAGTGAGAGAAGTCGAACAGTTGTGCTCCGAACTTACAGGTGTGAGTGTTAGGTCCATAGGAACATCGCGACGTGAAGTTGAGAAAAACAGAAAAGCGCGTGCTCGGAGAATGCGATGAGTTCGTTAAAAGTGCATGTCGCCATGTGCATGGTTTTTTCTTTAGAAAAGAACCCCCTAACATAAATAAAATTTTGTCTGTTGCAAATGAGGATGTAGATTTACCAAATTTCAGCAGATTTGCAAGGTATGTGTTCTGGTTTAAAAAATCCCAGTGGAAAAGGCCGAAGACTGATTGTCACTCATATAGGAAGTGATAGTGGTTTTGTGGAAGATGGTCTTCTGCTGTTTGAGTCAAAGAAAACCGGTGATTACTATGAGGATATGAATGGAGATGTGTTTCAGCAGTGGTTTGCGAGTGTGTTAGCAAAACTGGAACCAAGCAGCATAATTGTGATGGACAATGCTCCTTAGCACAGCGTTCGTGTCGAAAAGAAACCAAATACATCCTGGAAGAAAAAAGACATTATTGAGTGGCTGCGTGCAAAAAATGAAGTTGTAAATGAATCCCTTATTAAGGCAGAACTACTGGAACTTGTAGTAAAGCTTGCCAGCGATTGTGATAAATACGTAATCGATGAAATGGCAAGGTCAGCTGGTCATGAGGTACTCAGGCTTCCACCATATCACTGGATTTTAAATCCAATTGAGCTTATTTGGAGCCAAATACGTAGCGGAGAGTTCCGACAGCGAAACTGTTACTGCAGAATCAGAATCCGAATCCGAGATGGAGGGGATTACTCCATTACCAGATTCTCCATAATGCGTGAGTACAGTTTCACTATAAACTTGTATTTTTGCATGCCTTCATATCCTTATTTGCATGATTTTAGCTATCTTCCTGGCAATTATGACGTTTACTGCAGGTTTAAATGTGGCGCGAAGGCACCGTCTATGGCCTATGGTGACAAAGCATTAGCCAATTAGGATGAGGGGGGAGGTAGATGCATGCGGAGTGATACATGTCAGCGGGGCAAGGTTATATGAAACAGAGATTAACTGGCCAATCGTTGCCTCTTTAAATACTTCACAGATAATTTCCAAATGATTCGCAAATAAACCATAACGAGAACAATCTCTATCAGTCCAGAAGTAACTAGAAATTTCCATTTATCTCAGTTTGTTTGTTTCGGCAGACCTTTATCTGTCTGCTATTTTTGTCCGCGGGCTCTTGGTTTTCACACTGCCCTCCTGTCAGTTTCTTTTGTGTAAACAAGCCACGCGATCGTAGATACGAGTTTGCGACAATATACATAAATTCCAGCCGTCTTTCATTAGAAGTAAACTGCGTTGTAAAGCTATAAAAAATGTGCCGCAACATAATTCGCCAGGAATTGTAGCCTTTATTTAATGAGTCCTCACTTTAATCGTGGCCTCTAAAAGAAATTGTTGATATTTTATACTTATCCAAAGCTGTGATTAGATAAGATAAATTTGCGAAACCAGTAGTATTCCAAGGTGTTTTTTCAGTTGCAAACAACAAGCATGGCCAGCAATAAAGTTTATTTAGTTCGAATTAGCTAGACAGCCACTCATAATTAACATAATTACCTATATTAAAATGCATTTTAATTTTCCCCTTCTGTTCACACTGCAAGTACGGAAGAGCTGGAGTAGGTCTTCCCTGTTTTATTATCACTAATTTATCCTCGTATTTAAACTGCGAGAATGGTCTTTGCACTAATTGTTTAATTACACATTCTTCATACATTTCGGAGAATTACCGCTAGCAACTGTCTTGGTACACTGTACACTATGAAATAAGCAATACTAATACGGCTGTTGAGGTCCGTAACAATCACACAATAATTGAAAACACCTCTTTCTTGCCCTTAACTCCACGTGCTATGCGGAATTCCAAAGCCAGTCGTGTCCATACGGTACATTTCGGAGAAGCTCGTATGAGTCTAGCGATGTAAGGTTCCGAAGCCTTGACGAGCTGAATCCTGCATTCCTCCTCCTCGTCCTTCACTGCCCCTTACCATAGAGAAGACTGCAACAGAAGCTACCGAAGCTCTGCTTGCCCCTCTGTTCAGTGATAGTGAACGAGGGATGTTCCACCCTACGCACTAGTTCTTTATGGGGGGAAACTGGCTGGTATTGCAATTATTATTAATATTAATTATTAATTTCTAGTTTAATTTAGATATGGGCTTCGGTGATAATCTTGATAGCACATAATATACGCTACCTGTAAAAACTCCTGTAACCAATTTTGTAGTTCATTTTCAGACATCGCGGCATGATATTCTAGCGAAAAAAAATCCTATAGCGTTTTTCCAATAGTGGAAACTTCACTCGATGTATGAACAGAATATGCTTCTTTAACACGGTTACAATGTCATCTGCTGCCCACCTCTGTGGTGTAGTAGTAGCGTGCCTGTTCACATTTCCGGATCACTACTTCAAATCTCGGTCGAATGAGCTTTTCGGGGTTTTCCTGGATGGATAGAAAGAGAGGATTTGATTATGTTTACATACAATATTAGAACCAAACAATATTATCACACAAAGGGAAGCAACGTATGAGGTGAATTGCTGAGAAAAGAGATACAAGGGAAGCCAGTGATTCCATTTATACCCAAGCCATAGATTGATCATACTGTTTATTACTGTATTTTCACATCGTGTGTATTGTGACTTTGAGGGTTCGTGAAATGAAAAGTACAATTGCACCGCTCAAAAATGTTCTTTATTTCCACCGACTTACAGTTAAACTCTTGCCAATTACACAGAATTACTTAATGCACACAATTACGATTCACCAGTTCGTCCGTTACAACTTCACTTGCACTCGTAATTACGTACAATCCTCCGATGCACTCACACAGTCTTCTCGTCGTACACTAGCACTGCATTCTTACGCCAAGAACTGACTAACTCCTCTTGCCCGACGTGTTGCTTATATAGGGTCAGCTAACCGATCTGGAAGGTTCTAGATTAGATGAAATATCCCGTAAGTTCGAGAACACAGGTGGAACAGAAAGAGACGGCGCAGTGATGTTTTTTTCTCCCAGCTACCCCTCGCCACCACCACAAGACAAACGAAGGGGGCGTGGCAAGCGCCGACCGTCCCCTGCTTGCCCGCTCTATACGGTGTTCCGACGTTCGGGTGACAGTATTTTAACTAATAATAGATTACGCATATGTGCAGTTCGCTTTCATTGCTGTGATCTCGTATGTTTCTGGTCAAGCACCAGCGGTGAATGACCCACTCAAGCCCCTTATCCGTGTTATCCCTTCATTTTCTGTATTCAGTTGTAGCTGCAATTGGAAGAATTGCTACAGTCTTAAAAACCGAATCATATAGACCAATTCGGGATAACTTTCCTGTTTCAGTTTGGATGTCAGGCCAATATTTGCCAAACTCACATAAAAAGCGAAAGAAAAAAGGAAAAGGCTTTAAATTGGTGCACTATCGTAACCCCTTCCAAGAACGTGTCTCAGACTTCTCGCACAGTAACTGTATGTTTCAAAAAACCCTCTTCATAGAGCAGGTAAACTTTTAAAATTGAAACTGAACAGCAACTATTGATAATCACTGCGTAACCAGAAACAAGTATGAATCGACAAAACGGTAGAATGAATATTCACGTTCATATATAGGTATCGGCAGTGACTAAAAGAAAATTTAGAAAACTGTCATGCATTAGCTTCTTGGACAATGAATCTTGTTTATGGGAAATCTTCGTGTAACTTTGCTCATCTCTTAATAGTAAACAATACTTTTAACTGAACTTTGATGATTAAAATGGTTCACCTACGAACGCACTTTCATATTTTATGTTGTAAACATCGTCTATTACAGAAGAACATGTCTGGATTTCTGCAGCTTTTACAAGCCTCAGAGGAAAACATCGCTTGTTTATTGCTGCACTTATATGTTAGAAGCTTCGAGAAGAGCTATAAGCTCCTTTTATCTCTTAACAGCTGTGCTCCTGTTTCATTGGCGTAACGGAGGAGTCTACATTATCATCTTGCAAGGTCTCAACTTTTTAATGAAACGTTTATATTCTCCCTCTCTTTAGCACCGAGGTTGAGGCGGAGGTAATGAAGATAGGGAAGGCATCGAACAAAATGTTGAAAAGAAACTGCTCTTTCTTTGTTACAAAATACACGGCCGCCATTAATAGCGAAAAGGGAGGGGGGAAAAGTCAAGAATTACGTGCGTAAGACAAAGCGTTGATGGCTTATTTCTGAAACACACTGTCTTAAGTCGTAGCTTTGAAAAATTGCGGTTAATGGAAACGGCATACTTAGTAGAATTCAAAGGAAGGAAACTTTAAAGGACCACTCTTCTGGTGAAATATTAATTTTATGAATATATTGACCACAAACGACATACAGTTGTGGCATGGAATATTCAATCGGCTTAGAAGAGAGCTCTGATTGAGCGGCGACATTTTATAATGAAAATAATCTAAAAATCCTTGTCTCCGCTTTCTTTCCCAAAGGGTCTTTATTCGCCAGAGAGAAAACAAATTATAGTTATAGGCCGCTGACATACGCATGCTTTCCGATCAACTATCAACAGGGAGGTATTAAACCGAGGGGTTCAGAGCAAAGCGTGTAAAAGCGTGTTATAGAAAAATTGTGATCTTAAAAATTCTACAAGGTGACAATTCTGTTGCAGTTGAACTGTATCCTAAAATGATGCTATGTTTTAGATTTGTTCCAATAAAAATTGTCGATGTTTTGAGGTCGTTTTCTCACACGAAAAATGTGTTACATGACAGGAGATGTAACATGACTACACAGAACTTAAAAAGAAACTTTATTTGATATGCAACAAATAAGACATTTCAATACACAGGCTTTAAAAATATTACATTTTGGATCAATTACAACACTAGCATTTTGTTTAACACTTTGAAGTTCGTTAAAATATGAGGATCCAGTTGTTGAATAATGTGATGTATTAAATAAATGCATGTTTCTAATTTCCTTTTATTGCCTATTTTAGCTATTTACACTGCCTTTTTGCCTGCCTATTTTAATGATTTATAATGCCTAAACTTTCGGTTTTGCTTATAACCAAAGTTCATGTAACGAAGAAGAAATCGGCCATATTTACGTTTCATTTTTTTACCGCTGATTGAAAAATGCAAGGAAACTTAGGACATAAAAGTATATTTTTTGCAAGCTCTTTCGTTTCATACCTTATAAACTCCTATTTATACAGCGATTTAAGTGTTGTTAGCAAATCATAATTTTCTTGCAAAAGTAGGGTCTATGGGAGAAAAAGTCAATACTAAGTACTTTAGTCGATCTACCTTCACTAAAAATAAATAAGTAAATAAATGAATGAACGAACGAAGGAATGAAGGAACGAAGGAACGAATAATACATAAATAAATGACTGAGGGACTGAGGGACGGATTTATTGTAATTTTACGTCCTCCAACGTTAAGTCATATCGGACGATGGATGGAATGGGTGAAATGATGCTCAAATGAGCCCAGGGTCCATAGAGCTTAGAGTTACCTGACATTTGTCTTTCAGGATAAGGGAAAACCCTGGAAAAACCTTATCCAGGTAACTCACCCTGACTGAGATTCGAACTCGGGACCTCTTGAACGTGAGGCAGACACTCTACCACCACGCTACCAAGGCGGGCTAAAGGGACGGACTGACGGACTAACGGACTGACTAAATAAATAAATTAATAAATTAGTGAACAAATAAATAAATTAATATGATAATGAAATAATGAAAGAAGTATATAAAAGAAGAATCCTAACTTGATCTGTAACATTAGTGTAACAATGGTCCCTGTTAAGATAAATGCAAACTCCCTGCTTAGAACTAATCAGAAATGACAAGCAGTTATTTTGGGTTACGGTTATAACTGGCGCAGTTACAATGTGTTAACGGTTACGTGTAATGGTTACCAGTAACAAGTTGTTTGTTTGGGTGATTACCACATTTGCCGTTGCATTACATTTACGGCCAGTAACGATTAGCCGTAACTTTTCAATATGAGGGATGTTGATCAATCCAAAATGTTTCACTGTGTCAGCACTTTGATTTGTACTGTGGTTTACCTCACAAAATGCATTCGCAGTAGCTGCAACATTCCTGTACAACACGCACACACACGCAGTAGATGGTCTGAGCTATATGCTAAACTAAATACGTATAAACATCACGTAATGCAAATCAGTCAATTACTGTTAATTTTATAAATTAATGTAAATTACTATTGCAACATTAAACATGACTGAATTTGAGCGTAAAGAAACTTAATTTTCTACGACTTTAGCTAAAAAGGATTTTTTTTTTTTTTTCCGTTTTGAAATGCAATGTTGCTAGAGAAAAGAAAAATTATCCCCAGGAAATAAACTTTTCTTCCATCAAAAAGTTGAAGATAATCTCGTTGGTTACATATATAACAAAGTGATTAGTTAGATTCTTTCCGGCAGATTATATTAGACGCACATGTCATTGGCGATCTCTTGTGCAGGTGATTAACACTTCGTAACGAGTTCAAGTAACTGGTTTCTGTTAAGTGATACCAGTGATGAGATATAAACGATAGGTATATCAATAAATTATATCGCTGTTTAATTTGATTGAGCTATTATCAGGTCTTCTCCTTCATACCGTAAGAAGCACAATTTATACACAAGAAAATAGAAATAATGTAAATTATATGCGACACAATAATTACATATTACGGAGCAGAAAAAATCAGTGAATCTCAACTTTTACTTCATCTTTAACTTTTCTGAAATAAATTACATTATATCCAAAAATAATGGTTCAAAACTAAATAGGAAAGGAACTGATAATAAAAATCCTATGATTAACCGACTGACTGATCCCATAGCTCAATTTGTAAATCGCTCTCTAGCTTTTTTGTCGTCCCGGGTTCCTTTCCTTGACCTGGATATATTTTTCCTTAAACTTGTTCTATGGAATGGGGAGAGTCTCAGAAAATATTTATGTGTCTTTTTTTATAGATTGTTAAATATTCACTTTACTCGTCATAAATATATTACAATTACTACTGGGCTAAGCCCTGAGTAAAAGTTTTCAATACGAATCTGCTTATATAATTATTTTGAATCAATGCAACTGCATATATCTTATACATAAGGACTATAAATTCAAGAAGATAAAGATATCAAAAGCATTCCATTTTCTACTACCAAAAGTATAAATGAATATGCAATTAAGGCAGAAATGAAGAAGAGTTTGGAGTAGCATACTAAAAGAACTAGTGTAGACAGCAAGTAGTTTTAATTAAGGTTGCAATTTTGCCACATAAAACAGAAGACATGTAAGAGAATCAACCATTACAGAACATGTTGGTCGTAACTGGAGCACTGTTTTGTAAGCAACTTTTGAAAGGTGTGTGAACAGGCCAGATCATTACACGTTAGAAAAGATTAATTGTGAAATTCCTTTCTTCAGTGAGGTAATTAGTGACTGTAAATTTACAACAGCTGCTTCCTGACGTAACGCAAAGTTCTAAATTGCACCTTTTATTATTATTTTTCTTTTTTTTTGGTTGCTGTAATTTACCACCTCCAACGTTAAGTCTTATCGGACGACGAATGGAATGGGTGAAATGATGCTCCAATGAGTCCGGGTTCAATGGAGCTTAGAGTTAACCAACGTTCGTCTTTCAGGATAAGGGAAAACACCGGAAAAAACCTTATCCAGATAACTCACCTGGCTGAGATTCGAACTCGGGACCTCCTGAACGTGAGGCACTCACGCTACTATCTACTCGTACGTTACCGAAGGGGGTGGATCGTGCGGTCTCGAGCGTTCGGGGTGAAAGGTCATTTGAATCAGCTGTCAGCTAAATTAACACCAGGGCCGATTCAGGATCATGTAAATACTTGCTGATCACCCTTCTCCAAATGGAAAATAAAAATGAGGAGGAAGAGGAAGCAGAAGAGAAAGAGGAAGAAGAAGAGGAAGAAGAGGAAGAGGTAGAAGAGGAAGAGGAAGAGGAGGAAGAGGAAGAAGAAGAAGAAGAGGAAGAAGAGGAAGAAGAGGAAGAAGAGAAAGAGGAGAAGAGGAAGCGGAAGAAGAGGAACAAAAGAAAGAAGAGGAACAAGAGGAAGAACAAGGAGGAGGCGGAGAAGGGGGAGGAGAAGGGTAGGCGGAGGAGGGGGAGGAACTGAAATATTTCATTCTATATGCCGCCATCGAGTTGTTTCATCGAGAGAGACATGTCTGTCTGCTCAGATCGGACCTCTGCACTCCCGCAGTCAGGGGTACAGGCACAAAAGATTTCAAAGGTCTAGGTGATAAGTTTCTCTTTTAATCTTATCATTTTATCATATATTAATAGACAAATTTCTATGTGAATGAAGGTTATTCGCAGGAAATTCAATTACGATGTCAAAATCTTTAATATTCGATATTTTTATCTAATTAAAATTTTGATAAATGTTTCATGCAGAGGATAATTTTGGTTGATCGGATTTCTTGAAAGTCTTTAGACGTATGTTTAAAGGATACTAAAGTATAATGTGGTGTACACACATACACACTTGTTTCCAACTTTTATTTTAATTCAAGGTAACTAAAAACACCTATTTCGGGTGCACAGAAATCTGTGCACAGAATTTTTGGGTGGAATTCAACACAACTGCTACGTATTATAGCCAAAAAAGTAAAAATTTCATCTCAGGCTCCTTTTTTTCTAAATAAGATCGTTATGCAATAATTGGATCGACATGGATGCCCCTAATATTCGTTTCCACTTATTTCCTGCAGTGAAACTGGGTGAGAACTGTCTGGCGACAATGGCGCCACCTTCAATAACGGCAATCTCGAGTATTAGCGTATAATTGGTTATTAACGGAACTAGACGTGCATTAACTGTTAGATCCCACGTTAATGAAACCCATTTTCATGGATTATGAGACATTACTGCTGTCAAGCGGCGTCTGACGAGATTCCAGCGCAGGCAAACATATGTCCCTCCCGTTTCTCAGTACTAGGGAACTAGAGGGAAAATTAGATGCGTTGTTTCACATGACCTTCTCTACACACTCTTCCATAACAGTTTCTTACAGGCACTTGTTCCTCCCTAATTATTAATATACGTAATATGTATTATATATTTACATTTCGTGGGCCCAAATGACCTTGATGTCGACGGGCCCTAAAACACCACGCACTCACTCACTTTACATTTCGTTGAAGATATAAACAACTTAAGAGCGGGCTGCCATGTTATATACTTAAAATTCTGTATTCTTCCTATAAACGCATAAAAATTTAATTCGTTTGTATATGCTCCATTTGTTATTAATGGATGTTCAAAGTGAACCAACAAAAGCTTATTTTATATAGGTTTCATTTTAATTCGGTTAAATCCTTGCACAAATGACCGCATGACACATTTTATATACACATTGATAGTCAGATGTTTATGAACTCGGTGCTATGATTCGGTCTTAAAAATTCCATTCTCGTTCAATGTAATGCATGTGATTATTGTGTCCCTCTACATAGGTTAGTGCATCGGGTCTTACATTTAAAATCGAACACTTATTTTAATAATGAAATCAAATTTTACGTTTAACTTGCAATCAAATTTTAATAAAAATTGCAGCTATTTGGCGAGCATAATCAATGAAACAATTAAATCATCGGTAGACGCTGTGAAGAATGACAAAGTATTGAACGATTAGAATCATTAGTAACTCACGTTTTGGAAATACAATATGCCACGTAAAATATTATTTGAAATAAATTCTGGGTTTTTTAGGTTTTTTCTATTTGTTAATGTTTCCTAGTCATATAAGATCATACAACATTCCCTCACAAAGGCCAGTTTGTGAATATAGACACTTTCTGTGTTGTTTCCAATATAGGGAGAGATTTTTAATCTTCTACCTCCTGCTACAGCAGTAAAGTATGGGATCGCTCTACCAGGGTATGCGTGGATTGATGTGAGTAGAAATGAACCTCGTTAAATTGATTGATCAATTTATTGTATCCTGTAAATGAGGTATTTTAAGTGAGTTAAATATATTTGCGGGAACCCCAAGTATGTGATATCTCGAGGATCTGGTTGCTAGGTACTGCAATTTCATACTAAAACAGAAGTATAAGACTAAAACAGTAAGGGATAAAATACAGATATTTTAAAATACACACTCCTCTATCAACATCACTCCTCTACCCCATTAACAGTACAAAAAAGTTCCTAATTGTTCCTTAACAAATATTAATCCTCTGTTAGAAATATAAATCCCCTGCTACTTGCTAAATTCTAAGAATATCTTTGCTTTTCGTTCAGAACTGGACCAGTATTTACAGGAAACTCTGTGATTTCTAAATATACTATTCTATAATTACCCAGACTTTTTGTTAATGTATTTTAATGCCTAATTGCCTAAGCTGCTCTGGTTTGCTTTTAGCAACACAAATTCCTTGGCTTAAATCTTCTTATCCCCTCAAAAGGTTGCAACTGCTACTCTTTAAATTTTGTACTTTTTTATTTATTTAGCATTTAATTTCTGTACAGAAATATTTGCTTTTTCAAGATACAGTACAAACAATACAAACTAGAAATTCAGAAAATACAGAATTAATTCTGCATGCAATAATCAGATTAAATTGTATCAATGTCAACAAATACAGAAAACTTACATGAATTGTCAACCATTAGTATCATAAAATTATTCTCATGTAATCACTTACTCTACTTAATCTGGTGTCTAAAATATTCAAAGAACTCTTGAGTACTATAGAAGCACTGATTTATTAAAAATGATTTCACATCTCTTCTGAATCTTTTCTTATCATTGTTTTTGATTTTCTTTAAGATTAAGTTGTACATGTGAACCCCTTTATGAAGTACAGAGTTAAGTTTTTTATTTGATCATGATCCCAGTATATGTAATTTAGTATTATTCCTAGTATAATGTTCATGAATAGTGTTATTTGTTTGAAAATATTGTATGTTGTTGTTTATAAAGCATACAGTTTCTAAGATATACAGACATGGCAGACTTAGTATATTATTTTCCTTAAAATATTTCATACAATGAGTCCCTTTACTTAGATTAAACATTCTTCTTATTATTTTCTTTTGTGTTACAAATAAATCTTTTATTTCGGTAGCTGATCCCCAGATAAAGATACCATATGCAAGATAAGACTGCACGTATGAATAGTAAATCAGCTTTAATGTTTGTGTATTACAAATTTTCCTTAGCACTGATATTATGTAGTGGGCTTTATTAATTTTTGCAGTAATATACTGAATATGCGGCTTTCAGCTTAAAAATTTGTCAATAATTACCCCCCAAAATTTTGTTTCATTGGTATATTGTATTACCTCATTGCCAAAAGCGATTACAGTAGCTATATTAGCTTAGTTTCTATTTGATAGTGAAATATGCATACTTTGTGTCTTTTTAATATTAAGTAGTAATTTTTTATTAGTTAGCCAATGCATCATATTTGTCATCACAGTATTAGCATAATGTTGCAATTCAGAATTATTGCAGCCTCTGATTATTATATTAGTGTCGTCAGCATATAGAATAGTTTCTGCATGGGGAATATTAAGTGGAAGGTCATTAATATATACTAGAAAAAGCAGTGGTCCCAGGATAGAACCCTGTGGAACCTCACATCTCACAATTTCAATATTGGAATTAATATTATGACCATTTAATTCATTATTAACTACAGTATACTGTCTTCTACCCTTAAGGTAGGATTCAAACCAATTATGAGATACCCCTCTTATACCATAGGCTTCAAGTTTGGATAATAGAATATTATGGTCAACCAAATCAAATGCCTTAGACAAATCCATAAAAATCTCAATAGTATAATTATTTGCCTCAAACCCTTCTAATGTTTGTTTCATAAAGGAGTATAGTGCATTAGAAATTTATTTATTTTTCCTAAATCCATTTTGTTTATCACTGAATACATATTTTTCAAGAAAAGGAGATATCCTGTTAAACATAACAGTTTCCAAGATTTTTGAAAACCCCGATTGAACTGAAATAGGTCTATAATTATCAACATTTTTTGTATCTCCCTTCTTAAATACTGGTACAACTTTTATTAATTTTAAGACATTAGGAAATTTGCCTGTTGATATAGAACAATTACATATATCCATTAATGGTGCTAGTATATATTCTTTGCAAGATTTGATTATACACTCTGGTACGTCATCAAATCCAGCAGAGAATGTG
The DNA here is from genome assembly GCA_030765055.1 of Mantis religiosa. Classification (NCBI taxonomy): domain Eukaryota; kingdom Metazoa; phylum Arthropoda; class Insecta; order Mantodea; family Mantidae; genus Mantis; species Mantis religiosa. The sequence continues at coordinate 36,625,382 of CM060958.1, read as the reverse complement.
TTCTTTTTTTAATGTATTATTTTAAGAATCTCCTCACAATTTACTGGTTTGAGAAATATACTTTTATCGTTTCTGATTAATTTGATAGGAGTATTTGTTATATTGGGATGAGTCAAAGGTAATCTATCAGCAACACTAATAAAGTGTTTATTAAGGATATTTGATACCTCAGCAGGATTATCTAATTTTATATTATCAACTATTAAAGTAATTTTGTCTCTAGTTCTGATCATGTTGTTTGTGCTTTCATTTTTTACTATATTCCAGATAGTCTTATTTGATTTTAACATATAGAATTCACAAAATGCAGTTATTTCAATATAATTTTGTAAATGATTACCACACAATTGTTCAGTGTGTGATTGGTCTTACTCGTCAATAGCTCCAATATCATGTCATTTTTAAGTAAATAATTATTGAAACAGCTCCTTTGTTGAAGGTATTTGAAATGTAGGAATGGAAGATCTTCTGCTCCATTTGGAAGAAGTATATTTGGAAGATCCTTTACATAAGTATTATGTTTCATATATATTCACTATTTCCCTTTTTAATTAAACTGTTCACAGAAAAGTACAAACAGATATACTGGCCTTTTCCTAAACTTTTCTTGGATTCAGGAAGGTGTCAAATCCTACAAAGCTTCTAACTGCTTTGTACGTAGTAAGTAAAGTATTAAAAACAAGAATAACGATTGACAGCTGAAGTGTTTTAATGTTTAAATCACATGCACTTCTGCAGTCATTCCCTTATAAACTATTACCACAAAAGCTTATTTTATCTCGAATTCATTTTAAAGGAGATAAAACAGTTCTAGAAAGTTTAAGAAATAGTGAAATATTTAAAGATATGGTCGTTGTTTGAGGGATTTTAAATTCCGTTCTCTTAGTATGACCACAAAGAAAAATAAATACTAAATATAAAAGAAAAATGAAGGAAAAAGTGAGAGAGAGAACGAGAGACAGAATGGAGGAAGGAAGGAAGTATTAAGTATATACGAATAATGACTTCCACTTGGCAAAAGTTCAAAAAATCTCATTCATTACAAGGCATTTTGGAAATGATTACTTGTATAAAACTAATTCATTCTACATTAATTGCGTGACTTAAATGTATATATATTTGTATTATGTGAAATTTGTGTAACTCTTGCAGTTTACTAGTTATGCAAAATCCATTTATAGTGAAGCAGAATTCATAGGCTTTTTCTGTAAAACATGTTTCATTTATCATGAAAGGACATACGTTAGATATATAAATTTCGATCAAAATTCTTAATCATATTTTTAACAAAATCGAAAATTATGAAAAATTCACCATCTCACGTGTAGTTTGAGATGGGGGAGGGCTTTGTTTGAAAATCTTGGTGTTGGAAGATGTTCGAAGATGAACTTAAAGTTTTTTATTTTTAACTTATACTGCTTCCAGTCCGACAGGAAGAGAATGTGCTCGTACAGAATATCTTTTGTTTAAATATCTTTTTCGCCCTTTTTACAGTCATGAGAGCTCAAAACCTTTATTTCCTGTGAACTATTTTATATACTTGGTTGGAATACATGATGGTCTCTGTTTATCATGCGTTGTAGATACATTGATAATTGTATAATTTTTTGAATTAAATTACTAATCTTGTAAAATAAATCATTTTGCAGAGTAAAAAATGAAAACGTTTTTTCCTTTGCACATAATTATAACTGACATTTAAAAATTCCATAATGATCCTTTTGTGAATTCATTTGCTCTAAAACCTGAATTTTGATGTGAAGCTTTTAAAATTGAATCATGAGTAACACTTTTACTAACTGAGAATGTATACAATACTAATTAATATTTAAATGCAAATGAGGACTAGAATTTAAAAAATGAGCAATATGTTATAACTGGTATAATTTACTTCAAGATATCTTACAAACTATGGGTTTCCAAAAGTCACAATTGCGTTGCTTCAACATAGCAAGTTTCGAATCATAGTTTTAAATAGACACAGAGAGACAAAGGCATAAGAATAAAATATTTGACTCGAAATTTCAATATAATTCTGCAAAAAGTATTTGTTTGTTAGGGAAAGGAGGCTTGAAAAATTTCATATCCTGCCAATTGCAGTGACGGAGGACAAAGTAGGGAAAGAAGAATAAAAACTGGACCGGGCACCTCTTCAAAGAAATTGAAGAAGCAGAATCAAGACGTTTGTCCACTAGCGCCTCTGTCGTCACATCCGAATACTATCGCATCCGTTTGTCAATCCAGCTGTCCAGATAGGCCACCCTCTGTGCCAGCTACAGGGCAATATCCACCATCTGCAGATGTCACGTACCGTGCGTTGACCTGACACGGAAATGTCATGTACTTCACAAATGCAATAATTCTTCGATGTTAGTTACGCACAGTCAAAACATTAACATGTCGTGCAATACAATCTTTGTACCCTTAAGAGTTTCATTTATTTTAAGAAGAACTGAACTGAGATTTAGAAGCTGTAAATGTTAGCAGCTTATTAAGAATTCTGAGTTGTTGTTAAAATATTCCTCAATAGAACAAGCTGTAGAAGCTTTCTTAATTGTTTCGCTTAGTTGAATTCATCGTAATATCAGATTATATTGGTAATGGAGTTCTCTTTAGTAGCTAAACGAAATTACAAATACATAATTGTGCAATAGAATATTGCTAGGAGGCTAAAGTAAATGTATCGGCAAAGAACGTTGAAAAGGGGGAAAATCCAGTACAAATCGATTATCTTCTATAGAATCCTATTCAGTTACTTTAAATTTTGTATAATTTTGTACAACTATTTAATCGTAACCTTTGGGTGGAAAGTGCTCAAAATTTCTGTACACATTGTTAAAATATATAATAATTTGTGAAACAATATTTTATTTCTCAATCTTAGTTGCTTTCTAAAGTTTTATGCTGATGGTTAACTACAGTTTTGCAACTACTGGGCGAGAAGTATGGAATAAGCCTGTAGCCCTGCTGTTGCAACTCCATGAAGTAATGTATTTTTAGAAAAACTGTAAGATATCAACATCCCTCACATTAATATGATTAGAGCTAAAGGATGTGAGCTTTTTTGCTATTGTTAAATGACAAAATTTCTTTTTTTCTGTAGTCGTCTATTTCTCAAGTCTCAAACGTACAAACTGCAATTTAAATTTATTAGGACCTTACTGTATGTGTACTGAGCAAAGGAAAACACATGATAACTTCAAATTGAGCAGCTTTTAAAGTAAACAATACAGTAGGCTACGGAACAAATTCAGACAAAAGCTAAGCAAATAAAGACAACAATGCTATCTTCTTAGAGAAACACAAGGAATTGAAATACTAACGATGATCGAATATAGTTGACTTTACATTGATAGCAGCTTAAATTCTGAAGTATATTTACGCCTTCTACAAAATAAAATAATTCCTGCTTTGCTATCTTATTCCCTGGAGAAGGAGGAAGAGCTCAAAATGATATCTTATTCCAGCCCCTGCATATTATGGAAGGCAGGTGGTAAATTGCCTAAATCATGAATTTTCAGGGAAGCGACTGACTTGATGTACTCAAATGACTTTCTCTTCTGCAAATTATTCATACAATTCTTCTACCTACTTATTGCTAATGGATACACATAAAATACGAATTTGCTGTTGGTATGACAACGATTCAGGAAGCTTAAGTCAGATATATAAAAAGCGAAATAATATGTAATGTGTTTCAAATTTCATGATCTTTATATGACAGTGAAATAGATTAGCTATTTATTACCTAAAAAGAATATAAGAAATTGAAAATTCAACCCAATAATATCAAATACCTCGTAAATTATTAACCAAAAACACATTTTGGCACAGGTTCTGTGCTTCAACGATCACACTTATACATTTTCCTTTTTATCTGGTAAGCGTTTTTCTCTTATGCTTTATTAGATATAAAAAGGTCTTTCTCAATGAACAGGAACTTTGCAGGCTGTTCTTAAAAATAATTTTTGTTTTTAATTTAATTATTAAACAAGTGATATTTGCTTTAGAACCATTTGAGTAGTTTTCAACACATTAAAAATTTCGAAAAATTTCAATGAAAAGATGGGGGAATTCTATTGAAAGTTTAGTGTCACCCGTAGGAAAATATTGGTATATGCAATACTTAATTGACCTTTGGTACAAATACGGGGTTTTTACCAAGTCACAAAGCTGTTTTCTTTGAAGTTTCTGTAGCTATCTGATTTTCGGAATGGAATATAAGGCTTCCTGTCTACCACAGGTAATTACTGAAAGGCAAGAAGCTTAAATATATTTTCAAATATAAACTGTAGGCATCTGTGTTTTTCTGTTGTTGAGAGGAAGGAATTTTTGGAAAAGTGTGTTCTTATAAGTGTTGCACTTACGGATGCTGGAGTGTGATAAGTCCACTAAACTTGTATAGAAACGACAAAATCCATTTATAATCTAGGCTGAGCATCTAGAGAAGGATTTTATTGCTAAAAGGGATTTGAAGGTATGTGAGTGTTCGGAGAAGTTGCTAACTTTGATTTAGAGGCTTGAGCTGACGGGCCCCACGAGTGTCATTTCAGTTGGTGAGAGTTCCAAGGCGGCATTGCTCATTAGTGGTAACGCCGCGTGTTGGTAGAGAACCCCGTCACCTTAAAGAGAAGTAGAGTAGCCTGCTTGATCGATTTCACCCACATTTACAGAGTGAGCAGGCCCCAATGGCTGTGGGATACAGCCTGTCTATAAAGCCGGAAGTCCCAGGTTCATAGTTAAACCACTATTAAGTTAATTGATCTTTCTTCCTCACTATACGTAGTAAGTCGCCACATACCGAGCGGGAAGGCTCTATCGGTTTGGTCTGTGTTCCGTATTCAGGAGTCCGAGTTCTATTCCCATGGCCGACCTACCTGACCGATTGTTATTTTTCGGGGGGCTTTCTGGGTCGCCAGGCCAATGCTGGGTAGGCTAATTACATTCCCATAATTTCCTGTCCATCCATTTCATTTCCATTATTATTCACACCATCTCTCATCTGGTGGTGTCTTTCAGAGTAGAAGTGTCTGTAGGTGTCTTGGCGTTGCATGGCAGGATGATATGCTCTGAGTAAAACTTCCTCCTCGGTAGGATGGTCTCCGGTCTCCGAACCCGGAGACAGCACAGTATGGTGGAATGCAGGTTGATGAGGTCTGCCGGGGAGGTTCCCATTACTGTCCGGCTGCTCTATCTCCCGCTCCGACATTTCTCGAGAGGGGGAAGCGGGTTGTTGCCAGTTCTTTAGCGGAAATTTCAAGCAGAGCAACATGCGTATTTGAAATATTTCACGTATTTGCGTATTTCACGAACCAGTAGCCATATTATTATAATAGCGATAATAATAGGACTTACGAACACTAAAAATCGGAATTCACGCACGAAAAATATACCAAAGAAAGTTTACCAGTCCAAGAAGCTAAAAGGCCACGTGGCTCAAACAAAGTTAACCTGGCAACACGGTGTTGGGTTCGGGAGCCACGTCTAGCAGCGACAATGCTGATTGGCGCTAGCAGACAGTTTTAACTTCCTGACCACGACACCGGATGTACAGACTCCCAGTACCACCAACAGATGCAGTTAGTGTGCGTGAAAGGTGTGAGCGAAATATTCTAATTGAGTTTTGTTGTAATGAATATCTTGCATGATAATGAAATTGCAAGTTGGATTTTATTGTTTTAAAGCTAATATGGTCCTATATTTTCATTCTAAAGATAATTTTGACAATATGTTTTCAATTGCTCATTACTGTATGTTGGTACTATGATCCTTCCCCCTCCACCTCTTGCAGTCGCAAAACGTCAGAGCCGGAGATACAACGGCCGGACAGTAGTAAAAATGTAGGGACCCTGCTATCTGCACTGCCGTGGCTCCTTGGGACGGCCTCTCTCCTCTCACGTCATTCTTTCTCCCGGGGATGCCTCACTGGAATCATAGATACAATACACCAAGTTTGGATCGAATGCGCTCCATAGCGTAGTTCAGTCCAGTCCAGTCCAGTCCAGTGGTTACTGGTTTCCTTTTTGGAGGTGGGAGAAGGGGGAATTTATTAATGCACAGGAAACAGAAATTGCAATACAGCTCTATCTTGAATACAACTCTCTCTTGATCGCCTCACTCAATAGTTTCGAACTTGTTGCATCTCCCTCCATACTCAGGAAACTGAAACCAAGATTTTTACTTTACGCCGCTATAATCCACCTCCGCCTATACGCCTTCTGACTGATCACGTGCTGTGGCTCCCTTCACCTACACCAAGTACAGTTTGTCCAATTTCTTAACAAACTTATTATTTCCAAGAAATGACCCTAAGCTTACCCACTCCATACCCCCATCCCAACCCCCCGGTACACAGCCATTAGTAAGTACAGTAGCACTAAGATTTTTGTGGGTTTCTTGGGCAGGATTGCACTGCTTCAAAATATACTAGTTGTACATCAGTTCTGTGTTGCTAGTAACCTAAATAATACGTATCTCTTTACACCGTGGCTAAAGAGTGAGATTACTAATAATGAGAACGAGGAAATTAACGAATGGTGAAGTGAGTCATGATGAAATTCACGAAGGTTTGAATGGTGAAACTAACGACACTAATACGAATGGTGACTTAATAAATTATGAAGTTGATGAAGCTCATGATAATAATCTCTTAATATAACCATCAGCTAGGACTCCAACCAAGAAAATAGACGTTATAGGGAGAGGAAGCAAGATCAGGAAACAGAACGCAAATATGTTACTGAATTTTAGAAACTTTCTGAAAACTTTAACTGAAAATGAGGGGGTACCACCATTGAAAAACTTGAATAAATTAACTACCGATGCGCCTGGTGTAGGAATAACGACGTTCAGAAAAATTGCATCAATTGACGTAGCTAGTTACATCACTTCAAATAAAAAGAAATTAAATAAAACTAAGTTTTCATTTGACAAGATCAACGACTTCAATCGTGATTCATTGCATAGGACTGTGTAAGAAAGTTACCCGAAAGGTGAATCTCTCACAGTTCGCCAATTAACGGAAATTATGCATTAGACGGTTGGAAGTGACTGTGTGTTCCGATGTAGCAAAAGTACAGTGCATATTCTTTCATTATCTATGGGATTTGAGCATGGTGCTACGAAAAGAAAATGTATTAGAGGTAAGTCGAATGAAATTGTTGCGTGGAGGTATAAATATCTGAGTCTGGTTGGCTTTAAGGCTTAGATAATTGGATGGCTGTGTAGGCTTTTATAAGCGGAAATTATTTTTATTTTTAATAGCAGTACCTACAGGAATATTTAAAGTGCATTTTATTAAATTGTATGTATTATTATGTAATGCTATACTGTAAAATTATTCATTATATTTATGAATTCTTAACCTTGGGCAAAGAGCATTTAACAGCAGTGTAGCAAAACTGCCAGGACATAAATTACGGACCGGACAGGGAAGAGGCTACTCTAATTTAAATTGTCGAGAGACCGTGGGATGGGGAAGCGATGGTAAGAACCTGGACAAACTGATACCTAGGAGTGTTACTGGACACTCGGCTTACGTGGAAGCCTCATACTGTCCGCACCATTACCTTGGCTTCCGCTCGTCTTTCACAAATCTTTAGCTTTATTTCACAAGCACACTTCACTTGGTTTAGAATCTTCACTGCTCCTATACAAATGTCTGTTTCGACCTGTTACGCCTGCCAGGTCTGGGGGGCTGCCAGTACTTGTCACCCGAGGCGTATACAGGTCATCCAGAGTCGACTCCTGCGAATCGCTACCAATGCTCTTTGGTTTGTCCGCAACCAGCAGCTGCATCACGAGATGGGACATTTTTCTCTCCGCCCTTTCATCCGACAGATTGCTCGATGCTTCTTCTATAATCTACCTCACGTTCCAGGAGCTGTGAATTATAACATCGACGTCGAAGTCGCCGGCCAACGCGACTGAAGTGACGACTACCACAGGACCTGCTTTACAGTGATGACACTTCCACTTCTGAATAATCTACTGTTCCACATTTGCTTTTATATTCTTCTTTTCTGCTGTATAAATTCTCACTGTTGAAATATGTATACTATTTTATTAGTTCAGTATCATGTTTGTATAATTGCAGTAACAGAGGAGGCACACTGCCCTACCTCTACAACGTTATCTTCTTCTTCTTCTTCTTCTTCTTCTTCTTCTTCTTCTTCTTCTTCTTCTTCTTCTTCTTCTTCTTCTTCTTCTTCTTCTTCTTCTTCTTCTTCTTCTTCTTCTTCTTCTTCTTCTTCTTCTTCTCTTCTTCTTCTTCTTCTTCTTCTTCTTCTTCTTCTTCTTCTTCTTCTTCTTCTTCTTCTTCTTCTTCTTCTTCTTCTTCTTCTTCTTCTTCTTCTTCTTCTTCTTCTTCTTCTTCTTCTTCTTCTTCTTCTTCTTCTTCTTCTTCTTCTTCTTCTTCTTCTTCTTCTTCTTCTTCTTCTTCTTCTTCTTCTTCTTCTTCTTCTTCTTCTTCTTCTCTTCTCTTCTTCTTCTTCTTCTTCTTCTTCTTCTTCTTCTTCTTCTTCTTCTTCTTCTTCTTCTTCTTCTTCTTCTTCTTCTTCTTCTTCTTCTTCTTCTTCTTCTTCTTCTTCTTCTTCTTCTTCTTCTTCTTCTTCTTCTTCTTCTTCTTCTTCTTCTTCTTCTTCTTCTTCTTCTTCTTCTTCTTCTTCTTCTTCTTCTTCTTCTTCTTCTTCTTCTTCTTCTTCTTCTTCTTCTTCTTCTTCTTCTTCTTCTTCTTCTTCTTCTTCTTCTTCTTCTTCTTCTTCTTCTTCTTCTTCTTCTTCTTCTTCTTCTTCTTCTTCTTCTTCTTCTTCTTCTTCTTCTTCTTCTTCACTTCATGGCATAGACAATCAAGTGCCTGTTCCGCCTTTGAAGTCCTCCAGTCATCGTTTCCTGGTCTGCCCACCGATTTCCTACCTTTAGGATGATACTGTAATATTTGTTTTGTAAGTCTATTATCTGGCATTCGTTCAACTTGTTCCTTCCATTTTTGTTTGAGATCTTTTAACCTATCGTTCACACTAAAATGTCCAGCTCTTCTCTTATATTTTCATTTCATATTAAGTCCCTCTTCGTGCATCCTTTCACACTTCTCAAGAATTTCATTTCTGAAGCCTGTATTTTACTCTGTTGCTTTTTAGTTAACGTCCAAGTCTCACTTCCGTATGTCAGTATAGGTACAGCCATAACTTTGTAGAACTTTAATTTTGTTTCTGTACGTATTTTGTTTCTAAATGTTCTATTTATTGTTCCACACACTCTTTGAAATTTGCATATTTTATTCTAGACACCATATTCCTTGTCATAACTAACATCAGTTCCCAAGTAGTTAAAATGTCTTACCTGTTCAACGCAACGATTATTTATAACTATTTTTGTTCTAATTGGCTCTTTCCCAATGAATGCCATCACCTTTGATTTTATAAAAGAAATTTTCATGTTATATTGCTTACAAAGTTCACTAAGTTTAAAAATAGATTTTGCAGGGCAGACTCGCTATTTTGTATAATAACTAAGTCGTCAGCAAACAATAACATATTTAAAAAGTAACGTTATTACTATATAATTATATGGTATCTGTTCTCTAAGATCTGCAAAGCATGCATTACTGCTGACCGATCTAATAAATAAAAACATAAAAAGAAAGAATTTGAAGTTATCACATAGCAATCGGCTTCTAAAACATCTCATCATCGCTTAATTTATTCTTGTTTTTATGTGTGCAACTAAATTAGTAATCAATAATTATCCGTTTAACAGAAATTAAAGAAACTCTTATGAATAATGTGAGTACAGACAGTTATATGAGTGCTATACATGCAGGTTTGTTCTCTATGTTCACAGATTTGCTTGTAGCAAGTCTAATGTAGCTTAATGAAATAACGGTGTCGACTTACGTCTAAGGAAACCTCATTGAAATGGATTAACTTATTTGCGGTTCTTCGCTTGGCTTCCTGCCAGAAGTAAGTTAACAAGAGCAAACAGCCCCGGTACAGAAAGGTTTATCTTTGCAAGGATAGATGTCGCTAATATATTCTTGTTGAAGGCGGAGGGGATGTTGCACGGGATGAAAATGGCTGCCCATAGATTATCTTGCCACCGTATCTTTTCCTTATATTGAAAAAGAATCCTTTTGTGATTTGCGTGCCAGCTAGAACTTTCGCGTCTTTTTGCCTAGCTTAAACGTAATATGTACAAAGGAGCTTCGAATGAAAGAAGTACTGAGAAGTGTTATCAGACAGAAAATGGCACAAAAGAGGAAATGTTTTGCCGTTTATGTGGCTTTTGCACACAGTGAAATGTTTGGATAACCAAATAAGAACATGGTTAAGAATATTTAAATGAGTTTTGTCCACAATATGCTTCTTTAAAATCAATATATTTTTGAATATGAAAGTCATCCTTAAAGGAATAATACCATTCTTTCTCAGGTAGGTCAGAAACCAGGTTTCTGTAATGTTCCTCTATTATATCTGTTACGATGGGCACTATTCATATTTTGTCCCTAACAACACTGGGCGACAGCGAAAATGTTTCGGGCTTAAAATAGTGAATTTATAAGTATTTCCAACTTCTGAATTCAAAAATCACCATAAAATGATAGATTATGAAGATAGATAATAGATTATGATTTGAAGATAAGTGACATTTCATTTTTAGAGTGAATATTTTAAATTTGTGGAATTTTTTTGGAAGTTGGCACACCTGCCAGATAACAAAACACATCAGAGAGAAATTTTGGAAGTTAAGTGATGCAAAAGTTAAGGAAGGCATTTTTGTCGGACCACAGATAAGAGAACTTGTAAAGCATCCTGCATTTGAGCAAATTTTGGAGGGGAAAGGAAAGGAAGCTTGGCAAGACTTCGAGGGTGTTGTTTATGGAATTTAGGCAACAAAAGGGATGACAAATACAAGCATTTGGTGACAGTGCTCCTGCAAAAATACCGTAACCTTGGATGCAACATGTCCCTTAAGATCCATTTTCTCCACTCCCACCTAGACTTTTTCCCTCCTAGTTGTGGAGCTGTTAGTGATGAACCTGGAGAGAGATTCCATCAGGGCATTTCTGTTAAGGAACAAAGATATCAGGGCCGTTGGAATGAAGTAATGCTTGTGCATTACTGTTGGTCTTTGCATAGGGATTCTGCGGAACTCCATCACAAGAGGCAAGCAGAAAGACGACGAAGTCAATAGGCCATCACATGATTCTCTTCAGACACGACTATCTGCGAAGTATTTTTCCAGCAATTTAAAACTCTTAGCATGTAAAAAACATCAAATGCACGTTCATTATTCTTAGCATGTATATAATTAAAATGTATAATTTTTTATCAATCCGTTAATATGTTATACTTTCACCTTGTGTATATCATAGAAACTAGAGCTAATAAAATTTTTTTCATTGTCATATTTGTTTTTCTCAATGCAAAATTAGTAGAAATTGCCTCATGAAGTGCTCGAAACATTCACATATTATTTTTTGTTTCCTAGTGTAACTAAAACAAAGTAATTTGTGATTAAAACAGCTTTATTGCTTTTCAAAATAATCTCCTATATATCAATACAGTTTTGCATCCGTTTGAACCATTTTCCAAAGCATATATTCCAGTCTTCTTGAGACACCTCTAAAACATGTTTTTTTGAAGGCATCAACGACATCTTCTGCCTATGAAAATTGCGGTGAAAGTAATTTATTCTTGAGGGTCGGGAACAGAAAGAAGTCATTGGATGTAAAATCAGAACTTAATGGCGGATTACACCATCAATTCAAATTTTGTGCCTTCATATATTTTGTTGTTAGAAGAGATGTGTGCGCGCTTGCATAGTCTTCATGAAGAACGATCTACCTTTCTTGTTGGTTTTCCTTATTCACCGAACACTTCCGGCATTATGTACCGTTCGGCATTGACCAGTTCACGTTCCTCTAAGGGCACTGCTGCCACATGGCCAGTTTTGCTGAAAAAGCAGGTGACCCTTTGCTTCGAAGTGATTCGAAGGCAAACACTTTTATTGGATTTACTTCGTCTTGAAACACCTATACTGTCGATTGCTTTTTACCTTCTGGCTCATACGTATGGATCCATGATCTGTCACTTGTTACAATCTTATGTACGTCTTTTGAGGCACCGCCATTGTATTTCTTGAGATACTTTGTATACCAATCGACAACAGCATCTTTTTGAGATTACGTCAAATTATGTGGGATCTAACTAGAACACACCCATTTCAGGATAAATAATTACGCAGTATTTTATATATGCTGGTGAAACAAATGCCTAGGATTGCCTATTTAGTTTTTGCACAGCAACAATGTTTTCTCGCAAAATTTATTTTGGACAGCTTCACGAACTTCATTATTGAGCAAACGGCGGCCCCGATTAAATTCGTTATACCAGTGTACAGATGATCGTCGAAGGTAATCAGGACGATGGAGTAAGAATAAATAACTAAAGAAAATACCTACAACTGTCAAGTAAATATTGGATGCCCAATGAACGTAGAGTTTCAACGAAATTTAATGAACATTTAATGGATACAAGGTTAGGAAGACTTCAGTTGCAGGCGTAAAATATTAGAAATAGATCAGCAGCCTTCAGCCAGTATAATTTATTATTCAGATTAAAATTGTAATTTAGTTATTTATTAGAAAATGTACATAGTAATAAGGTTGCTGTTAGGTTATATTTAGTTGAAAGGCCACTGGCGACAGTGACCATTAGGTTAGTTAATGTAGGCATAAGTTCTGTTTGCAAAAATAAACCTTTTATTAATTATATGTGTATGATTTGTAATTTCTTAAATAATAAAGAGCACAATAAGTCCAGGTTTAGATTCTAGTCACCAGGACCTAAGCTCGCAGATTAAAATAAGAAAAAAATACCAGCGTTTCACAGTGGCTTCGTCTCCAAATGTGGAAGTTAGTTGATCAATACACTCTTGTCTAGATAATTTACGTCGAAGGTCGTAATAAATCATTGAATGATAATTTTCACAAGTTAATTACATGGTTTTGTTGAGATACAATTTTAAAGTTAATGTAAACAAATGACGATCTACTGACAAAATGAAATAGATTATGGTTAACAACGTCAAACTTAATATTGGAAACGTCAGATGACACCTACAAAATACAGGGTTGCCAGAGCTCAGAATATAAAGTAGTACTTCTCGTAGGACATTTAACAATATGCTGATATTTGTCTTTGAATTGTAATAATGAAGTCCTATACTTTAAAATGTCTACTGCAAATTGACGTGATAATGTAACATTTGATGTATATGAACCACAATGTATTTAATATGTATTACAATATTACACCTATTCAGAGAAATTCACACAAAGTCATTTATCTGAAAGTGATCTTTTAGGAGACCCCACCTTAAGAGGAAGCTCTATATGACTTTTGAGACTGAATATAATTAATTGGATTCTCAGTTCGTAATTTATCTTATGGTGTTAATGAATCGTCTTTACATTTCCAGAATTAAACGTAATAATTAGATGAGTAGTTTTAATATCAAAGCAAATGTACGTTTAAAAAGCCAAAAGACAAATGTTGACGCTGTTTAATGGTGAGGGTAAGTCGGTGGCGCGGAGATACTTTACATAGCCGAGATTCCGGAACAGGAAAGCATTAAGATATGCGTGCAGGGGTCGCTGTGAAGATAATTTTTACACAGAGGGCGCTGTTCTTTCTTGAAAGGCTACATTCAGTGGCAAGGACGAGATAAAGTTCCCGCGTGTCGTGGAACTACGCCAGGTAATTCTGAAGACCTCCCAGCATTAAACGTTGATTACAGGGCAAATGGGGTCGGTCTTAGCAGTAACACGAAATGTAGAACAAGCTTCCTTAAAATGTATAAAGTTCTCACTTAAAGTGGCACAACCAAGTTGCCGCTATCTCCATCGGAGTACTGACGTCAGTCGTTTCGATTCTCATGGGACCTAAGATCTTGTGCCTGCGTTATAATTAGGGATGTAAAATCTCAACTAGGCACTCAGTGAAAATCGGGATTAAATAAGAAACAAACTGTCATGCAATTGAATTGACAAGTGACAGCAGTACTGCATTTTAAAAAAGTGTTTAACATTGTTAAAGAGATTCGACGTTCCAATTTAGGAGTATACCTCGAGCCATTATCTTTTGACTAAATTCAGTTTCAGCCAGCTGGACCCAATAAAATAATTGTTAATGAAGGTTGTCGGCCTTTGTGGTTTAGTTGATTAGAAACTGCTATACTGATCTCAAGGTCGCGGTTTCTAACCTGGTCCGGGCGGATGTTCTTTAACTTTGCTTAAAAGCGACAGACTCATATCAGTACATTTACTGGCATGTAAACAACTTTTGCGGGACCGAATTCCCGGACAACGGCAGCGCCGATGTCAACCTGACAATTACCAGCGTCATTAAAAAGAGAATACTAAAATTTGTTAGTCAAGTTGCAACTATATGAAACACTACCTGAAGGTTACATATATTAATATTCTTTATATATTATTAATAGTTTCATATCTTTCTATATTTCATTTAAATGTAGAAACATGTATAAGCTTACTGCCACACGAGAAGGAAGAAACGTGGAGGGAAAACAGATCCGGTTAAAAGCAGCGCAATGCAGGGCAAGCAATTCCCCTAACGCAGCCGTGTGTCGAAACAAATGCTCTAATAGAGGCTATTTCAAAACCAGAGGTCATAAATTCATTTATATGTTCTCCAGTGTAAGCTATAAAAGAGTTAAGTTGCTTTTGGAAACACAGTCTTCAAAATAGTGATAAGTTTATATCAGTTATTGAATCTAAAAGTTTTTAACTACAGTTCGAAAATATTTAGCTGCAATTCTATATTCAAAGAACCTTAACTAATATAAATTTTGGAACTAAAGTTGAAACACATTTAAAAATTGTGTTCATAATCTTCTTTTAAATACTTACTAGAGAGTGACTGCGTTAGATGCTTTGGACACATCGCTCTCTCCAGGCAATTCCAGCAGTGCGACAGGTCTAGTCTGAAAATGTTAGTGACTTTCGTGTGCATCTGCTGTCTATGGCCAGTTACGCTTTAAGGCTTCTTCATCTTATCCCTTCCTATTAGTAGTTACAGTGGATCTATGTATTTCATGATTGCTATGTGTATAATCTATCATTTTACACTGTAAACTCAACATTTATCAATGTATGTCATCCAGTTCGCACTGCATTCCTACATTTGGACCACCTTGTGGTCCTCAGTATTTTTTGCTTTGCCATTATTTGCGTAGATATAAAAGCAGGGAATCACGCAACATACAATTGTCCACGTGGGAAGAATCCGCACCTAATCTAAACCACGCAATTCTAAAGATTGAATTCTAATTTAAGAATTCTGAAGCTTTATTTATTGTGATTGCAAAAGTCAATCGAATTGGGAATTGCGATCTATTATAAACTTTAAATGGTATATCGGTCGGGATCATAAGAATCTTAGGAATGACGTTATCTTCACTTTGAAAATCCTAATTAATATAATTGCTTCTAATACATATCTATTTGTTAAGTGCGAGCCGCGTGTCGTTACAGAGTTTCGGCTGATTAACATTACGCAACATGATAATTGGCACTCCTGTTTTCAATTTTAATATGTGTGGTGGCATCAAGAGAGTTCAGAAACTCCGATGGGTAATTACGATTAATTATTTCATGTGCTTATACAATGGTGTCTACCGATTTATATATAATTTCCTCACTTGAAATGCTGGATTGTATAAAATTATTAAGTTGATAGACATCTTTATTCTGGCTCGTTCACTGAGCCAGTCCTGATTCCTATAATTAATTTGAATATTAGAAAATAATTTTTCAATGCCACCATGACAACAATGAAACACAGGACAGACACTATTGAAAAGTTTAAAAAATAATTATAAAAAATATGTTTTACTGTCCATATCTCATACAAAAATAACCCGTGCTTACGATTTGGCGAACGGCGTAGCTCAATCACTACACGATCACACAAAAGCACCTCGATTAATGTGAATATTTAAGTCAAATTTTGTCATTAATACATTAAAATGAAAGAATTTATGGTAGTAACTCTTTATTCTCTTCGTACACCGAGATAACGAAAAAATAACAATAACAAAACACTGTCTAATTCAAATGTTTGTAGGAGAGCAAAAGAATAGAATTAAAGGTTAGGGCTAGGGATGGCGTTGGCGTCTTCAATCTCGCTTTTTGTTTGTTGATAAAGCTGTTTTCTTGCGTTTTCAGGTGTGTTACTGACGCAAGGTATAGATAAAAGTAATCTTTTAAGCGCGTTGTATATTGTGTCAAAATGTAAAATGTACATTTTAATGCATAGTAGAATATTGGCAACATCGAGCCAGGATTAGGATTATTACGAACGGGATTCGGCACCAAAACCTGTGGCTTACTGTATTTAAGGCACAAGTGGGGCATCGCTGAGAGGAAGGATGAGGCGAGAGGAAACAGAGAGTGGCTGATCCAAGGAGTCAGGCAGTGCAGAGGGCAAGGTTGCTACTATTTATTAGTTAGAAACTCCCCTGACAGTCCAGCACAACCGCCATGGCCCGGTCGGCACACCGTCCTGACTGAGGAAGAACTGTTTACAAGGAGCATATCATCCTGCCATTCACCGCCGGGACACCCACCGACATTTCTACCCTGAAATAGACCACCAGATGAGAGATAATGTGAAATGACAATGGAGATGATATGGAGGGAAGAGGAAATTCAGGAGATATAATTAA
Source organism: Mantis religiosa (assembly GCA_030765055.1). Classification (NCBI taxonomy): domain Eukaryota; kingdom Metazoa; phylum Arthropoda; class Insecta; order Mantodea; family Mantidae; genus Mantis; species Mantis religiosa. Next base: position 36,608,636 of record CM060958.1, on the reverse strand, counting down.
CCTACCCAGCATTCGCCTGGCAGACCGGGAACACCCCCGAAAATAACCATGGATCAGGAAGTTCAGCCACGTGAATCGAACCCGGGCCTTGCGAAAGCGAGCCACAGATGCGCCATCGCGGAGCTATATAGTGATTCAGATTTGCGGACTGTGGTTGAAGTGAGTCTGGCAACACAGTGTAGTCTTTGGAAAAAGTGGCAAACGACTTGGTATTGCGTCGTAGAGAACTTATTACAGGAATGGAAACACACAATGTCGGGAAGAGAACAATAGAAGATCTAAAGAAACATCGTGGAAATAATTCCGGGTAAACCTTGAAACTGAAATAGCCCTTAGGAAGCACTCCTCCTCCCCAACTATTTTAATAACGGCTTCACACTTTTTCACCTTTTGGTGCAGAACAAAGAACGGAGCTACACGACTGTTCTTTACGCCCATTGTATCATCTCCTCTTCCTCGCACGTCTTTTCAGAAAAATCAATATTTTTCATCAACTTAAGAAAGTGCTTTATATTGGAGTCTTTTCATTTTGTTTCCCATTCTCTACCACTGAACCAGAATGTGCCAAAACTAGCTACACCATCTCCGAAATCAGTCTAAACGTCAGGTTTCTGAAAAGCTATTTCCGAGGAAAGCAGTTTCCAATTAAGATGTCATTCCCTTTTGTTTCGGCTTTGCGGATATAGCATTGTTGGAGCGACCGAGTCTGCAATGTCGTCATAAATCTGTGGCATTCCTTGTCAGACAGAAAGAAAGCCACAGTACAAAGACACAAAAAAGACAGCAACAGCAGCAGGCAAAATATATTCGGCGAGGAAGTCGGACAAATGTAAATTGCCTCTTCTCTTTGAAACACTGGAGGCAAGCAAAAGCAAACAAAATTAGAAACGTTTCGATGGGAAGGATTACCTCGGAAATAGAGTAGAGAAAATGTAAACACCGCCGCCTTGCATTAAAGCAAATTCAAATGCAGATGTAGGGACGATGTAGCTTTGTGAATAATTCAAGTGATGGAATACATCTAGTAAACAGAAATTAATTTATTAGTAGGACTGGAAAAGTCAGGGTTTCTGCGTTTTGATCTCAAGTACGACCGCAGTCTGCCCTTTCCTTTCATCCTTCTATTGGACTATTACTATACAAACTTTCTTGTCCATCTATCAACACTAATTAACTAACAACTTCAAGTAGACAATTTGAATGCTACGATAAGATGGTAACTTTGGTTTTTAGATCACAAGAACTAATTAATTATTGGATTGGATTTAACTAAGTGTATTCACTACATACGATGTAGTCCAGAAATTAAGTTCTGTTTGGTAATAAAATTTAATTGTGTACAGATACAGAAAAATTACCCATTGCACGAAATTATACAACTCTTATACCACTTTTCCACATAACTGCCGAAATTTTGCAGGCACAAGTTATTGTATACCTTCTTCATAGAAGTTTGCCGTCCGTGTCTTGAACTAGTTGGAAACATTTTCTTTCAGCTCTTCGTCATTGTTGAAGTGTTGACCTTCAAGGAAAGATTTGAGATGCAAAAAACAGATGAAAGTCGATAGGAGCGAGGTCAGGGTTGTACAGGGGTTGGTCAAACACCTCCCAGCCAAATCCCTGTAGAATGTTTTTCGTCGCATTTGCAGCGTTTGGCTGTGCGTTGTCGTGAAGAAACACAACATCTTTTGACAGCATTCCTCGGGGCTTATTCTTTATTACGCGGCGCAATCGAAGCATTCAGAAAACGAATCACAGATCTGATTTCAAAAGCCGCGGGATTTTCAAACAACACTGACATTGTTAACAAGCACAACAAAGTGTACGTAGCTGACAGCGATCTCACAATGACGCACGTTTCTTCTCCTTGATACAGAGCGTCTACCGCGCATTTGCGGAACTGCAATCGCAGCGCTGCAGCGGAGATAAATTGATACAGAAATTAATTTCTGGACGCCCCTTGTATTACCATAAAGGCATGTGAACAGTCAAAAGTATCCACAGTTTATTTTCATAATACTTAAGCAATGTAAATATTAAATTTAAAAAGACATATATAGGCTAAGTGATAAAAAACATACACTTGTGATTATAAAATTATGTACACAAATTCAGGTGTATATATACATATATACATAGTACATAATATTATGTGTATTACACTTCTGTTTTATTTTCAACTTTCCCTTGGCTTTTCCAACTAGTACGTCTCATTATTTTTCTATAATTGAATTTAAATTTACAAAATTTAATTGCATCTATTTTGGTTTGACGTGTTTTGACTTGTCTTCGATTTTTGCCTATTCAAAGGAAAACAAAAATGCAACGAAGAATTTTTATCAAATTTTGTGTGAAAAACAAAACGAAGTCCGCGGTTACTTTCCGATATTGACTGCGGCATATGGTGAAGCCATCTTGGACTAAAGCAGCGTTTATCGGTGATACGAAAGGTTCTCAGAGAGTCGAGAAGAAGTGAATGACGAAGCACGTCCCAGACGCCCGCGCTCATTAACAGAAGAAAACATTAAAGAAGTGAAGAAAATAGCATGGCCAATCGTCGAGTTACCGTACAGAAGTTGCTGAGGAACTAAAGATATCGACTGGCTCGTTCCATTCCATCTTGACCAATGATTTAGGCAAAATTCGTACCAAAGTTGCTCAATTTCGACCAAAAACACATCGCATTAACGCCGGCCTCGGTAGCGTGATGGTAGCATATCTGCCTTACGTTCAAGAGGTCCCGAGTTCGAATCTGGGTCAGGGTGAGTTAACTGGTTATGGTTTTTTCGGGGTTTTCCCTTATCGTTCAAGACGAATGTCGGGCAACTTTAGGCTCCATGGACCCTGGACTCATTTGAGCACCATTTCATCCAATCCATTCACCGTGCGATATGAATAAACTTCGGAGGACGTAAATTACAAGGAAGGAAGGAAGCAAGGAAGGAAGGAAGGAAGGAAGGAAGGAAGGAAGGAAGGAAGGAAGGAAGGAAGGAAGGAAGGAAGGAAGGAAGGAAGGAAGGAAGGAAGGAAGGAACTCTGTCTGCGACGACTCAAATTTGTTCCAGGGGGTCATAACTGGTAACAAATTATGGCTTTATGGTTATAACGTGGCAACTAAAGTTCAATCATGCCAATGGATGCTGCCACACGGGCCAAGACCGAAAAAGCACGCCAAGTTCGGTCGAATATGAAGGTTTTGCTTACAGTTTTCTTCGATTGCAGGGGCCTGGTATATCATCGTGCCACAGGATAGAATGGTCAATAAGGAATATTACCTGCAAGTTATGTGCAATGTGCACTAAGCAATCCGCCAGAAACGCCTGGACTTGTGGAAGAACAAAACTTGGTTTTTGCACAATGATAACGCCCCTGCTCACACATCGTTGCTTGTGCGCGAATTTTTGGCCACTTATGATGCCACCGTACGCCCCAGACCTGCCCCCCTGTGACATTTTTATGTTATTCCCAAAACTGAAGAGGCCCATGAAAGAACGATGCTACACCACGACTGAGGTGATGGAGACGGTATCGAAGGAGGAGCTGAACATGATCACGAAAACAGCTTTTAATGTGCTTCGAGAACTGGAAGAAACGTTGGCACATATCTGGTGGGGAGTACTTTGAAGGATACTTAGATATTCATGAATAAATAAAAAAATTTAGAAGAAACACAAAATTCACGACACTTTTCGAATAGACTTCCTTAATAGTGCTATGCTCGAGGTTCCGTCCAAAAGCTGGAGATGTCTAGTGAGGGCAATAAGCGACCCGTTGACCAAGTAGCCCTCTGGCGTTCACGGAGAGTAGTTTTAATTTTAGGAAGCATTTCCATACCAGGAAGCGCACTTTTCAGATGAGAAAACATGACAGAGAAATAATGGAAAATAAATCATGGTGGATGACAAACCCTCAAGCATCAACTACCGCCAGAAAAATGGTAATTTATACAGGGCTTCAAATTACTACCTGAAAGTGTATCTCTAATCCTTGTTTATTATTTGGGGGTTGACTAATTATTTTTCTGTAAAATGCAGTAGCATTAGAAGTTATTTTAATCCTTTACAGCCTGATATTAACCAGAATTGTTATTTCGGCAGTCCTCTTTTGGAACATATTACAATATTGCACATAGTGTTAATTCAAGCGCTTTTTAAATTACTGAACACATACACATACGCACTGTCCCTCTCTTTCATTCATACCACTAGGCTTTGGGAAAGTTGGGGAATACTGATGATTAGAAAGAAATTCTCACTGTCCCAAGACGAGAATTGAACTTGATACACATAAACAGGAGGTAAATGACCCTTCGACTGAGGTACGAGACCAGCTGGGTTTGAAGATTTTCGAATATTTGTATTTTTTAACAGAATTTTATACTATTTTTTTAATTGAAGAAATATCCGTGTTTGTGTGATATAGCCCAATACACGGAGTTCATTTTTATCTATAATTTTACATCGGAAAATTTGACGTCATCAATAGCATCGCTGATGAGCGAGTTTATATACGATTCCCCTAGCGGCTTACGATCGTATTAGATGTGTTGGCAACAGTTTTGAGGCCTCCCTCTACCGGCAGGTAAATATACTATTTGAGAGGAGGGTCTGCCCGCGTAATATAAAGATGTGTGATTTCATCTGGTGCGTAGATACGATAGCTGTTTATAAAAAAACTATATACTCCAATCCAGTGTAGTGCACTGCAAAGATAATTATGCTGCCATAAAAGTATACCATGAAGAATATACGAAATAAGTCAATGAACACTTATTTCACAATGAACATCTGTTTTTCTGTTATAGTAGACATATATGCATATTTTAACCCTGTCACATAAAATAGAAATATTTCAATTTGATCTCAATTCTTTTCTATCACCCACAGTTTACTCACAATGTAACTTCATTACAAACCAGAAAATTAACAAAACATGTTCTATGAATGAAAAATAAATTAGTGTTACAATATATACAATGTTTTATACAAGTCTAAACAAGAAAATATCTCTAGTACATAGTCTTATGTTTCCATTTTTTTTTAAATTTCGTTTCTTTCTTCCCCTTAAACACTGTCTGTATTGTTAGAAGGTATGCTTGAGCTTTTCTGTCATAACATAATTTATTGCTTCTAGATTGGGATTAGTCACTTTATACCGTTCAGTGTCTCTCTTTTACGAGTAACTGATCCTATTTCTTGGAAATGTTTGATGTTTTAAAAGACATAAGGATACCAACAATAATAGACATTTTAGTTAAGCGTGAGAATGTCAGAAACTTTATATCGTATACTCATAAAACGTAAGTCGTTTATGTAGCAAACAAAAGTATGTCAATTTGACGGTACCTGGACACTTTTGACAACATTACGCTCCGAGATACTTATCTGAATGCCGGATAGCTTTGCATAAACTCCTCTATGCAGCGTTTTAAGCTATATTTATATGTCGCACCAATTTTAATGCCGGTACAAAGTAGCATTCTACCATGAAGATGCGGTGGTATGCGTTCATATCCAGGGGAAGGTGATTGTATTAGTTACCAGAGCAACCACACAGAGAGCGCTGTAATTTGCTTACTGTTCCCCAAAAATTACCAGTTCTTCTCCGTAGAGGGCACTATGATTTCAAGATCGTTCACACCAAACGCACCCCATGCTACCAGCCCGAGTATAGAACAGCGGCTTGACGCTTTTCGACACCAACCAACTGTTCCCTGCAGAATCTCCTTCACTAGTCCTGCTGAACTTAGGCATTTAATTCGCTCTCTTCCTCTTAAGAAATCACCGGGACACGACTTGATTCCAAATATTGTGTTGAAAAACCTGACAAAGAAGGCCTTAGCATATTTGTCTTCAATCCTGAACGCTTGTCTTCGATTTGGCCTTTTTCCTCACACCTGAAAATTGGCTCAAATCATTGTGTTTCACAAACCTAATAAACCTAAAATTCTCCCCGACAGCTATCGTCCGATAAGTTTGCTGTCTACCTTGTCCAAACTCTTTGAAAAGTTTCTCCTTCGCCGTCTCCTTAAATATACCTCTGAAAACCGTATCAGTCCAACCTTCCAATTTGTATTTCGTTCTAGAGATTATACCTCTCACCAACTACTACGTTTAACACAAACAGTAATTCATGGTTTTGAGCAACGAAAGCACACAACCGCCCTGTTCCTCGACGTAGCACAGGCCTTTGATAAAGTTTGGCATGAGGGGTTAATCTTCAAACTGTATAGCATTGGACTTCCACAGTATCTGCTCACTACCATTTGTAGTTTTCTACCAGATCGCACATTTACTGTTCGCATTGGTGGTACGGAGTCCTCTCAGCGCCATATTACAGCAGGAGTTCCTCAGGGATCCATATTGGACCCAATCTTATTTAGTATCTATACTTATGACCTTCCTGACTTGGCCCCTATCTCTATAGCCTTATACGCTGATGATACTGTTTTATATCATTCCGACAGAGATCTTCCTACAACTATTCACACGCTACAAACCTCTCTTGACTGCCTCGTTGAATGGTTCGATACTTGGCGCATACGTCTAAACACTCAAAAGACCGCAGCTAAGACTTTTAGCTTACGTCGCATCTCCAACTCTCCCGAATTGCATATCAAGCATGAATCAATCCCCTGGCTATCTCCTACCACCTCCGTCAAATACCTTGGAGTAATGCTGGACACTAAACTTACTTGGCGAGCCTATATTGATCGACTTATCTCCTTGGCATCAGGACGACTCTCAAAACTTGGCCCGCTACTTCACAGACACACTTCTCTTGGGATTGAATGCTCTCTGCTTCTCTACAAATCTCTTGTCCGGCCACTTATCACATATGCTTCCCAGGTATGTGGTTCGGCTAGCAACACTCATCTCCGAAGGCTACATACAGGTCCTGCAAAATCGATTTCTGCGCATCGCCACGGGTGCCCCTTGGTACGTAAGAAATCAACAACTGCGTAAAGAACTTGGTCTCCTTCCTCTTCACCAGTACATACGTCAGATCGCCTCTCGCTTCTTCTCAAACCTGCCAGATGTTCCAGGAGCTGTGATGTACGACATCGGCGTACGAACCCGCCAGCCCACGCGCCTGAAGAGACGACTCCCACAGGATCTCCTCCTTAGTGACTCTGAATGAAAAAAAAAAAACTATGAATATTGTTTCACAACGACTGTTGTTCTATCTCTTTGATTACTTGTTTTTTTATTATTATTAACAGTTTTTTTTCTCTTGTTTCACAGTGTTAAGTAGACAATAGGAGCCAACTTGGCTTTCCTTACATGTTATTATATAGTTCATAAGGATTCAGTTAGTTAACAAGGATCTGTAAAGCATGTACTGCTGATCGATCATTGAATAAATTAAAAAAAATGATTTCAAGATAAACTTTCCAGTCAACTATGACGTCATTCTTGCTCAATCGGAGGGCGGGAAATAACCAATAAGAATGAACACCGTGTAAATACATAAAAGTAAGTTTGTGATGCTTAAAATGAATTATTTTATATATGGAACACCCCTCAAATTTTTCAGCTCCTCTGCAGCAAAGTTTGTATCCGTAAACAGCTGAGCCATCTTTAAGAGTGTATTCGTTCTCGTATAGCTAAACTTATATAACATACTTCAATTATTTTTGGGATATAAGGCTTATAGCGAAATATTTAAATAAGCATATAAATGCTCTAAAAGATCATGAAGCTAAAAGAACTAAAATAAATGAACTATATTTGTAAAGTTTATCTACAACAAAATCTATATTTAGAATTATGGCACTTTTTGGCCTTTTCTCACAGATGTGTATCCTTAAATGTATTCCTGGCCTTTTACTCGCTATACTCGTATAGGGTTCGGATGCAAGATAACATCGAGATATAATTCTTTTTTTATTCGGAAACGGTAACGGTAATATGGCGATTATGTAGCGGAGAACGTTTGACGTAACTTGATAATGTAAGTAGGTAAAGAGAAGACATTTGCGTGCTCAGCAGTTGTGGAGAGCTGGCGTAATTTTAGGGAGGCAGTTACCGTGCTCCTTAAAGTGTACCGCCCACCCTACATAGCGCCAACATTTCCAGCTCTTCTCCCATCGGAGCAGTATATTTAGGACGAGAAGAAAGCAGACTTTCCTTTATCGCAGCATCCCGAGGCACTTTTAGCGATGCCTTGCGGCTGCAGACTGAATTATTGGCTCGGCTGTCGGCGTCTCCCCTTGCAACGGCGCTGAGGAAGCCCTGAAAATGCATTTAATACTTAGTGTTTGTTCATGGTGTAAAACTAAAACTTCGGTGAAACTTATATTGTTCACCAGAGCCGTGAAGAAGCATTCTTACTTTATCTGCTACTACAGTATGTAGCAGAAGTATTGCATTCCACAGATTTCACAGGAAATGTATGTTTTTGGCCCGCGGAACCTAATAAGTAGGGTTCGGAAGTTGATGACTCAAAATTAAGAGAAGAATAACCAATAAAATGAGCTTAAATTTTGGGGAAAATTACGTTAGAGTTTTAAAAATGACCGTTAATTCTTTTTGTAATTTCAACTTTCAAAACTTATATATAAACTCCGTTCTACTTCAGCTGACGTCATGGGGGCATGAAGTGACCATGGTCCCGTGGAGAAAAACCTTCTTCAACCAATGTTAATTTCTAATTCTCACATACGAGGTGGTTCAAGTTATAACACCTATTTTTTCAGGACGAGGACCAGATAGGAACTTCTGTTTTTTTAATACACGTGGACTCTTTGTGAATGCTTGACGGATATTGAAGCAGAACTATTTTTGATACTTAAAATTGCGACGTTTTCATTGCAAGTACAGCGTGTAATCATTCGTTTTCTCCATTTTCGTGGTATGACAATTATTGAAATTCATCGCCAGTTGAGTGAGGCATGTGGTGATGGTACCATGGATGTGTCTAATGTACGTTATTGGGTGCGACAGTTCAATGAAGACAGAACATCAGGTGACAACAAACCAAGACAGTCACGGCCTCGCACCAGTAGGTCTGACCACATGTTCCAGTAAGTGGAGAACTTTGTTTTGGAGGATCGCCGATTGAGCGTTGCAGACATCAATTCCCAAATTGGCATTCTCAGGGAATATGTGCACGCAATCCTGCATTAAGATCTGAAAATGCGAAAAGTGTCTGTGTCTTCCAGGTGGGTGCCACGAATGCTGACGGACGATCATAAGATTGTGCGCGTGGCAAATTGTCCGGCGATGTTGACGCGTGATGACACCATGAATGGAACATAGAATACACCAGCAGCGTTGAGTACAAGATATGAGCGAATGAATCGTTTCTCAATGTAGATAGTACATATAATGCATATATGACATCATCGCGAGCTGAGGTAATAGTAGTTCTCCCCGTTTCCTCCAGAAAAAGTATCTATCATGCACTTTTTCATGTGAGAGCAAGTGTTGTTTTTCTTAAGAAAGCACCAACATCGATAACGATAACTGAGTGAACACGTATCCATTGTCTACGAGATCATAAGAATACTACACACAGTAGAGTTCTGTAAGTAGCCTCAATAATGTCCACATCTGAATAATTTTAAAAAGTACGTTTAAATGCACTAAACGGAAGAAAATGTAACAAAATGTACAATATTTCCTAAAAAAAATAAACAAGAGACATTAAAGCACAAGAAATGCATAAAGATGCAAAATAAAAGAATATAGAAAACATTGGTACATTTTTAAGAGGAATGAATTTATATTGCATTATACACTCTCTATGATGACGCAGAAAAATAATATTTCATCAAGTATCGAGCCCTAGTAATCAGCAGTTTTAGAAAGAAAAAAATGTGCGTGTACGTGTATTCATTTGTCTATATTTATGTATGTTAAGAGTAATCCAAAAACAAAAGCCGGTAAAAATCAAACTTGATATCTGATCAAACATGCGACAAGGAAACTTTTCATGAAAATCCCCCACCTCAAACTCCCTTGTACGTAGCATTTTTACAAATTTTTGGAAAGTTTCTCTAATGGTTTTGGCAAACAAAAGCTACCACATGGATTAAATATTTTTAAATAAATAAAATTTATAGATTAAAGTTTCGTTAACTTTTACAAGGGAACTATCACTGTACTCAAACTGTTAACCACCTGAAACTTTGATGGTATAATGCCTGCTATATATAAATCATGCGCACCAAATGTCTGTTAGGGAGTGGAACCGCAACGCCTAAACCTGAAGCCTGGAAAGTGTCTCATGCGATCACCTGCAAGTAGCTTTTGAACAATCCTCGTCAGCTCTGTGTCAAGTGTGGGGGGACTGTGCTCCTTGCGTATACCATGTGTAGATCGCTACCCATCAGGGATAAACAATCCTTCTTGTACAGTGCTGTGTTATTATACCTATAAGTTCCTTCGTACTCTAGACTCATTGTCGGGTCCTTCCAACTCCGCACCCGACTTTTGGCACACAGGAATCACAATAGAACAGTGATGATGTAATCAAACTCTCAAAAAATACAGGTGTGAACATAGTGTCAGTTCCCTTGCGAATCCTCTTTCTTGGTAACTTCTGCATAACAGTATATATAATTTTTGGTGAAGCAAACTATGTCCAAATTATTTCTTGCTTTAGAATTTCCAAATACTTATTTTTTTTTCAACGGGAAACTGTTATTCATATTTTATCGCTTGGACTACAAAGAGTACGGAATTTCTAAGTCATCACATAGCAAGCAACTTTTAAAACTATTAACTATTACTTAAAGCCTGTACTTTTTTATTTCCATGAGCTTACGAAGAAATACGCAAGAAAACTACTTCCACAAACGTTTGTGTCAATTAGTATGGAGTATACAGAGGATTAAGTGCTTCAACGAATAGTTTTACAAGAGTGGATAAAGTCTGATATGTGAAATATCAGATTTATTTTCTTTATTGTTCCCTACATATATTAGTGATTCGGCAGCTGCTATTTTCTCGTATCTATGAAACCTATGATTTACACTAGGATTTGTTGGTCACTATGAACATGGACAACATAGAACATCGTGCATTAAATTGTTTAGAACTCTCATTTCATAATGTGGTAGAAATATTTGAAGCTTTACGTGTATCTAACAGTGTATCCTTTAAGAAGTGTTGATGATTTTATGCCAACTTCAATTAGAAAAACTAAGTGTCTGCGATGACTGCTACAACTGTTTTAACTAACTTAAAGAAATTTTGTCTCCAAAACTTGAACGGGTTGAAAATAATTGTGTAGGCTTTCTATGCAATTAATTATGGTTGAATCATGGTACGCTATAATTGGAAATACTCCACTGGCTGAGAATTAGGGGACGAAGAACATTTGTTCTTTATCTAACTGATCGCTTTAAATTCGTTTATGGCTCAGGAAGCAGACAAATTCCTGTCATACGTGTTAATTATACACCTTGTGTGAATCACCAATCACTATAATATTACTTCTTTGTAATTTTCTACCAGAATGTCATGCGCTTCTAACAGAAAGTTAAAGGAACCTATCACAGAGAGACCTCCTGAAACCGGGACAGTGGTCCTAATGAGGAATTTTGCGATTCGAATACGACCCTTGGAAGAAGGCTGGAGTGATCCATGATCAGATGCAGGAGTAGAGTGTACAAGCCTAGACTGTGCCCCTAACAATTCCAGGTTCAACACGTGACGTCATTCAAGCCTGTCCGGAAGGCAATAAATGGTTCGTTAAGCCGCTGACAAAGTATGTGTTCTTCAGCACTTCGACTGACATTAGGTAGACAGTTGCACAAAGCGAATGACCATCATTTTCAATCCTCGTCCTCAACACATATCACCATCGCTTGATACTTCAACATCGAAACGGATAATGATAAAGGAAATTGTGCACAGGAAAGTCGTGGTAAAATAATCACGCTAATAATAATAATAATAATAATAATAATAATAATAATAATAATAATAATAATAATAATAATAATAATAATAATAATAATAATAATAATAATAATAATAATAATAATAATAATAATAATAATAATAATAATAATAATAATAATAATAATAATAATAATAATAATAATAATAATAATAATAATAATAATAATAATAATAATAATAATAATAATAATAATAATAATAATAATAATAATAATAATAATAATAATAATAATAATAATAATAATAATAATAATAATAATAATAATAATAATAATAATAATAATAATAATAATAATAATAATAATAATAATAATAATAATAATAATAATAATAATAATAATAATAATAATAATAATAATAATAATAATAATAATAATAATAATAATAATAATAATAATAATAATAATAATAATAATAATAATAATAATAATAATAATAATAATAATAATAATAATAATAATAATAATAATAATAATAATAATAATAATAATAATAATAATAATAATAATAATAATAATAATAATAATAATAATAATAATAATAATAATAATAATAATAATAATAATAATAATAATAATAATAATAATAATAATAATAATAATAATAATAATAATAATAATAATAATAATAATAATAATAATAATAATAATAATAATAATAATAATAATAATAATAATAATAATAATAATAATAATAATAATAATAATAATAATAATAATAATAATAATAATAATAATAATAATAATACTGAATAAGGGAATCTACTAAAAACCCATGGACAGAATGACAATGGTAATTTGCCAAGTTACTATGCAGCCTTCTCGTTGGTTTTTAGATTGTAACTGGAGCATACGTTCGTATAGTTCAACCAAAACTACTGTTCATTATAGTGCTAAAATCGGGTATCTTGAAATATCAATTTACAATTAAGATTATTGTACATATGAGTAACTCCTATTTCAAATTAAAATATTTAATATCTTAGAGCTGTTGTTCTGTATCTTGCCGTGTATTATACTTAATAGAATTTTGGTATAATTTTATATTAAAAATTGTATCTACCGTTGCATGTTATGGCTTGTTTATCGCCATTGGCTAGAATACACTTCTTACATTGGCTTTAAAGCTGTTGGAACTCTCAGCGGAGCCTTCTTGTGGAATCGCTCGAAAGTCTGTGGTCACGCTTTGGATTGGAGGGGATTCGGCACTCTGGTATTCTGTATCTATGCCCCAAATGGAACACCGAGGGAGGACGCGGTGAGAGGGGACAGAGGAATCATTGCAGTACAGAGGGCGAGGTCCCAACACTTTACCAGATAGAAACCCCCCGGCGGTGGGTTTAGAACAATCGTCATCCCACCTGCCGTGGCACCGGAACAGTTACGAGGCCGGTTCGGAGACTGGAGGCCACCTCAGCAGAGCAGAGTATAACAGGAAGCACAACCGGCATCCCGCCGGCTGCGCTTCTAATTGGCCCACTAGGTCGCCTCGAAGACCGAAGTCTTCCCACCGGAGGAAAAGTGTTTTTCTCAGAGCATATTATCCCGCCATGCGCCGCCTAGACATCTGCCGACACTTCTACCCTGAAAGAAACCCCCAGATTAGAGATGATAGGAAATAATGGAGGTGAAATGGAGGGACCAGAAATTTGGGGGATGTAATTAAACTACCCAGCATTCGCCTGGCGATCAGGGGAAAATCCCGTAAAACCCAAGGGTCAGGTAGGTAGGCCTCGGAAATTGAACCCGGACCTCATGAATGCTGATCTCAGACGAGCCATCCCGCTCGGTGCGGTAACGTTTTGTTTATACGCAAGCTTAGCTTTCAGGGCTAATTTAAGTTGGGGAAAGAAAAATAAGTCTGCTGGCACCAAATCTGGAGAATAAGGAGGGTGTGGAAGCACAATGACCGTGCGTTGAGCGAGAAAGTTAGTGACGCGGATGGGCGTTGTCGTCCACTCCGGTAAAGTTCTGGCCAAACCCGCGAATGCGCTGCAATAGCCGTTTTCAAACTCCCTCGTAAATTACCGCGTTGATGGTATGACCCTCATGTACAAATTCATGATGGATCCAGCCCTCGCTGTCGAAAAAGGCGATCATTTGATATTATCAGCCGATTTCTTTGGGAGGCAGGGAAGACGATGAACACTATGTCATCGACATTGTTTAGTCTTCAGATTGAATTGGTAACACCAACTCTCACCACCTGTAATGATATTTTCCAAAAATTGCGGATTTCGGTCAGATATGTCTATGAAATCTCCAGACGTTTCCATCGAGTTTCCTTTTGCTCGTCTGTCAGCATGTGCGATTCAAACCGGACACAAATCTTCCGCTTTCCCAAATTTTGGTAAACAATAGTGCTTACACTGTCTATGCTGATCTTCAACTTGTCTGCTATCATTCTCAAAGACAGTAGACGATCATGCGCAAGCATCTGACGTACTCGTTTGATGTTGTCTGTGATTGTGCTTATGGACGGTCGACTCAATGTGGCTCATTCTCGATACTTTCATTTCCTTCTCCAAAAAGGTTTAAATCACTCACACTTTTTTTTTCATCACCACTTACACAGTACATTGGCACTAACATACCATGGGTCTTCGTCACCGTTTTGCCCAATTTGAACTAATTGGGTGAAATGATGTTCAAATGATTCTGGGGTCATTGGAGCTTAGAGCTACCCGACATTCGTCTTTAAGCATATGGGAAAACCCCGAAAAGAACCTTATCCAGGTAACTCACCCTGACCGAGATTCGAACTCGGGACCTCTTGAACGTGAGGCAGACATGCTACCATCTGCGCTACCGAGGCGGGCGACTCCATTAGCTGGGTCGCAACGTGCCACACCACTTCACTGCAGTGATTTGCACGATAGGGGACGGTTGTTGACATGTCCCTCAATGTGTATGAGGGCATCCTCGCCAGCGCAGTTTGTAAAATTTTCGACCATTCACCAAACTTTTCAGACGGAGGTTGAAGCCCATGAACTCAGGAGAACTGGTTTCTCGTTGTTGGTGCTCTCGAACCATCTACGCATACTCTGAGAGTATTAGTTGCAATTCCCCATTATAGCAGATGGCAGTAGATTCATCAAGGACGGAAATACTGGATATAGTATGAAACATGTATACGTCTTCAACAATTAGGAACAGTACTCGTAAAATATAATTTTTCGTTATTCTTTTGTCTATTTTCGTTGATGTTCTGGTTTGTATAGTGAGTGACTTATGCATACTTGAAGACCTGCCGGTGCCGTAGCGAGTTCTATGATAAATGGCGTAATGAACATAAGGATACGACTACTGATTAGTTACTGTTTAACCAGAGAAAGTTTGAGTCAGGACATACCTATATTTTTGTTTTCCTAAGGGTTTAGATTAGTACAGGAATCATTCTAGTATTTTGCTCCACACATTAAAACTATGCCGTGAGTTCTGATAATTTTTAAAATATGTTTTCCATAAATCAATAATGGGCAAGGAGATAAAATGTACATAGTATCTAAGTTCCATAAAACAATAAATAATTTCCTATTAGCTTAGTGTGTTGCTTTCGTGGCGTAGATAGCTGCCCCATCAAGGCTTCATTCTTCCCTGTCAAATAAATCTTTAAGCTTTGTAGGCGTAGATAGCTGCCCCATCAAGACTTCATTCTTCTCTGTCAAATAAATCTTTAAGCTTTGTACTCTTTTTTAATCTTTAAAGACTGAAAAATTTAAATTATCAAGGCGCTTGAGTAATACTTAATCGCATCTAAAGTAAAGCGGGGTTCAGTTGTTATATTATTGTAGGGCATTCTTTCTCCTGAAAAGCGACAGTATCTACTCCTTCAGAATAACAATGTCAAAGTGAAGTCATACAAATGCATAACTTGGTATATTTTAAGATATTACTACCTTAGATAACCACATGTTTACAGCCACTGAAACAAGCAGAGCGGGGACATAAAACCCCAAAACAGAAATTCATTGCTGCAGTTTCATTTGAATTTACGGGAATATTACGATTATGTCGCACTTTCTGTCTCTTTTTCATCGCTTGGAATAAAAAATTGAATATGGCCCCATAAACTGCAGAGGTCACGACTCTCCATTAATGCTGAAATGTCTTATAATGCACCACTGTGATGGCTTTAGAAATTGCCTTACATTTCCTTTCGCGGGTGAAGTTCTCAAGTTTTCTCTCTTGAAAAAGAACGGGTTTGAGTTTAAACACAGTTATATTTTTATGGGCCTATAGATCCGTCTCAACTGCATTTAACTCAAGCTTTTACATTGCAGAGAGCTGTACATGGAATAAACTTGCTAAATAATATGTTCGTTATTAGAAAGAGCGGTTCCTGGGTCATCTTTGGAAGAGTAATATTTGTAATTTGTTAGAGCTTGTAGATTTCCTTAAGCCAACCTATGAAAGCAATAATCTCATGGAATAAGTGTGGACAATCGATGACAGTCGCAGAAATGACACGGAGCTAATTATACTGAAAGCAAGAGATTATCTGAAATTAGAAGTAATATATAATTTCATATATACAGAGGTTAAATTTTCTTTCCTCTCTTCCTCTAACTGTCTATACAAGACCTACAGCTCATCTGCTTCGCCCTTATCTCTTCCAACAACGAGCGTCCGAATGGGGTACAGTGCTGGAGGGTGGAACGTGATTATCGCACCAAATGCATTCTGGTCTATATGAAAAGTATTTATATTTTTGATTAATCAATAACACTAAAACTATATTTTGCCTCGTGACTGTGCAACCTGTGGCCGCTACTATTTCTTCAGTTAGTTCCCTCCCGGAGGCCGCGCCGTGGCTCAGTGGTTAGACCTCTTGGCTCTCACTAAGGCGGCCCGGGTTCGATCCCAGGCGACCGCAAAGTGAGACTTGTGGTGGACAACATGGCGCTGGGGCGGGTTTTCTCCGGGACCTCCAGTTTCCCCCGCCATCTCATTCCACCGGTGCTCCATCTTCATCTCATGTATCATCAGTGTCACCGCCTGCGGTGCCGTATGTAGTAAGAGCGGGCGTCAAACACTACACATTTCA
This sequence comes from Mantis religiosa, assembly GCA_030765055.1. Classification (NCBI taxonomy): domain Eukaryota; kingdom Metazoa; phylum Arthropoda; class Insecta; order Mantodea; family Mantidae; genus Mantis; species Mantis religiosa. Next base: position 36,591,678 of record CM060958.1, on the reverse strand, counting down.
TTTTCATTTTAATTTCCCCTATGGACCACAGGAGGCTGAGCACACCTCAAAGTAGATCTCCCATTAGTGTCGTATCTGTCTGTTAAATTGCAACTCAAAGTAGACCAATTCACGCTTATTGCACTTTAAGCTCACCTCTTTTATAATTACTGTAAACTTAATTTTTTCTTTCTTAAGCTTACTGTGATTATTGCTTCCAAATATAGTTTTATTAGAAAGTTAGTTCTATGTAAAAACCAAAAGATAGTTTAAGTGATCCTTATGCGCTGGCTTTAAGAAACTTTACGCTTTCTATCCACATTGTGATAAACAATCGACTAACGACAGAACTTATAAAATATAAATTATTGAGTACATCACAATGGCATGCATCTTATAAATGCTAGACTCTACAAAATGTTGTTTGACATGAATTGTGTGTTCTAAAAGAGGTCTACATTTCTGTTTAGCAAGTTGTCTAACTCTTGGCTTGACGTTATAAAACTTCCACACAGGCTGTTTCCAGAAAACCTGCCAAGTTTAACATATATCCTGCTTTCTATTTTAGAGTTTTGATGTTCAAAAGCAAACGCACCACATGCGCGTTTTCCAAATAATGCTTTCTGTGTATTTAAAGGGAATAAAAGATATTTCCGCTGACATTTCTATACGATCTTTGGGTGCAATATAATAACTTATCTAGCTATTAAAGAAATGGAAGAGTAATTTCTTCTTTTGAACTAAGACCAAGACACAGGATGATTCAGGACCACTGGAATAAACCTTGCCGAATGAAATATTTCACATAATTTTATTACATAAGTATCTACATATAGAATAATAAATAAAGAGTAGTCAACGAGGAATTATTACATTTTTTGGCTCCTCGCCGGTAATTTAAAGATATAATGGAGGATAGAAGATATTCACAAGAAAATTTAATACTGCTGGAAGTTAACCCAGTGGTGTCCTGCTGTAATCTGCCGAGACTGTATCAGCCTCAGGCCTTGATACGTTTTCCCACAAAACGAAGCTAACTTTGTATCTTTCAAGACGAATGGTCTCTTTGTGTAGTAATCCCTCTCCTCTCTTCGTATCCCTCGGGATATTTTTGGATATCCCTGTCTCGCCGAATCCTCCCCTTCACCTAATATTTCATCTTAATCTCCATCTCCTTCCCGCCTCGCATTTCTCGTTAATCTTTCATTTCCTGCACACCATCCTTCACACATTCACTTCAAACTTCCCTGAACGGGATGATTACTATCCCCCACACACATCAGGTGTATCAGACTGGATTGGGACGGAGTATTGCATTACAACATCTGATGTAATCTCGTGGGTTTGCTGTAGATTATCTGAAAACGAAGGTGGAGCACTTCCGTCCTCGAACTTTGGTGCAATAATAAAAACCCACATTTTTGGTTGAAGAAAATTGAGGCAATCGAATAACGATGATAACGTGTGAGGTCCCTTATTCGAATCCCATACACTCCCCACTCTGATCTAGAGGAAAGGGTAATGCTGCGTCTGTCTCTCTACCACAATGCTTCATTTCATCAGTTCCGAATTATTTCGTTCCTTCCTCCTCTTTTAGGCGTGTTTTTGGCTTCATGTTGTAGGTAGTACCAAGCAGATGCCTCCCTTATAGGAAAGAGTACTCCCGTGGAGGCTGTAAACCTGCTTGGTCAACGGGACGTTCATTAGGTACATTCCAGTACTTTGAGCCTGGAACTGTTACGACTTCAAAGCGTCTCTGTCATCTGTCTGGCGGTGAACTGTAGGCTCCTGCGGTTCCTTCAGTTCATCCCTCCTCCGAAGGGTGGTGCCTGTAATGGATCTACATAATACTAAGACTTCTTGTTAAAGAATGTATGCCTTTACTCGTCATTTGTTTTGATGAGCTTTTTTAATGATAGGTATATTGAAAACTGGCTATCACGTCTTTAAAATTCTGATCTTTTTACAGGACATTTTCATATCCAATACCTATCGCTTACTTCTATACACATTCTATAGATAATTTGTCACGAGAGCATATTTTTCTACATCATTGTAAGGGAACTACTTTGTGAGATTTCCAAAACCCAATGTCCGCGCCGTGGCTCAGTGGTTAGACCACTTGGCTCTCACCAAGGCGGCCCGGGTTCGATCCCAGGCGTCCGCAAAGTGAGAATTGTGGTGGACAACACGGCGCTGGGGCGGGATCTCCGGTTTCACCCGCCATCTCATTCCACCGGTGCTCCATCTTCATAACATGTATCACAGTGTCATCGCCTGCGGTGCTGTATGTAGTAAAAGCGGGCGTTAAACACTACACATTTCACATTTCATTTTCCAAAACCAAATGTATTTTACAGGGTGTTTTGAACTTTTCACATCTTAAGTTTGCAAAATATTTTTAGTGAGGTGGTAGCACTGATGCTTAAGCGGAAAGCATTCGTAGAAATTTCTCTCGATGGGAGAGCTAGTTCGGAGTGACCTCAGACTCACTGGTTCCTGATGAGCTACAAAGAAGTTACCAGATGGGTGGGCGTTTAGCAACGTCCCACCCTCCAGTACCGCACTCCACTAATGATGTCTCTGGTAAACATGGTGGCGGAAGGATAAGCAGATAGGTCCACAAAGGCTGCTCTGCGTGATTAGTTGTTTTTATGTGTGTACAAGTAAGTATGACTGTAAGTGTTGGTTAAGGGTTACTGGATTATGCGTTTTAAAGCAAACATTTGCAATATTTTATAAATATCTCCTCCCGATGCGTAATTAATAACTTTAAAAATTACACTTTAAACTCCTTATTAAAGTTTTCTAAGAAATATACGATCGATTTACTTGGCTTTTGTAAACGGTATATAAAATTTGGCGCGCTTGGTTACGTAACAGTTTTGCACTATATTAATAAACTGCGAAGAAGATTTAGTAGCATATACTGAAGAAACAGCTTCACTCTAATAAGTTAGAAATTGTATTGCAAGAAACAGTTTAAATGCCGAAGAATATCTAAAATGTTATACCTTAAATCATGATCTGAAATAATGCGCGTTAAATTTTTAACAAAACTAAACATGGTGCAGTAAATTTTGCAAACAGACCTCTATAAATGCTGGAAAATGTTGGATTAATGGCATTGAAAAATAATTCCTCTGTTATATCAATAAACAAAATTAACACGAGAAAGTCTTAGAAGTGGATATAATAATAAAGTTAACCTAAATCTTGAGTTTTAATGATTTCTACTTTATTTCACCGATAAACTATCTAGTACTTTTATTGCACATGTTGCTGTAGTTAAAAGATCTGAAGGGAAACCAAATACATGGACAGATATTTAAAAGTATAGGTTCGTATCAAAACAGTTATTGGCCATTGTAGGTCGTTAAAGTAAACATTTTAAATTATTTCCACGCGTGCTATTATGTATGTGTGCATTATATCACTCTGTGTCTATGGGTTCAGTTATCTTATTTATATTTGATATGTGAATGCACATTTCACAAGTAGCAACTTTGAAACATGCAGTTATGAAGCAAGGAACTTCAAGATTTGATTAATATTCTGGCTTCTTTATTACTGTTCTTGTAATTTAAATATTACAATGTACGCTTTCCTGATCATTTAACTGATAAAAGGACTGATCTTTGCTTACTTCGTAACTTTTTGGGAAATCCTTCCATGTGCATATAATCCTGCGACAGTAATACAACGAAAAAATGTGTACCTTCGTAAAATAGGCCAACAGTATGGACTATTAATTTTTCAAATGCGCGAGTATCTTGTACTGCATGATGCAGATTAGCTAGTATAATTCCACACAACATTTTTCTGAAAACATTCTGCTCTTTGAAATTCTTATTTCATGTAGGCCGCCTCAATTTATCGTTTCTTCAAAAGAATCAAGTTTCCATTAACTTTTAAGTAAAACAAAAGAAGGAGAGTGACTACGTATTGATTCATTCTTCCTCCGATACAAGACTAAACTGCTTAAGCTATTCCCAAATAAGAAAAAGAAATTTAATACCCTTCTGAACTGTTAAATATTTGGAAATACAAATGGTGAACAAAAGATATGAAATTTGACCTATTAAGATGTAAGAATCTTTTACGAGATGAGTTTTTGTAAAGATAAAATGTTAAAGCATAAAGGTTAACTATACTACTGCAATTTTAAAAATGATATCTATGTAGATCGGATGAGTTTATTCTGTGCTTGTATAGTCTTGATAGTTTAAAATTTAAAATAAATTCAGTCTATAAAAATTCAAAATATACCGTTTGTTACTAAAAACTGCTTGTCCTTAATAGTTTTGCCATTTACTTGAACCAGTAGATCCGTGGTTCAAATGCCGGCCGTGGCATTGGAATTTTCATGTCGACTATCAAATCAATATCTTAGCCTGTATACGGCTAGTGTTTTTTTTTTTTTTTTTTTTTTTTTTTTTTTTTTTTGTAATTTGCGTCCACCAACTTTAAGTCATATCAGAGGATAAATGAAATGGGTGAAATGATGCTCAAATGAGCCCGGGGTCCATGGAGCTTAGAGTTACCCGACATTCGTCTATCAGGATAAGGAAAAAACCCGGAAAATGCCTTATCTGGGTAACCCACCCTGACCGAGATTCGAACTCCGGCCTCTCAACGTGAGGCAGACATGCCACCACCACGCTATCGAGGCGGGCATACGGCTAGTGTGAAGAAATGAATAATTTCCATCAATTAACTTAAATGATAAGCTCTTGTCTTTTAGAAGTTAATCTAATACAACGTTTTGAAACTGCATGGCTTGAACTTTGGAATTTTTAAAAACCTGGGGAGAGATACCTCAAAACACTATCCTGGTGAAAATGACGCACATTTTAACGTTTCCTGCACCTTGAGTAAAGAGTAGTGCTACATAACTCGGAAACAAGGCATGGAAAAAATGACTGTACTTACATACTCCTTCCTAAGTCTACATACAGTGAGACTTCAACTTAAAGTTAACAAGCGAATGATGAAAGAAAAACAGTTTGCATTTATATCATTGAGCAAAATGAGTTCCAGTTCACATTTGTCTGTGGTTAAAATAATATAATACCTTACACTCTGTAAAGAAATTACAGGCTCTAGAAATACAAATGCAATTCAAACTACTGAAATGACTGCACCTGTTTTGACTCATAAATCTGGAAATCCATAAAACTTTTGTAACGAGCTCTATTTTGATACGAAGATGGGCATAAAAATTGGACCCTTTCATTAGGTTGCAATAACATTTATCTCTCTGTAAACGTTTTGCCATAAGATAGGAGGGTCTTTGCTGAAAGCAGCCGGCATGCCACTGAAAAAAATTCAGGGTACAAAAACGAATCATTGAACATGTAATCTTATGTGAAGTGGAAGGTTGGTTAGTCCATCAGAAAGGCTAAAGCAGTACAAAACAATCCTCGTTGAAAAGTGAAGGGATATAAGAGTTATTTGTATGTGTCGATAAGCTTAAATCGGTGACATGGAGAAAAAAGAATAACATCCACATTAACAAAACGATACTGTAGCATGGAAACAAGCATTAACTGCACTAAAGGAACAAAAATATATTAATTTCTTAATATCTTCATGTTTTTACTGTCCTTTATTATGTAATACTTTATTTTTGTGACAAAATTCAGTGAGGTGAAATATTCAACTATACTGGTCTTCAATCTAGAAAGTGATTGACGTTTGCTAACCACGTGGGAGAACTGTTTAATTAATTTGGAGCGGGTGGTTACGTCATAATGTTGTTATAGTAAGGAATACAACGATACGTTTCCATGACAATGTCAGACGCTAAACCCTTGTTGCCGACATACTAACACGTGTTTATAACATGACGTGCAGGCGAGTGAGTTGTATATGCAAGTCTTATCGTCTGCTAATGCTGCAGTCAACACAATACCTTACCGCATTTTGCTGTTTGGTAACGTTGCAATAAACAAAATGCCTTAGTGTTGGTCACTGCTCTTATTAGAACAGATAATGGCAAGTTACTTTCTCAAGTGCATGAAGGCATTGGAATGGTATAATTTCCTCACCACCAGCTGCTTTAACTTTGGCTGACCTTTCTATCTGGGTGTCTCCAAAGTCATATCTATGGCCAATTGATTTTCCTTACACCATCTATGCCTACAACAGCGATATGGATATTAAAACGGGTTTTCCTACACGCAACAAAGCAAGAATTTTTAAAACCATGATAGCTTCCTCACACATCAGTTCTCCAATTGTTTTATCTGCCTGAATGCAATTATATTTAGATCTCAAAAATCAAGTTTCATATACTCGAAAAAATAGTTTCAAGGGAGATAAAGAAACAAAATTCTTCACAAAGAAACGTCGGATCACTTCACGACAGTACACTTTTATGTTTCAAGCTATTGATTTATAACTATGGTGCCAGATGTATATATTTTGACAGGAAGGTACTCCTGTGGCGCTCGGGGGTTTAAGTACAACCTTAATTTCATTTCCACCAATGTTTACTTTATTCAACCTTTCAAGATTTCCGATAATCGCCTCGAGGCACTAAAAATAAAAAGCAGAGAACATTAATAACGAGGTACGTGAAATACTCCTTGTGTTTTTGTTTCTACTGACATTTCCACAGAAAGCTTGCCGGAGCGAAAAGAAATCCTCAGGAACGATTTCTTTATTCCACGCACGTCGTTCTGATAAAAGGAATGAAACCGCAAGTCTGCCACGCGCATTTCTTTATGTATATTTCTGCGAATAACGTTCCGTTAGATAAACTCATAAAATTAAATGGGAGGAAGAGCATCACGATGAAGTGCCTTTTAAAAATCCTAACGTTTGTAGTTTGTTTCAATTTCCACCGCTTTGCTGGACAGAAATTCTCTAACGACCTCTGTCACGTGGCCACAACCTTCTGTGATAATGGAATTACATGGGTGTATTACGTACAGTGTTAACATAATATTAACTTCATTCCCTTCTTCTGTTCACTCATCACTTTACTTTTTACTTCCGCTGGGTTACAGCACAAAGTCCATAAAACAAACTAGTCCTGAAAGCAGTATATATTTTGCTATAAATCGACGCTAAAAATCCCTTCGTATCTTGGAAAGTTGAACCTAAATAACAACACACACGTACCTTTTGTCAAATGGACGTATCAGGATAGAGGGCAATAATGCATTTACATATAAATATATAATCCCTCAGAAAGCACAGCATCGGAAACTTAAACTGATAACTAGAATTTACAGAATACCTAACAGGGTAAATTTTAATTCACATCCTTCAGAAAATCGAAGAAGAACACAAACTAATCTCTTAAACTCGACAGTACTTTAATAAGGAATTACAATCAATAATAAAGGTTCATTTCACTTTTCCTCTAGTGTTCCATAATATTAAATAGCAAAGTATCCTGAGGAGAAGATAGATAATCAGGTGACCAGACGACCCATGTTTGTTGTAGAAAAAACAATTACATCTAAAAAAATCTCACTGTCAATATACAGCAATATGTTAAAGTTTAGTGGACGAAGATTGGGAAAAAGTAATGTTCAGGTTTACATAGAAGTAGCAGTAATGTTTCACGTTTTCATTATACAGGATGTTACAAAAAGGTACGGCCAAACTTTCAGGAAACATTCCTCACACACAAAGAAAGAAAATATGTTATGCGGACATGTGTCCGGAAACGCTTAATTTCCATGTTAGAGCTCATTTTATTACTCCTCTTCAGATCACATTAATCATGGAATGGAAACACACGACAACAGAACGTACCAGCGTGACTTCAAACACTTTATTACAGGAAATGTTCAAAATGTCCTCCGTTAGCGAGGTTACATGCATACATCCTCCGTCGCATGGAATCCCTGATGCGCTGATGCAGCCCTGGAGAATGGCGTATTGTATCACAGCCGTCCACAATACGAGCACGAAGAGTCTACAGTTGGTACCTGGGTTGTGTAGACAAGAGCTTTCAAATGACCCCATAAATGAAAGTCAAGAGGGCTGAGGTCAGGAGAGCGTGGAGGCCATGGAATTGGTCCGCCTCTACCAATCTATTGGTCACCGAATCTGTTGTTGAGAAGCGTACGAACACTTCGACTGAAATGTGCAGGAGCTCCATCGTGCATGAACCACAATGGGTATTTTGACAATTGTCTGCACGAATGATTTCAATTTACATTTTAAGAGAAATACTAAAATGAGCTCTAACATGGAAATTTAGCGTTTCCGGTCACATGTCCACATAACATATTTTCTTTCTTTGTGTGTGAGGAATGTTTCCTGAAAGTTTGGCCGTACCTTTTTTTAGCATCCTGTATATAGTATGTATGTAATATATCGGAGGCTTAACTCTTTATAATACTTATTACATTCAACTTACAGTTATAAATGATATGTCAAATGAAAAAGCAACTCAAACAGTTTTGCCAAGAATCTTATAAATGTTCAGTGTGACTACCCTTTGTCACACGACACACATCAAGTCTATAGCCGAGTTCTTCCCAAACGTTAAGTGTGAGTCATTATTCTAGTGTATTAAGGTAAGAAGTACCAGTAACAGTAGGTTCATCAAAAAAGTAGGGCCTATAAACTTTTCGCCAGGATACGGCACCAAAAACATTCACTTTAGGGAAATCTCGTTGCATTTGTGTGGATTTTCTGAGCTCCAGATGCGCACATCATTGGCGTTAACATGTCCACTGAGGTGAAATGTCGATTCATCACTGCAGACAACACGATTGAAGCGGTCCTTGCCCGTTAAGCCCCTCGTTGGGTCCTCCCGGCACTCAAAACCTCATAAGATAGGATATGTGATAGGTGAGGACTACGGATGGGAGGTTTCCAACAGGTCGGGGTTTTTCTCAGGGTAGATCTGCATGAATACTCGCTTTTGAGTTTCAGGGAGTGGGTGCGTCCGGACAGGGTATGGGTATTATCACATATAAGACACTACGACCTTTGAATGTCAAGTTTATTGTAACAATTAGTCCTCTCCACTCGCCACTGTTGACGATGTTATTCGCACATTAGGCGCGAGATTTGAGATTTTCCCGTTGCTGTGCGCATGACACGACTGATATGTATCTGTGTACGCGTTGTTCCTGAACGTCGGTAGTGAATTACTTCGCACAACATAGTATTTCCGGAGGATTATTAAACAAAACAAAAAAAAAGCGGAGTTTGGTGAAATCTTAATGACGTTGTAACGTGTGCAGTTTCTCTCATTCGCTAACACAGGGTGTTCGATAACCACCTAATGTGAGTTACTCCGTCCATCCACGAACGCGGATTCTGATGAACTTTTTAGTACTTGTTTCCCCCTTCACTCGCCGGAACAGAGTGTTCTTCCTAGCAAACATAGAACGTCGCCATTGCACAAATTTCCCCTTCCTTTCGCCGAATTTTGGACACTTTAGGGGTCATGTGACCTGTTGCTTGTTCCTTATAGGTTGTGTTTCATCCCTACTCTTGAATTTAATAGCAATTTCTAGTGTATGAGGTATGTATTCCACGCGAATTTCTCTTTCCCACAGTCAAGCTAATTCATGCATAAGCATGTTTGGAACTGTGTACCTTAGATTCCAGAGTCTATTCTCTCGTCACGTATCATGTGCTGACCAAGGCATGGGCTGGCGACGAGGGTCTATCCTTGGACAATGCCACCTTTGTCGGCTAGAAACAAAAAAAAGCCACCTGTGAGGGAAGATATTCGTATTAGTCTCTTCCTTAACACGTTGGGTTCATGCTTTTAATAATATATATCGGGATTGCCTGTTTAGTATTTGCACTTGTATATTTAATCATTATCCTCTATATTTATTATAACTTTGTTTAATTCATATTGTGGTATCTATCCGCCCTTAATTATGCGTTTAATAAGACTTTCGCGGTTATTATTACAATGTTATGTCTAACAGGGACGGTATCACGATCCATAAAATTGTCATCGTCATGAAACATGTTGTTTGCGAAATTGGCACGTTTTCTTATAAATTTCCAAATAATACACACAGGAGCTTGTAATTCACGACTAGCTTTCCAGACTGATTTCTTTAGCCTACGACTGAACGACTCTCTCACTCTCTTACCAACTACGAACGTTTTCATCAATAGGAGGATCACAACCGAACTTAATGCTGAACGCGCGTTGCACAGTAACTACAGATTCGCTCTTTGCAAACTGCGAAACACAGAACCCTTTCTGCTTACTATCCGCCATCTTTGCTGTTACCGTGTCTAGCGGATTGCGGCAGAAACATTGCGCGCACATGCGCACTGGTGCCAACAAACAAAACTGTTTGAGTTGCTTTTTCATCTGACATATCAGTTATAGCTGTAAGTTCAGTGTAACAAATATTATAAAGAGTTGAAATCCCGATAAATAAAACATACAATTGGTGGCAATCTAGTAGTGGTTGCATATATATCAGGACCTCCAATGATACTGTTTCTAATCATATGATCTCTAAGGGTTTATTTACAATAAAATCTGAAATATAACTTGTCAATGAAATGTGATATTTCGAAGCATGAACTTTTTGTTTGTTAATTTAAGTCCTCCAACTACAGGTCATATCGGACGATGAATGAAATGATGCACAAATGAGCCCAGAATGCATAGAGCCTAGGGTTAACAGATATTTATCCTCCAGGATAAGGTAAACTCACGGAAAGGACCTTATCCAGATAACTCATCCTGGCCAAGATTCCAAATTGGGACTTCTTGAACGTGAGACAGACAAGCTGCCATCTACTCTACCGGAGGAGGGTGCAGGGGCAATAAACCAAGGTTATCAGCAGGCAGCATCGTCCAGTCGGAAGATAAACAGCGTATAACGGATAAGCGCTACCGCAAAATAACTTGAACTCCCTTGTTATTTCTGTATCTGAAACATTCTGGAGCTGGGTAGAAATTTCCAACGGTTATAAATTCGAACACTCTCGCGAAGTAAGAATCACTATGCACGAATGAGCTGTTTAGTGTATACGTTTTTGGTGTGAAAAAAAAAAACACTATTCTTCAATTTTTTTTTTCGGAAGAAGAGGCTAAGTTGGATGTATTCCATTATAATACTACGTCACGAAAGAAACCGAAGTAAACGTAGAGAAAAGCCAAGTGTCAGTGAACAGTACAACTGGTTTTCATTATTGAAGTGAAATTAAGACCCATGCAAGGCTGAACGAGATTATTGTCACTAGAGGGCATGGTGATGACGGCGCCGACGTGCCCCTCACCACGGCGGGCCTTTCCCGTTCTTCCGGCTGCTCTTCCTGGTGTGGGCAGTCTCTCTCCAGGTGTCCCAGCTCTACACACCCCCAACACACGCCACTAGGTCTTCGATGCGCTCGCCCAATTCCGTGACGTCCTGCTTTATGCCGGCCAACTGCTCCTCAAATTTGACGGCAAGGGCTACGTTCGCAGCCTTCATTTCAGATACTTCGGCCTCCATTTCCATGGCGAGGCTGTCATTCGCCGCTTTCATTTCTGTGGTTAATTCGGCCTTCATTTCAGTCATCATCGGGGCCAGGCTGCTATTAGCAGCTTCCTCGTTCATTGTTAATTCGGCCTTCATTTCTTCCATACTCTCGGTGATGTTGTCGTTAGGCGTCTTCATTTGTTTCAACTCTGCGGCCAGTTTATTTGCTGCTTCTGTTTTCGCAGCTAGGTTGTCATTTGCCGTCTTTATTTCTTCCATTTTCTGTAAAATCGTTACCAATACAGCCTCCATGGTGATACGTCTCACTTCTGGCACCAATTGTGACTTTGTGGTTTCATAGAATTAAAAGTCCAATTTGCAGACCGTCAAAATGTTCTTTATTTCCGTATAAATACACTTTGGTCAATCCTTACAGCAGCAGAAATACATACACAAATACAATCTTCCAAGTCCGTTGACCACAAACAAGAGTTCACTCAACATCCTCTGTTTACAAGCAACTCTCGTCACATCTCCGTTTTCGACTCTGTTTATAACTGCTCAGCTGGCGTGTCGTGATCTCTTATATATACCTCCATTGATAATTACAGACTGTTCTAAAACGTTCTGCATCAATCAAGATGTCACTAGAATTTTCGATTTATCTATTTGTTTCGGCAGACCTTTTATCTCCGTGCTATCTTTATCTGTTTCGGCATACTCTTTATCTCCGTGCTGCGCTATCAGTTCCTTTGTGTGCACAAGCCGTACTATCGCGATAACGATTTCAGAAACTGGACAAAGGCGCAATACTTTCAACAACTGAAAAGTTGAGGGCCAAAACATACTGATTGTAAGTATAATAGAGCGAAAATTTACAGTATAAGCTTTAAACCTGTGGTTATTGATAACGTGAATCTAATATCCAAGTTGCGATACTGTAAGAATTTCTCTTCAGTAATATTTTTGATATATTTTTTATATACGAGGCATGTTTTTTAAGTCAGTACCGTTTTGCGATATCGCCGCCGCAGCGCTACGTTGGGCGTTCCGCGCATGCGCGCTGGTTACCTACATCTCTTGTCTACACACTGACGCCATTACAGTCTGATTCTTCATTGTATACTTTGGTTACTGAGTGTTCAAGATGCCTCCGACAATCGTGAGTCCCGCCGATTGTGAAGTACGGGCTGTTATATGATTTCTTAGTGCTAAAGGCGTAAAACCGATCGATATTCATCGTGAGATCTGTGAAGTTTACGGACAAAACATTATGTGTGATGGAATGGTAAGGAAATGGGTGAGAGTATTTGAAGATGGCCGCACAAATGTGCATGATGAAGAACGGAGTGGGCGTCCTTCGGTCGATACTGAAGATTTGGTGCAGAAAGTGGACGAAAAGGTGAGAGAAAACAGACGCCTTACAATTTCATCATTGTGCAACTATTTTCCTCAATATTCTCGTAGTGTTTTGTTATGTATTGTGACCAAGAACTTGAAGTACCGGAAATTGTGTTCACGTTGGGTTCCGAAAATGTTGACGGATTTGCACAAAACCCAACGTTTAGGCAGTGCATTGACTTTCCTTGAGCAGTACCACAATGAGGTGAGGGAATTTTAGACCAAATTGTTACTGGTGACGAAACATGGGTAGCCTACGTCACACCAGAATCGAAACAACAATCCATGGAATGGCGATATTCATCATCACCCACAAAAGTGAAGTTTAAGCAAACAATTTCTGTCCGGAAAATCATGTGCACAGTTTTTTGGGGGGACAGAAAAGGAGTGTTGCTAGTGGAGTTTCTGCCTCGTAATGAGACAATCAATGCAGCGTCTTATTGTGAGACATTGAACAATCTGCGCCGTGCAATCCATAACAAAAGACGTGTTAAGTTGAGTAAGGGTATCGTTTTGCTGCATGACAATGCCCGTCCACATGTGGCTAATAGGACCAAAGATCTCATCAAATCTTTTCAATGGGAAACTCTAGATCATCCTCCATACAGCCCTGATCTGGGGCCCAGTGACTATCATTTGTTCCTGCACTTGAAGAAACATCTGGGCGGTCAGCGTCTTCAAAACGATAACGAAGTCAAAACAGTTGTGATACAGTGGTTAACACGTCAGGCGCAGAATTTTATGAGGAGGGTATACAAAAACTGGTGCCACGTTTTGACAAGTGCCTCAACATTCACGGAAATTATCTAGAAAAGTAGATTAAGGTACAGGCTTTCATGTAAAAATAAAATGATTGCGATATTTATTCACGTCTTTTTTTAATTCCTAAACGGTGCTGACTTAAAAAACATGCCTCGTATTTTGACAGTTTTACTGGCGAAATTATAACACGAATTATTATATGGTTCAAACGAGGCTATATTTCCTCTTAAGCGCTCCCTGGATTCTTTTTTTATTTCTAAACCATTTTAAGCGGTGATCCTTCAAAAAATATTTTATAACATCCTAAAGGATTCAACTAGCCATCCTAATATATTAAACTCACAAGTAAGGCATTTTCTGGCGTTATAGACTTGTTTACGTTTCAGAATTTTGAAGATGCTAGCTCGTTTACTTCTTTCTACAAAGTTCTTGTAAAGTCCACAGCATCTCGAAACGTTCCTTGGATCTTGCAAACTTCTTCCCAGGTTTAATTCTAACTTACAAGCCGTGAAGTAAATGGTGTCGTAACAAGTTTATAAGCTTTCAACTTACTGCTATAAATAAACAAGAACATTAAGCGTAAACTTTACAGTCTGTGGTAATGCCACTTGTTTAATTGGACTATTCAACTAACTTTTAGGGAAGAGACGAGAGAAGTTGAAATTATTTTGAAATCTGGTGTTTCCTTCTTTATCTTTGGCTGCATCAAAAAGTTAGTTACTTCTGCCGTCACACAAAGGTAAATTCCTGTAAGGCAACAAGACAACATGAATATTAAAAGTTAAACGATCTGTAATTTTTTTGTGAGGAATTATAAAGCCATAGAAAATGACTTCAAAATTATATAATCTATGTGTAAGACTGTGAAAGCGATGGTCCTCAATGCAGAGATCAGAACTAAAAAGAGCTTTTTCTGTTCCATTCTAGTTAGGAACTACTGAAAACTAACCGTAATTCTAGAAAAGACATTGAAAGTTTAAGTGAATTAAGCATTTAGTGAATCGTAACATTTAAGTGCAAAGACACAAAACGACAAAATACTTAACAAAAGTTAACTGTTCTTTCACACTGGCCGTGTGTAGCCTAAGGGTCACGCCGTGGTTCAGTGGTTAGACCGATTGGCTCTCACCAAGGCGGCCCGGGTTCGATCCCAGGCGACCGAAAAGTGAGATTTGTGGTGGACAACACGGAGCTGGGGCGGGTTTTCTCCGGGACCTTCGGTTTCCCCCGCCATCTCATTCCACCGGTGCTCCATCTTCATCTCATCTATCATGAGTGTCATCGCCTGTGGTGCCGTATGTAGTAAAAGCGGGCGTTAAACACCACACACTACTACTACTGTAGGCTAAAGTATGGAAACATATGGAGTCATATAAGCTATATAAGCTCGAGGGTATCCACCAGAGTAAAGACTGACCCCCCCCCCCTCTGACGACCAGGGAGTTACCGAGCTTTTCCAAAAAAGGGCGCACGGCGCCTAGAGACTAAAAAGCCCCCCCCCCCCCCCCGATCTGGTCCTGTGGACTCAAGACGGGATGGAAGTGGATACGACACTTACGCGCGCCAACCCGATTTGACCTCGGTGGGGCCGCCTGGTGATCTAGCATACCTTCTACTAGCTATGCTGGCTAGTACGCGCGAATATATGACTTCCCACAACCCCGTCTGGATACGTACCCGATCTCCCACGGGTATCTGGAACCACTGCCCCCTCCAGTCCAACCCTTTCCGAACAACTCCCATTCAGGGAGGGGCTCGAATGTTCGCCCAGAGGTTCCTCTAGTAACGTCAGAGGTACCGCAGGTGCTAGAGGTCCGCAGCGCCCGCACCACGGCTCCCTACGGGAGAAATATGTCAGACTGAAAAATTCAATGCCATAGCCGGGATTTAAACCACGGATCTTCTGGTCCAGCCGCTCTAACCCTTGAGCTACTATGACCAACGTACCAACATTAAATTAAATGTTCCACCTGACTCTCCTAATGGCACGTTGGCCCTAGTAGCTCAATGGTTTAGAGCGGCTTGACGGAGACCAGAAGATCCGTTGTTCAAATCCCAGCTATGCATTGAATTTTTCAGTCTGACTCTACCCTTTCATAATGCGTCCTACACACGGCTAGTGTGAAAGAACAATTAATGTCCATTAATTGTACCTAATAGTGGTCCGAACTATAAAGCCACGAAGTGCTTACAGCATAGTAAGTCGCCATTAAGGTAGTTGTCTCATGCGTTTATGAGAACTGCTAGTGGTTTACCAGGAGAAACACGAGTCAGTTGGAGAGTTTAGTGTCATGTTGGCACGTTGGCCATAGTAGCTCAATGGTTTAGAGCGGCTGGACGGAGACCAGAAGATCCGTGGTTCAAATCCCGGCTATGGCATTGAATTTTTCAGTCTGACTCTGTCGTTTCATAGTGCGTCCTACACACGGCTAGTGCGTAAAAATAATTAATTTCCATCTATTCTATTAGTTAAAAACAGTGCATTAGCTTGCCAGTGATTAATTTTTGCTCTGCTATTTATTGCAGATTTTGGGTATTCCTCATTTGGTTCACCATTTTGATACTACAAGAATTTTACGGATAAACAAGGCATGACAGTAACTGTAACTGCTCGTATGAATTAGATAGCTAATTATCAGACCAAAGTTTACTGGAGGCCTTGTGATTGTGTAGCTTTTAAGTCCAATGCTATGATCGTTGAGATTGATGAATAATGTGAAGTTGTCACTGCTTTGCTGTTATTATTAGTTAATATTCAATGAGTCCAAGCCAGCAATAGAGCGGCATTATCTGTTTGTCGATTAATTCCTGAAAACATATTTGCTGGTACGTTTTTATCTCTTGTTTTTATTTGCATCTCATCTATATATTTTGAAACATTCAGCATGATGTACTGATCAAGTTGGTCCAAATGGTAACTTCTGAATCTGTCATTTTGGGAGGTTTTGATTTTAGATTTACAGATATTTGTTCATCATAATAAACATATTTTGCCCTAGCCGCTAAGGGATACTTGGAGATTTGTTATCTATTAAAAATCTTTCTATATTTCATATTACCTCACTTCACATCCCTCTTTTGTCTTTTACAGCCAACGTCGTTTCCGGTGGTTATGCTAGCAATTGTTTTGAAATCTTCTGCTGTAGTCTCTCGATGAGTTAGGATTATTGAGGAGAATCGTTGCAAGGATATACGAGGGCGGTTCAATAAAGAATCATTATAATTTTTTTACGGTCATAATTTTTCGCATTAAAATTCAATCTTATTATATTCTGTTAGCTTAATGTGAAACAAACAGGCCGTAGTGGTTTCATTGTTGGTACTCCTGGTTCCCGCCTGTGAGAACCAGGCAAGTGCAGATATGTTCATTATTGCCTACCGCTACAATGGAGGTAACACTCCAGGAACAATATGTGGCTTTGAAATTCTGCTTTTGTCTCAACAAATCTTCAGTTGAGGTCTATACAATGTTACAGGAGGCCTAAGGAGAGTCTGTTCTTCCCTACAGCACAGCTTGAAGGTGGTTTAAAATGTTTAAAAAGGGGCTGCTCTTACGGAAGAAAACATCAACACTGTTGCTGCCATTGTGAGAGAGGATCGACGAATTACCCTAAGATCACTTTCTGAAATATTGGCTCGTTCAGGGTGAGTTACCTGGATACGGGTTTTTCCGGGGTTTTCCCTTATCCTGCAAGACGAATGTCGGGTAACTCTCAGCTCCATGGACCCCGGACTCATTTGAGAATCGTTTCACCAATTTCATTCACCGTCCGATATGACTTAACGTTGGAGGACGTAAATTGCAAAAAATAAATAAATAAATTGAATATTGAACATTTCATTGGGTGCCACCCACACGTTGACAGAAGCATTCCACATGAGACGTGTTTGTGCACGATGGGTTCCAAGACTGTTGATTCCCGAACTAAAGGACATTCGCATGTAGGTCTGAATGCAGTTAAAGTTGATGTTAGTGGAAGATCCGGTGTTTCTTTCAAACGTAATCACTGCTGATGAAACTTGGCTACATCATTTTCATCCTGAGAGCAAACAGCAAAGCTCAGTGTGGAAATCTCCTTCATCACCAACCACCCCCCCCCCCAAAAAAAAGTGGCTGCTTCTGCTGGGAAAGTTATGGTCATCTCATTCTTTGATATTCATGGAATGGTTTATCAGCATGTTGTACTTGCACACACATCGGTAACTGGACAATACTACAGGGTTGTCCTGAAAACATTGCAAGTACATATCAGGCGCAAAATACCACATTTCCATTAAGTAGGCTGGATGCTGCAGCACGATAATACGCGGCCGCATATAGCCAATGTTATTGCTGAATATCTTGCAAAAATCAACGTGAAGTGCATCCCTCACCCTCCGAATTTAGCCCCATGTGACTTTTTTCTATTCCCTAACTTGAAGAAAGGCCTTCGTGGGAGGCGTTATCCATCATCAGAAGCAGTGATGAAGGTTGCGGAGGCGATTTTGAAGGATCTCTCAAAAATGGTTTCCAGGATGTCTTAGAAGACTGGCAGAAACGCTGAGACAAGTGCATCGTATTCAGGGGACACTATTTTGTGAAGAACCATCAAAATTGTGAGGATGAGTAAAGGTACGTTGTCAAAAAAGGATTGTGATTATTCTTTATTGAACAGCTTTCGTATTTTCTGCATACACTAGATTTTCTGCTTGGATTTATTTGAGTTACAGCTGCAACTCTTCCTTTCTTCAGTATGGTTATATAGGCGCATGCATAGGTGCAGTGCCGAAGTCTCCCTCAAACACTTAACTTTTACTTCATTATTTAAAGATTCTGCTCAATGGTGAAGCCCTTGTATTTACAGACATTGTACTCTCGTAAATGGGAGGTTCTGTCAGAGCATTCTACCTGACTGGTGTTTTTGCTTCCTCCCTCCTTTCTCTCTTTCTTTCGGGTATTTCTCATCCTTTATAACTGGGAAATACGTTTTCTTCCCAAATTCGTTCCCAGTTGTGTCTTTTCCTGTATCAGCAATTTCCACCACTTGTGATGCCCTGTACATTATGAACGAATACTAAACTCTATTTACTATAGAAAAACAAAAGAAGGAGCTTCTGCTGGTGGGTCGCAAAATTAATTCCTGCGAATCAAAGAAAATATTTTGTGCCGCTTTGCCGCGCGATACATTCTACTGGATCTAAAGCTGACCAACCATGTTTCATTAATGAATTAGCCATCTCGGTAGCGTAGATGGTAGCATGTCTGCCTCACGTTCAAGTGGTCCCGTGTTCGAATCTAGGTTTGGGTGAGTTACCTGGATAAGTTTTTTAACGGTTTTCCCTCATCCTGACAGAAGAATGTCGTATAACTCTAAGCTCTATGGACCTTGGGCTCATAATAATAATAATAATAATAATAATAATAATAATAATAATAATAATAATAATAATAATAATAATAATAATAATAATAATAATAATAATAATAATAATAATAATAATAATAATAATAATAATAATAATAATAATAATAATAATAATAATAATAATAATAATAATAATAATAATAATAATAATAATAATTAAAAAAAAATCATAATGCATGCGAAATTTCCTAAAACACTTGCACTTCATTTAAAATATTAACTTTGAGAACTGGCATTATAATGCGAACGTCTAAAGACTTTATTTAGTACAGTTGATTATTAAAAATTATTAATGGCATTAAAACATAATGACGTTATATAATTCCTAGTTTTGTTTTCTTCTCTATCTAAGAAAATACTCCACTTTCGCAAACAAAGTACACCATTACTGCCATCTGCTAGATTTACAGAGAATTGAGTTCCTTAGAAAGTGAAACTCAGATATTTTAGTACCTATATAAAAGACTGAATGTGTATTCTGCTACGACATGAAGTAACATTCAAACTCATGCCACAGGCCCTGTAGAATATATATCGGGATAGACTGGCAGGTTACAAATTTAAAGTTGTCAACTTTGAGGTAGTGGTAGCATGTATACACATGAAACATTTGAAACACTTCATACAAATAAGTGACAGTCAAGAAGAACGCAGAGGCTAACTGCGTGTTACATTATCTTGATTTTCAGCACGCCCAATCCATGTTCCTGGAAGTTCTTCCTTCAAAATATTCCATACAACCAATTCCCAGTGAGAAGATGCTCTATCTTTTAGGAAAAGTACACTGTCATCTTTCACCACCACAGAATCCTTTTGAAAACGGATGTCTCTTGTTAGAAATTCGTCCTGTAATCACGCTAATCTCATATTCATTCCATGTGAATTATAAACTCACCAGTTAAAGGGTGTGTCATGGCTCTATAAATGCTATACAATTCACACAGTATTGGGAATTCAACATTCTTGCCTTTAATGCAATTTTCTTCTATCTCACAATGCCTTTATCACAATGAAATAGTAAAAACAGCACCTGTATTTCTTCCTATACAACTAAATTTTGGAGTATCGATCAATCTTTTGAAATTCTTTGAGAGGTTCCTTAAAAACACCAATTTCTTTTAAATCTTCTACCAACGACGATGTATATGTTTATAATCACAGTGCTTTATTGTGTTTGAAATAGTAACATGATAAACTAAATGTGTAAGTTTAACTGTCTATGAATAGCTTATGAAGGCCTCCAAAACAAAGTGATAAATATAGAACCAAATCTATAATCATGATTTATTAAAATTTGATGTGGTTTTACACTGAACGCTGATGTCAACAGTGGCTCTTCCTGTTTATAGCATAAGGACGTGGCTGCTGGTTGCGTAGTTCGTGTTGTGGTTTGCCTCCAGCTAACTTGTCTCGTGGACGTGCATAACAGAGTAATTGTGAAATAACAATTTCCTTGCTGGTAGTGCTAAAAATTTATTTGATCGGCTCCCGAGACTATTTTTCACACTCATTTTACAGATTCATCTGGGATAGTTTTTAGTGAAACGTGATCTAGAACACATGCTCTTGGGTTTTCTGTGTCAACTATAAACATTATTTACACAGAAGCATGATTCAATAACAATATGTAATTCTTTGTATATCTCGGAGTTTAAAAAGTGCAAAATGAGAGGACTTTAAAATATATACAGACTTTAAGTCTTCACTTACTGCACCTGATGATGATTTGTATTTAATGGAGCTCAAATCCATGGTCATCAGTGTCCTTTCAGAAACAATATTTCATTTTACTATTCTTCCTTTGACTTTACCTTATCTGTAGCTTTGCTTTGGCTTTCCTGTGGCTTTATCGTTGCTTTGCTCTAGCTCTGCTCTGGCTCCACTTTGGCTTTGCTTTGGCTTTGTTTTGGCTTTGCTCAGGCTCCGCTCTGGTTCCGCTCTGGTTCCGCTCTGGCTTCTCTCCGGCTTCACCCTAACTTCACACTAAATTCCACTCTATGTTGCGGTGCCTGACCTCTCTCTTACCAAAAAAAGTCCAAGGAGCACGCAGAGCTAGAAATGGCAAATGACGCTGATGTTGGTTCATCAGACCAGGTTCCAAAAAGGAAGAAGTAA
Source organism: Mantis religiosa (assembly GCA_030765055.1). NCBI lineage: Eukaryota > Metazoa > Arthropoda > Insecta > Mantodea > Mantidae > Mantis > Mantis religiosa. The sequence goes on along the minus strand of CM060958.1, from coordinate 36,570,599 downwards.
AGAAAGTATGATGAAACTAGCACTTTGCTATGTGCTGAGGAAACTGTTGAAGGTGTAAAGGATTCTTTCAAAAAGAAAAAGAAAAGGAAAAAATATGATTCTGAAATGCAAGAAGATAATTGCAAAGAGCAGCATTGTGTTGAAAGTGCCTTGACAGGGAACAGTAAGATAAAGAAATACAAGAAAAGGAAAAGAATGTGATGTAGAATAACATCTGTGTAATATATATTTATTACAGATTTTAAAACTCCACTCTCAAATCCCTCTAACTTGGCTCTGACTTTGCTCTGGCTAGGCTTCTTCGGTCCCGCTCTGGCTTCGCTCAGGTTTTACTCTAACTTCATTCTTTAACTTAATTTTGGCTTAGCTCTCTCTTCGTTCTGGCTTGGCTCTGTCTAGGTTCCGGCACTCCTCCAATCCCGCTCTGACTTGGCTCAGGCCTCACACTAACTTCATTCTGTAACATAACTCTGGCTTCGCTCAGCCTATGCTCTGGTTAGGCTCCGGTTACTACTCCGGTCCCGCTCTGGCTTGGCTCTGGCTCTGTTCTAGCTCCGCTCTGGCTAATCTCTGGCTTTGCTCTGCCTCCACTGTGACTTTGCTCTGGCTAGGCTCCGATCACCGCTACGGTCCCGCTCTGGCTTGGCTCTGGTTTCGCTCTGCTTCGCTCTAGCTTCACTCTGGCTTCACTCTAACACCATTCTTTAACTTAACTCTGGCTTGGCTCTGTCTTCGTTCTGGATTGACTCTTGCTGGGTTCTGGTCCCGCTCCGGTTCCTCTTTGGCTTCGCTCTGGCCTCACAGTAACTTCATTATGTAACTTAACTCTCGCATGGCTCTGGCTTCGCTCTGACTTCGCTTTGGCTTGGATTCGCCCACTACCCCGGTCCTGCTCTGGCATGGTACTGACTCCGCTCGGCTTCGCTCTGGCTTCTCTCTAACCTTACTCTAACTTCACTCTGAATTCACTCTAACTTGGCTCTGGCTAGGCTCCGACCTACCTCCGGTGCTGCTCTGGCTTCGCTCTGGTCTCACACTAACTTCATACTGTAACTTAATTCTGGCTTCGCTCTGGCTAGGCTGCGGTCACCACTCCGGTTCCGCTCTCGCTTGTCTCACTCCGCTCTGGCTATGCTCTGGCTTGGCTCTAGGTTTGCTGTGACTCCGCTCTGGCTTTGCTCTCACTTTGCTCTGGTTTTGCTATCGCTTCGGTCTGGCTTTGCTTTGGCTATGCTCTGGTTTTGCCCCGGCTTTGCTGTGGCTCTCCTTTGGCTCCACTCAGGCTCCACTCTGGCTTTGCTTTGACTTTACTTTGAATTTATTTTAATTTACTTTATTTAACTTAGATTAGGGCCAAACACGGATGTGGACCTTGTTTGGGCGTTTGGTATTAGCTCTCTCACCACTCCGAGGCACCCAATCGAGAGATTTGGCTCGGGACCCCGGGATAGCCAATTCCCGTACCTACCGCAGTAGACCCCTGGGGGCTTTCTGTACTTGAAGACACCAATTATAAAGAAGAGAACTATAACGTAAGAGTCCGATTTTCTCCTCGCTACTTCCTAAGGATGCACTGCAAACGGAACTTAGTAGACGGGCGCGTTTGGAAGGAGAAAAAAAATCAGAAGCAGCTGATTGTTGAACGGAAAGCATACCAAAGTCAGTCATACATCATAACTTTTTCCCAGTGAATAAGGTACCCATATGAGAGGAAGACGCTATACGGTATTCTTCTTTTCAATGTATTTTACTATAAACATGCCAGCGCGATCTGGGACATCAATATCACAGTAGTTCCTTTGTTAGCATTAAATTAGTTACGCCTAGTCAAGTGTTAATTGGATAACTATTTTTGGGGGATGTTACTTTCAGGTAATGAATATTGCTTATTAAATGATCCAAGGTGAACACCGATATAAGTTACCAATATCTGAGATGATTAAAAGGAACACTAACGAGCAGAATGAGTGAATCAAATGTGTTGAGTAAGTGGGAGACCCAGACTACATATGTTCTTACATTATCTACCAGTTTAGGATTTCCTCTGTCAATAGTGATACATTATTCTCCCCTCCCTTACTTGTTGCTACAATTAGGTACCTACTCTGGCTGGTTAATTCTCCGAATCCCAAATATATCTGCATATATCTGGAATTTACCTACTCGACTACGATAATGAGAAGCCTATCTTAGATTTCCCAGTTTGAATCGCTAATCACTTCCTCTCTACCAAACAACTGCTATTTCTTTATGAACTTACAGGATATGCTTAAATTGTATCAATTATATAGTTCATCACCATTATTAATATTTTTTATAAATCTCTCCCATTTACATTTATTTGGGTTACTTACTTATTACTCAGTATTAAATGACTCTGGTGTCTCAGATCTTCTGGAAAACTAAGTGTCTTCTTCATTTAAGCGAAAGTTTTCAGTAAGTATTATATCAGGAGTGCCATAATACATGAATGTATGTTAAATCTTCATCTGTTTTCATCCTTTTTATAACAATAAATAATTACTGTTTTCAAAATGAAATAACTACTTTGAGTGTATTTTACATAGTTTAATTTTGCTCTTAATCTCTATAAAATGCAAAGTACATACAATGAAGGTTGCAATCGCTGTGATAGAAATGTTTCCGTGTATGGCTTCTAATGAAAGCCATAAATGTAAATTCTTATTCACAAAAGGCTTTGTTTTATAAATTTGCTTTTAGTACGCTGGCTACTGTTGCATTGTGTTATTTGTTAATGAAAATTACTATAAAATAAGTACTGTATAAGTTAGGACTTCCAACACAAATGTATAAGAGTAACAAAAGTGGGCACCTAAATTTACTAAAATATAGAATGGAACAACTCTTCAGTTCCAATGATCAACATTACATCCTCACAGAAGGAACCCTTAACCAGTTTTAAAAGACGCGATGATATAATACAAGCAAAAATGCTCCTACGTGGTTAAAACATTTAATCAATTGAACCCTTCAACTGTTAGGGCAAAGGTATGCAGTCTCATCTAGAATACTTGGAAATACAGAAATTAAAATATTTATATAAGAAACTGGACCATCAAAGAGTGAAGGCATCTGGGAATTAATATTTTGCTTTGCAAATATAGAAATAAAAGAAAGTAAGTAAAAGAAATGTGTGGCTTTCAATATTTAAATTTGACTCACAGGTTATCAATCTCTAATATAGAAGAGCTTAAGAGCTTAAAAACTATAGTGATGTAAGGGGTTCTAAAGAGAGTTTGCCTGTAAAGTAGCACGGTGATATGAAGTTATACATCGTCTCGCAGGTTCGTAGTAAGAGCAACGAAGTGAAAGTTCTAAACGTTCTCGGGTTTCGAGTCAGATAAGAAGATGTTGTGACATCGACGTTTCGGGAACGCTCATCTCTCCCATCGTTAGGATGCTGAATGACTTAAGGGAGGGTGATGACCCTAGTCGCCGAGGTAATTTACGCGGACCATTCAGCATCCTGAAGATGGGAAAGATGAACGCTCCTGAAACACGATGTCACATCTTCTTACCTGGCTCGAAGCCCGAGAACGTCTACAACATATACGTCGCCAAGAAAGATTCAGCTCATATTTAACAAAGTGAAAGTTTGTGAACTACAAACGCGATATGAGGTACCACTCCTTCGGCTGTCCAAGTGATGCGATGTGGATTACAACAGTCCTGCTCTGCTTATTTCGAAGGTACTCTACTGCAAAACTAGTGCTCGTGGGTTCGGAGTGGTTACAAGCTCTACGATGGCAGCGTCAGTACGTAGTGAAGCCGAAAAGACTACGCTGCCAACATCCAAAACATTAAGTCGCAAAGAATGGCGAGATACTTTGAGGGCGAGTGATGTGCTAGTCATTTTATATGTATGTTCTTTGGATCTGTCAAATCTGTGTTGGCATTTTTCCTGTGAGTAACATCCAAATTAACTTAGATTCATCACGCGATATGCTTGTGTAATTCTTTAAAGATAATTGTGATGTAAAGGAGCTGTCAAAGAAACCCTATATGATATAATATATGAAATTACAATGAGCGAGGTACTTTAGCTTTGTTTAATTTTAAAATTATATTACATATGCAGGTAAATTTATAATGTTTTGAGGTGAGTTTAAATAGATCGTGTTTGTTGAGACATCAATAATATGTGCATAATATCTGGGAAATGATTCACTGCACATGTTGGCGCGAGTTCTACATGAAAGTCTAAAGACTCCGGCCTCTATCAGTCCGGGAGCGATGGAAAACTCCGGAGTTCTGTCCTTGGGACAATACCTTGAGTCTCAAAAGCCCCCCCTATCGATAACGTTAAGACGTGTGGAAGTGGATACGCGTCTACAGAATAACCTCGGTGGGGCCGCCTGGTGATCTAGCACACCTTCTACTAGCTCTGCAGGCTAGTATCCGGGACTTTTTAGGCAAGCCTCTGCCTCCTCCGAGCGGCCGAAGCCTGGCCGGAGGTACCTGATCTCCCGCGGGTGTCCGGAACACACTGCCCTCTCGAGTCCAACCCAATCCGAGCAACTCCCATTCAGGGAGAGGCTCGAGTGTTCGCCAGAGGTTCTTCTAGTAACGTCAGAGGTACCACGAGTGCTAAGGGTGCGCAGCGCCCGCACCGCGGCACCTGAAGGGGACGGATCCCCGCCCCTACCGGATATATAAAAAGGTATCATATATAAGATGTGTTTTAACGAGATGTAACTTAAGAAATAGAAACCTATTACACAAGAAATGTAGTTCCCGCAAAAGCGCACAATTTAGTCCAAATTTATTTTTGTGGTTATAGTCGATTTCCGCTCTCATGGTTATTGGCTTCATTTTAATATATATTTCTAAAACAGAAGAACTTTAAAGCATGTAAACAGAAAGAAAAGCGTCACCTAGCGATAGGTCTTAAAGGATTTAGGTATCAGTGAAGCTACTGTATTTCCATATTCCCATTCCACCTACAAGAAAATAAGTACAAATGTCGTGTCTCGATTACCGTGAAGAGATAGAAGAATATGAGTTTTTAAGAATAGTCAGTATAAAAAGTAGTGTGAGGGCAATACTTTAGATTTTCTGCATGAACCGCTCGCAATATCAAAGCATTACACAAAACTGGAGGAAATTTGGGGCAACCACACACAAAATGTGCCATAACCTACTTTAAACACTTCACTTCTAGGGCAACAATAATAAATACCACAGCTTCTGACCTGCAGACATCCAGAGCTCTCTCTCCCTCTCTGACGTGGACAGTTGAGACTGCCTGGATGATATAAGCGACACGCCCACTATCAAAATGCAGTTGACGTCATGTCCACACTGTCAACAACATCGAGCTAAAAAATACAAACCGCTAACGCTGTCAGAGTGTATTGTTAATTAAATAAGTTAAAAATAAATGGTTCTGCATTTCATCCGATGTAACCTACATAATTGCATTTACAATTAATAATTGCTTTCACCCTCGACATGTGCAGCAGAGCAATTTCATCGTTGTCATTCGCTAATGCATATGAGTTGAAATGGGATAAGAAATGTTACATTAGCTGAAATGAATGCCTTGACCACATTATTACTCATAGTCAAAGCGAGTTAAAAAATAAAATGTGTTAGATTGAAACTACTTTATTCACTAGTCTTCTGTCTTACCTTAATCATTACCATGTTCTTCCGCCTTATCAATTTGGATTTCGTCACAAACATTCCACTACCCATCAGCTTTTACGATTAACACAGCCAATTGTTCACGGCTTTGAGGCCCATCAGTATACCACGGCTGTCTTCCTTGATGTGGCACAGGCATTCGACAAGGTTTGGCATGATGGTTTGCTCCTTAAGCTCTACCGCATCGGTCTTCCTAATTACTTATCACATCTAATACACAGTTTCCTCTACGACCGCAGTTTTTCAGTACGCATTGGTTTGAAAGCTTTCATCCCCAAGTAATATTACCGCAGGTGTCCCACAGGGTTCTATCCTCCCCCCCCCCCACTCTATTTAATATATACATTTCTGATATTCCTGACTTAGCTCCGACTTCTTTAGCTCTTTACGCTGATGACACAGTTCTATATTATTCTCATGTTAATCTCCAGCACGCACAACAAGTAGTACAGCTCTCTTTAGATCGCCTAACTCGTTGGTTCAGCAATTGGCGGATCTCTTTGAACCCTCAGAAAACCGAAGCTAAAATCTTCACTTTTCGCCGATGTACTCCGCTTACTCCGTTGTGTCTCTACAGGAACAATGTCCCTTGGCTCCCCACTACAACTCCCGTTAAATACCTTGGAGTGCTTTTGGACTCTCGACTGACCTGGCGTGCTCATATCGATCGTCTTATATCACTGGCCTCCGGACGACTTACAAAACTCTCTGTTGCATCGCCGTTCCAGCCTCGGCCTACAGTCTTCATTGTTACTCTACAAATCACTCGTTCGTCCGCTTATTACATATGCCTGCCAAGTGTGGGGGGCCGCACACAAATGTCATCTGCGTCGTCTTCAGGTCATACAGAATCACTTCATGCACATCGCTACCAACGCTCCATGGTTCATCCGTAATCAGCAGCTCCATCACGAACTAGGACTGTTACCTCTTCACGACTACATTCGCAGGATCGCTCGTCGTTTCTTTTCACGCTGCAAGAAGTTCCAGGAGCTGTGTATTATAACATCGGCGTCCGCACGCGCCAGCCCTCACGCTTGAAGAGGAGACTACCACAGGACCTGCTTCTAAGTGATACCTCTGATTCGAGTGATTCTAGTGCTTGATGTCTGTCTTACATCTTCTTACATCTCAGAGAGTATTATTGGAGTTCTAACTTAATGTAGTTAGGGGGCGGCCTGCTAGCCTACCCTTGAGTGTTATTGTTCTTATTGTACTGTTACCTTTTCACTCTGATCTGTAAAGCACTGTACTGCTGATCGATCAATAAAAAAATTATAAAAAAAACTTTATTCACTATTGTTAGGGTGTTCAAATGTTTGATAGGAATTATGAGAGGAGATCGAAATATCATAACAGCGCTCAAACGAGTAAGGACAGTTATTGTTTTAAGATGGATAAGGAAATAAAGCAAGGAGAAACGCACAGACTCGGCCAAAAGTTATACGTTAAGTTGCTGTTCTAAATCTAGTTTTCTGATATGTGCCATTGCTTTTAATACCAGAGGTAATAAGAAATTATCCTCTGTGTATAGATGCGCTAGTTCTACTTGAAAACTAATGTCTGAGTTAAACCGCAGAGGTGCAGTCCCAAGGATTTCTTTGAGCAAAATGAAAAACACATAAAAATGCTATGGAGCAGAATGAGTAGTTTAAAAGTTGAGATTTTTACCTCTAAATTCCCTTAAAACGCAAATGTTCAACTGGAACAAAATGAGTTGGTTTCAGCGGACTGTACCATCCAATTGTGGGCCGCCATCTTCTGAAGCTAACTCTATAAAAATAACGAGAGAGAGGGCACCAAAACCTCCCTGCTCTTTATTATTGTACTGTAGGCCATTTAGCGACTTCTAGAGGTAATTTGCCCGTAGCAGGTGACTGCAACCCTGCTCTAAAGGGGCGTTTTATGGCCCTGGCAGGAGCACGTGGCTAATGTAAGGATGTAGAGATGATGATTCTAACGAAGAGTAGCCAAAGAGGAAACTAGGTTTCGGTACAGTTCTTGCTAGGAAGCGACAGATTTTAGAAGTATACGACCCTTACACCTTATAACTTGGGGACGGATTTTTAGATAAATATATATTTTTATGTAATTTAATATTTTGCACATTTAGTTATTAGTACATATTTTATGCAGTTTGTGTGTGGCAAACAACAGAAGAAAAGCCTTCTGTTTACCTTAGATTGGATTACGTGTAGTCAACAGCTCGCTACAATATAAACATATATACAAAACTCCCAGGAAAGAGATTTCGATGTCAGAGTATGGCACAATGTAATGGAACTCAACACGACTAGTACATGATACACGTTAGTTCATGACGAATGACGTTTAGCGGAAATCCAGAAGCTGGCCTACCCTTAATAAAGACGTCAGCCAGTAGTATATGTTACGTTAACAGCTCTTCTTTCCGCTGTATTGTCGCGCTGTTCGAACGGTTATAGTCGCGCTGCTGGAACAGTTACCATGGATTTATCTTTGGTAATAGATACCGCTCAGATAAGGCACTGATTACTCCACGTGGAGTGAACATATATCTGTCATTTAAAAATGTTAACGGGCAGGGAGGAAAAGAAGGTAAGAAGTATTGGTGGGTTCTTGCAGAAAGTAAAAGAAAAATGGGCCAGAAATGTAAAGAATATAAGAAAGGAAGAGGAGGTGGAAGAAAGGGACTAATTAAGTAATCAAGGATGCATGGAGGTTAAGAGCTACCTGGCAGAGCAGATGACCAGAGCATCATGGAAGTTAATGTAACAACAAGGTAAAGACAAATAAATATAACCAAAAGCTGTAAATTGTAAAATTTTGGAATATATTATTACACCAGTATTCAGTCCATAGGTTTAAATGCACATGAATATTAAAGTGCGACCTAAAGGTGACAAACGGAACTCTACAAAACAAAATTAAATAAAAATAAGTGTCTCTGACTAGCTGAAAAAATTTGATCTGTCTTCACACACTTATCACCAAAAAGTGCCGAGGTTTTGTTAGTTTTGGTAGTGAGGGAGTAAATCCCAAATGCCAGTCACCTTTTAGGAGCACTTGAAAATTTGCGGTGAGTTTAATTGTTGACTGGTGCGTCCACTCTACAGATTCTAGCAAAATATATGCCCAGTCCTCATCCAAACAGAAAATTTGCACTTTCTCTGGGCAAATAGTAATTTTCTGTGACCTCCATTCTCTTTACTTCACTTCAAATTTGTTTCTTTAATTTTATAATTCGATCCAATTTCCTGTTTACCGATGTCTATATGTTTTCTTTTGATTCATTTCCTTATGTGTTTTCCATTTATTTTTATCTACTTTGGCATTAAATATTGCTTGTTGTAATTTTTAGTTTTTAAAAACGAGAGTGGTGTCGTGTAAACGTTCATATTGCACTCTCGCACTTCAATATTCAAAATCAGGCGAAATGTTTGGCTAACAATTTGATTGAGTTAATTATTCGATCCTCTGAATACGCTTACGCTCCTAAAACTACTTTCTCTACTTATAACAAAGTACTTTTGTTCCCTTACGTAAACAAATGCAACCCAGTTATGATCAAACTTAGTGTTCATTTATTTCTAACTTATTGCCAATGTATAAAATCCATAAAACTAGTAAGAAACAGGAATGAACACTAGAAGATTGTGGGAGCTATTACTCTGCCTTAGTAATCTAAACACTTATTTCATGAGGTTAGACCTAGCATGGGTGGTTATAAATAGTTACCTTTATTAAAGTTATTACACAGGTATTCAGTCCATAGGTTTAAATGTACATGCATATTAAAGTACGAGTTACAGGTGACAAACTGAACTCTACAAAACAAAATTAAATAAAAATAACTGTCTTCACACACTTAGCACCAAAAGTGCCCTGGTTTTGCTAGTTTTGGTAGTGAGGGAGTAGATCCCAAATGCCAGTCACCTTTTAACAGGACTTGAACATTTGCCATGAATTTAATTGTTGACTGGTTCGTCCACTATGCACATTCCAGTAAAACATGTGCTAGTCCTCATCCAAACAGAGAATGTACACATTCTCTGGGCAAATAGACATTTGCTGTCTCATCCAGTCTGTTTACTACTCTTCAAATTGCTTCTTTAATTTTACAATTCGATCCAATTTCCTGTTTAACGATGTCTAGTCGTTTTATTTTGATACCTTTATTTGTGTTTTCCGTTTATTTTTACCTACTTTGGCATTAAGTATTGCTTGTTGTAATTTTTAGTTTTTATAAACGAGAGCGGTGTCATATAAAAGTTCATATTACATTCTCACACTTCAATATTCAAAATCAGGTGAAATGTTTAGCTAACAATTTGAGTGAATTAATTATTCGAGCCTCTAAATACGCTTACTTAAGCATAAATTTAACAAAAAGCAGAAATTATCTCGGAGTTCTGGATTTTCATTCGAAGTGTAGAAGCGATAAGACCTCTAAGCTATACATCCTCTATAGGCTTTCAGATATGGAAGACAGCCAAGAAAATTACTTCATGCAATATGGAACACTATGCTACCGATGTGCGGATGAAAATTACGATCCTCATGCCAAATGTCCAAGCTTCATAACCCCAGGATTGCGACCTAGTGAATTACTTTGTATGAAGCCAGCTGGAGAAGACGGTTTGGCTCTAGAAAAATATCACATATCTGAAGTGGTGTGTGACTGGCGGAAAGCTTTCTGAAAGGCATAACTTCTTCGTCATAAAAGCTCTAAGAGTTATAGGGATACCTGGAAGAGATGATCTGATATATTCAATACAGTTATGCCTGATTTCACCAACAAATGTTAAGACTTAACACGAGTTTAGCAATAGTTAAAACAAAAATTGCATTTCACCAACAAGTATTAGCTTAACACTCGTGTTAAATCTCTTGTTAAACTAAAAACCAAATTTATATTGTTAAGTCATTAACAATTGTAAATACTCATGATGGCCGGGCTGAAAGCAGCTGTTGATGTCGATTTACTATATTTAAGACTGTCTAAATGGCATTCGTAATAGAGTACGGCCTGTGAGAAGAAACAATTTTGAGGAGCTATCAGAAGAAAATTTCCTACAGAGGTATAGACTATCGAAGCATGTTGCTATGAAGGTTACTGCGGAAGTACAAGAGAGGAGAGGAATATGCCGATTTCGTATTTGCTTCAAGTATTAATTACTTTGTGATCTTATAATTCACTGAATTATGTGGATAATACACTGTCCACCTCCCGTCTTGAAACGTTCAAGTCACGTGTCCTTCTTCGCTCCTCGTTTTAAATTTACGTAATACTGAGTTGGAACCTGCAACGATGAGAATATGCCGATCTCGCCTTTGCTTCAAGTATTAATAACTGCGATTTTACAATTCACTGAATTATGTGGATAATACACAGTCCACTTACCGTCTCGAAACGTTCAAGTCACTTGTCCTTCTTCGCTCCTCGTTTTAAATGTACGTAATACTGAGTTAGAACATGCAACAACGGGAATATGCCGATCTCGCCTTTGCTTCAAGTATTAATAACTGCGATTTTATATGGATCATACATTGCCACCTTCCGTCTTGAAACGTTCAGGTCACCTGTCCTTCGCTCCTGGTTTTAAATTTACTTAACACTGAGTTAGAATATGCATGAAATGAATATACCGATCTCGCCTTTGCTTCAAGTTTTAATTATTTCGCAATTTTATAATTCACTGAATTATGTAGATAATACACTGTCCACCTCCCGTTTTAGACGTTCAAGTCCTTGTTCTTTATCCCAGCTCGTTTAAAATTTAGGTAATACTGACGAAGTTGAGGTCGCGCCGTGGCTCAGTGGTTAGAACGCTTGGTACTCACCAAGGCGGCCTGGGTTCGATCCCAGGCGACCGCAAAGTGAGATTTGTAGTTGACAACAAGGCGCTGGGGCGGGTTTTCTCCGGAACCTCCGGTTTCCCCCACCATCTCATTCCACCGGTGCTCCATCTTCATCTCATGTATCATCAGTGTCACCGCCTGCGGTGCCGTATGTAGTAAAAGCGGGCGTTAAACACTACACTGACGAAGTTGTTTGGTGCTTCTAGTAGTAACACATGCATTTGAATTAAATTCGTTTCCAATATTTTCACACGTGAAATCTGTATCTTGTACATTCAACGCATCTGTCCACTTATTTCCGACGATATCCTTACACTTTGTCACCAATTCAATTAACAATTCTTTCTCCATCGATGAGAAATTTGTCTCACGGCTTTGTATACGATTTTGTTCATCCGCCATTTTTCAATTTGTGCAGACGAAAATGAAAACAAAAGTGCATCGCAGTACGTTCAGAAAATAATACGACTCTCCATAGCCTTCTATAACTGTAATATTTACCAGTTTCTTGACGTTAACCCGTGTTTGTTAACATTTTCAGAAAATAGGATGGTGAAATGCAAGAAATTTAACAGTAGTGTTAGCGCTATGACAATTGTTACGTTACATTTGTTAATGTCGATTTTAACATCTTTTGGTGAAATCGGGCATTAGTATTGAATTACAGTAAGTTTATAATAATACGATAGCATTACATCAGTTATCACTGATAACTTATCAGTTTTACTTTATGTTTCTATAAATTATTAATTAAAATAAAATCGGCATCAACATGTATGCTATAGGCTCCTGTAAAATGCCAAAAATAGATGCATTTGCTGCTGTAATACTCAGTCGCAAACATATAATTTTGAGGTAAAGCATACACGAGAAATATGAAAACTGAGTGGGATAATTTTAAGAGAAATTAAAGCCTAAGTACCTAACAGACATAGAATATAAAAGTTTGCCATACTTGAGCTGTCTATCTGCTTTGGTAGTGGATCACTTTACGGCGAAATAAGTGTGAGAGATTGCACATGAGACACCCATGCTGCCAGATCTAATGTTCGTTTCAGTAACTGCAGTGATAGGCATTATGTATGCGTAAGTTATGTAACAATACCGTTTTTTAAATGAACATAACATCCTTATAATAACCAGAAGGGAAGCATAAACATCATAAGGACAGCATAAAAGACATTATGTCACACATTTCTCTGCCGTACCTTCTTGTGATGGGTGGACAGTATGGGATATGGAGTATTGAGAAGTAGTGGTGTCAGTCCATTATTAGCAATAGTATTGCGCGTACATAAATTGAAATTGGAAATATATTCACAATCTTCCTGCTAACCAATTCGCGTTCGGAAGGTGCTAGATTAGTTTCCAGTACGACCTTTGATTTTCTTTTATTTTGCCTGGTTGGTAGGTAAATGCTCGGGTGTTTTCTCGAGTACTACTATTTTCACTCAATCTTTGGCCACTAAGTTTTCTATGAAAAATATCTATTAATTTTTTAAAAATTTCTAAGTGTGAACAGTGGGATAGTAGCTCGTATTCATATCAGGTGTTTTCAGTTTCCGTCTGCGCTGTAAACTTGGCACACTATGTTATACCTACACCTTATCTTTTACATCGGTATCCAAGTGTCGCTGCATATTTACAGCCAATGTATGTTGAGACAATCTCAAGGCTACTTTGGCAATTAGCTATATCAATACTCCAACGATAGCTATTAAACAGTATAGCTTGATCTGTAATAATATTTTTGGAGAAGTTCCAGCAACCAAACAGTTACTTACGTTTCTTTCTACCTCTTGTGTCTGATTTCTATTGCGGTAAGCAACATTTCTAAGATGTGGAAGGATTTTGGCAGAGTTGTGCTTAGTATATGTTATTTTTAGCGCTATAGTGACTTGGTTTAGCGCCGAACAAGAGATTTATACAACTGCAGGGAGGAAGCATGCTTGAGTGAACAAAAACACGTTGAGATCTATCAATCCTCAGCCCAGAGGGCACCAAATGAACTGAGATCCTCCGTCAGCGTCTTTCGGTCCCACCAGGAGTCCCCGCGATCGATTCCAAACGCTGGCTCTTCTCCAAGTTCCCTTCCATTACCAGTGGCGGCTAGATTGTGGCTTCTCTGGTATTTAATGTAACTTACAGAGACACAACTGAATTCAGTGAGATGCAGTGTAATGCCCTACGTTTTATTGATGTTTGAATAGTGCAATCGCTTCAGGTTATGCAGGCCACGCCGTGGCTCAGTGTTTAGACCGCTTGGCTCTCACCAAGGTGGCCCGGGTTCGATCCCAGGCGACCGCAAAGTGAGATTTGTGGGGGACAACACGGGGTTGGGGCGGGTTTTCTCCGGGACCTCCGGTTTCCCCCGCCATCTCATTCCACCGGTGCTCCATCTTCATCTCATGTATCATCAGTGTCACCGCCTGCGGTGCCGTATGTAGTAAAAGCGGGCGTTAAACACTACACATTTCATTTCAGGTTATGCGTGATTGTGACACTTGAAACACTTCTAACTTTGTGTCTGTGCCAGTGATGGGATGCCCCATGGAAAGGGGGATGAAGTGAGATTATACCAAAGGTGGTCACACGTGATTAGATACGACACAAAGGGCACAGTTCCTGAGAGCTGCACATTGAAACTCCCTGAAAGAGACACTCACGCAGACACTTGGTACTCTAAAATAACCAACCATGGAAGTGAAAGGAAGGAACAGCAAATTCGGTGGTTGTAATTAACTTTTCCATTCTGCTAGCACCTCGGAGGAACCCCAGCAAACAGACCTAGGAGTCAGGAAGTTCTGCCACAGCAATCGAACTCATACCCTCCTGAATGTGGGCCATATACCTTAAACGTAAACAAGAAAAATATGTAAATTGTAAGGTTTTATACGTTTCCTAAGACGTACTTTTCGTTAGTTAATTTTGAATACTGCCTCATTACTAATGTATAGATGTATTTTTTTATCTTGAAAATTGCAGAGCGATGCGCAGTGGTATCTGGACGAGTCTACTTCAGAACGATTACAACTGGAGGGGAGGGCAGGTCAGTTGCGTACCAGCTGCGAGCAAGTGAACACGTGCAGTGCTACTCGGTAACACTACAGCTTGTTTCAAAATGTGCTTGTCTCCTGGATCCAACAGAGCATTTCTAAATGACGCCTCCTAGCAGCACATTAGGAAATAAAGTGCTGCATTTAAAAACACGAGAAGTAATAACCAATATCCATAGATTTATAAAAAAGAAACAATGGTCTAGGTCAGCTATAAAAATCTGGGGAAGGGTATCTGAGGCAACAGTTGTGTCTGAAAGCAGTTTAGGAGAGTTATTAAGGAAAGAAAAGCCATTGGTGCTAGTGCAACAACGTCGTTCTCTATGTCCAGTAAACAAAGATTAAGGACATGCACAAAATCTAATTTGGACGTTTTAATTCAGAAGTAGTTGGGCGATCTATGAATAGTTTTTAAAGCACAGAAAAACAAAGACCAACTTTGAAGAAAGTGCTTATGAAGCTTAAAAATTCTACTGACTTCCAAGGCAGTGTCTGAACATTAAGAAGAGTTCTTTTGAAGCTAGGATTATTTGAAAAAAAAAAAAAAAAAAGCACTAAGCGTGACAGGCAAATTTTAATCGAACATTGCACCATACATGCTGAAAAGCTTAAGTATTTACGAAATATTCCGAGATGTCGAAGTGAAGCTTATATAGTTTATATGGATGAAATTTATATAAATACAGCACATACTGGACTATAAGCCTGGAGTGAAATTTGTTACAGGGACTCTGCAGCGATATTGAAAGGCCGACAGTTGTTTATCATGCCTGCTGGACGAGAACAGGGTTTTGTTCCAAATGCCTATGTACTATTTAATATCCAAAAAACGGTGGAGATTACTACCATAGTAAGATTTACAACTTAGTTTATAAGAGCTGCAAAAACTGGCTTCGAGAATGAAATTTGTTTTTAGACACCTTATGCATCGCCCTCCCCTCTCGTAATCTTACGCGTGTGACGCATTGTGACGATAGGTGCACTATCCCCACCACAGTTGCTACTCATCCCTACCGCGCAGGATTCCTGTCAAGATAAAATAATACATCTGTAGCTTTTTGAAAGAAAAATAATTATTTCAAATGTGTTTTGACAAGCAATTAACTAATTTTCAAAGCATAGACAATTATATTCTATGGCATTGAGCCATTGTTCA
Source organism: Mantis religiosa (assembly GCA_030765055.1). Classification (NCBI taxonomy): domain Eukaryota; kingdom Metazoa; phylum Arthropoda; class Insecta; order Mantodea; family Mantidae; genus Mantis; species Mantis religiosa. The sequence goes on along the minus strand of CM060958.1, from coordinate 36,554,879 downwards.
CCGAGGTTTGTTATCACACGGTGGTAGCAGTCTCTGGCTTTGATGCTAAGAATTAGGTGACTACCACTTGCATTGCTTCAGCGTTGTCAAAATTTCTTCCTCGAAGGGAATGAGGCATGGATCTAAAAAGCTGATAATCTGAAGACACGATATCAGTGTTGTATGCTGGGTGTGGTAGCGGTTCGATTCTTCCCAATTCCTGAAAATTTTCCATGGTTGTTCATGCAGGAGTATTGCATTGTGCTGTTGAAATAGAACTCGTATTTCGGTTAACTAATGCTGGGTATCTCCACCTCAAAATTTCATGAACTCGTTCCAGACGTTTAGAATAAAGATCGGCGTCTATCATCCGCCCGTTTGGAACAAACTTCCCGTGAATTATTCCTTCAAAATTCCACCAGACAAACACTGCTTTGGGACCGAACTGATTTACTTTAACGATGACTTTGGCAGGTTGGTGGGGATCAAGTCACTGTTTCAAGACACCAGGGATTCAGTAATATACCCATTTTTCATCACAAGTGACAGTTCTCCTGATAAACAACAGATATCTACTATACGTTCAGCCTGTTGAGGTATATGTTCATGAAATACAGATATACAGCGTCTAAAGGTTTCTCCAATTATTTTAATGTGATGATGTAAGGTATCTTTTGATGCAACAAGTTCCTCTGAAAGCCTACGGATACCTTTCAGCGGATTTCCTCCCAAAAACTTGGCATGTATCCTCAATATTGCATGCTTCATATCTTCAACGACGTTGTAAATCTTTACTGTTTTCGTCTTTTATCGTTGTACCACACGCTCACTAACTACACCTTCTTCTTTCACTTCACATATTCTTGGAGCTGTGGCAGCTGCTGTATAATTTTGTTTCTAGCAGTGCCTTAGAAAGGCTCTAACTTTGTTATATCTCCATTTTCTGATTGCTTATTAACAACTGAAGACTGATACATGTTCCAATGTACGCAACACTAGCCATGGCATCCTGTAAATAGCACTGCCAAACCAAGGACACCCAATCTTCCACTTTAGAGGCCGAAGGATAGAGTGGACTAATTCCATCAAGTACCTGGGCGTTCAACTTGATAGAGGCCTAACTTTCCGCGGACACATCAGGGAACTATCGGTACGGGTACAGGGGGCTATTGCCTCTCTGTACCCAATGCTGGGTTCGGGCTCAATGCCAGTCCGCTTAAAGCTACACCTCTTTCGAGCGCTGATAATCCCACTCATGTTGTACGCCTGTGAAATCTGGGGCATGGCTGCAGATAGCTGGATAGCATACCTTCAGTGTGCACAGAAAAGAGGACTCCGATCCATCTATTCTGTGGGCAGTTCTTTCCCCGTGAGGTTGCTTCACGGAGCTTCTCTTCTCCCATACGTGGAGGATGAAATTAGGCGCAGGGCGACAAAATTCTACGCTCAAATTCCAGCTCACAGAAGCGCCCTGGTTCGGTCTCTAGGAGACTACGACGCTACGAGACGCCGCTTCAGGCTTTACCGGGTATCCCGTATGGCATGCGGGCAACCGAGGTAACAAAGGAGTTAATCCATACAGCAGAATAAGCTGAATTTCAAAATCTCCAAATGAGCTGTTTGGTTACAAAATTTACCCCACTTTATAGTAAAATAAAACACCAGGGTGTAAACAAAAAAGCGGTTTGGCATCCTGTACAAAATTAAAGGGGAGCAAAAAGCTACCTCAAAAATTTCCTCAACAAAAAATCCCATATCATCCTGCAACCATCTAAATTATCAACCTGCGGTCAGATTCAAAACCTGGGTGGGTACGCAGCAAAAACCTTCTGGCTGTTAACAGCCTGTCAGTATTCGACTTGGATTTGGACTTGCAAACCCAATAAATTTTCCAATAAATAAATACAATTTTAAAAATGAATTCTAATGAGGAAAAATTTAAGATTTATTCCCAGTAATTTCAAATATAAACACATTGCATTTATTACATAAACATATCAAATATGTGAAATTTTTTTTCGAAGTCGTTTTTGAGATAATTAAAAGAAAAAGACTAAAGAACCTTTCTGAAAAGCGCAGTTTGGCTGGAAAGAGTAATATTATAATTTTTAATTTTTCAGTAATGTAAGATATGGTGCTTGAATAACATGTTTAGTATTTGGAAATCAATTGTTCTTTCACACTAGCCGTGTGTAGGACGCACTATGAAAGGATAGAGCCAGACTGAGAAATTCAATGTCATAGCCGGGATTTGAACCACGGATCTTCTGGTCTCCGTCCAGCCGCTCTAACCATTGAGCTACTATGACCAACGTGACCATATGACATTAAATTCTCCAACTGACTAATGTTTTTCCCGGTAAACCACTAAGAGTTCTCATAAACACATGAGACAACTACCTTAATGGCGACTTACTATGCTGTAAGTACTGTAACTGAAATGTTTCTGGGTGCACACCATTCCACGTTGTGGACGCCAATTTGAAGCAATAATTTAATGGTGAGCAAATAAGTCGGCGAGCAATGAGGTTTCTCTCAGGGTATGCGTGGATGTGTGAGAAGCAGATTTTATAACACTGGAATGCCTGCTTCTTCTTTTAAAACATCGAAATGAAAGTTGCCGACCAAGGGTTACCAATCTCTGTTTAGAGTTACTTACTGCAGAATGTTTATTACTCGATAAATTTATTTGTTTCTCATATTTATACCAACCGACAAATATTCAACACGGAACCAGAGGACTGCCCTAATAGCCTTCACGCCTCGGACCGCTCTAATCGGCCTCACGCCGAACCCTTCTGATCGGCTTCACGCCGAAGACTGTCCTGATGGCTTATTAGCCACGAACTGGCTACATCGGCTCCACGCCGAAGACTGCTTGAATGATCACAGATGCGCGTGTGTGTATATGTAACTTTCACTCTCAGGAAACTCCTTTTCAACCAAAGTCCCTCTGTGGCTGTTTTGTCGCCATTGTAAATGATCCAAAGAATTTCCTATTCATACAAGTCAAGTGAGCCCCTTTAGAAGTCTTCTAAGGACACTGCTTCTTACACTGCTTTTGTTACAACACTTTCCCCCAAATCCACTGGCGTTGTCCTTGTCGTAACAAAGAACCAACATTCCTTTGACATCTATCATGATTCTTTACTTCTGGCGAGCCTTAATTTCGGTATCAGTACTTTAAGGACTGGGTTTTATAGTTCGGACGAGTATTAGGTACAATTAATGGAAATTAATTGTTCTTTCACACTAGCTGAGTGTAGGACACACTATGAAAGGACTGAAAAATTCAATGCCATAGCCGGGATTTGAAGCACGGAGCTTCTGGTCTCCGTCCAGCCATCCATTGGGCTAGTATGGCCAACGTGCCGATATGACATTAAATTATCCAACTGACTCGTGTCATATCGGCACGTTGGCCATAGTAGCTCAATGGTTAGAGCGGCTGGACGGAGACCAGAAGATACCTGGTTCAAATCCCGGCTATGACATTGAATTTTTCAGTCTGGCTCTATCCTTTCATGTTTTGTATTTGTTCGACAGTTCATCTTTGATTTATACAAATTGCAGAGCACAAACATAATTACATCCGGATCTTTATCTATTTAAGGAGCTTAATGCATGGATTTCTAATGAAGTGAAGGATTTAAATTTCTGAGTGGAAGATAACACTTATTTATCCACAAGGGTAGAGGAAAGATAATGCAGTGATTTATTTAAAGTTTAAAGACCAGAAACGATTTTGAAATGCTTGAGGAGCCGCCGCTGCATAACGTTCTGCCTTGGCCTGTTTATGGACTTCCGCTACATTTAACAAACACTCGATTATCCCTCCAGCCATGAGCAGATTATTTGTGAATAGGCTTACGTGAGCTCTTAGCATCGAAACATGCACTTTAATGTACCACAAGTGAGAACACCTTAAGTGCTGCTCCCAACAACTTAGAACTTAGAAACTTATTAGAAGCTGTCATCAAGAGAAGATGTGTAATTCAAAACTCCCCTTACGACTGGAACTTGTTTATTTGCTGGTAACCATAAATATTCACATAGATAATGAACACTTTTACAAGCTACAGTCAACTACAGTCCCTACACGCTTAAATTGGGAACGCACTTTACAGTGTAGTTGTATCACTCCGCCAAAAAACAAGTGTTGACGTTTCCTGCAGGCAGGTGCTTACGTCTGATATACCGCAAGAGTAATATCTTTGAATGGATGTCATGTTAAAATGATTTGAACGCTGAAATACAGTATTTATTCAATGCGAATTTGTCAAATGAGCTATAAAATATGCAGTGTATGAAGGAACTATTTCCACTCGCGCTTCACCATTTCACTCGCTCTGAAGCTTGTGCTAAAGTTGATATTCGTATACACTTTAAGACTGGATGCAGTATAGTAGTATGTAGTGTTTGTAATAATAAGTCAATAGTTACCATCCACGAGGAGGAACAGATGGTTTAAGGGAACAAGTGGCTGAAGACCACAAGGGCACGGGCAATTGAAGTAGTACTGTGCGATCCATATAAACCTGAACAATTGGAATAGGCCATAACTTTTGTGTCACTAATAGGACACACGTGCTACTTTGGGGGAATGTAATACACAATTGGGAGATTACATTACACTATTTGCATTTCAGAGAAAATTTTGGAATTGTCCTTCAGCAGCATCTACACATATTTGCACTCGTCTTAACATATTGTACACTCTATTTTTAGATACCCCCACAAGAAAAAATATCCGGCGAGGTTAAGTCAGGATCTGGAGGCCAAAGACCTTTTGAGATTATTCGATTGTCAAAGAAATTGGTTACAATTTCCATGGTGTCATTAGACGTATGGCATGTTGCTCCATCTCGGTGCAAATAACATTCTCTTAATTCGATATCATCCAGCTGCTCCACAAAAATCATGAAGATACCCATATATACTTTAGTATCTACAGTCGTATCAAAGTAAATGGGACCAATGATCCTGGAAGCTGACACCGCGCATTATACTGCAACTTTTCATCACTGTCCTAGAGCCACTGAGATAATTAAAGCAAATTTGTACATTCTCGAGCTTTGAAAGGGATAATATGGTCTATTAAAGTGGCTTAAGTTCATATGGACCGCACATAGTATTCTATATAAGTAAATAAATTAAGATAAGTAAAAAGTGTAACTAAAAAGTAAGATAGAATAAAAAAAAGGGAATATAATAAAAGTGAATGAAAGATGAATTCCTAAGATGTAAAACAAACCGAAAAAGTAGGAAAATGAAAGTGAAATAAAAAGTAGAATCAAATAAATAAAAAATGAAACACGCCGGCACTTGTCTATCCAGAAAAACAAAAGACACTCAAACTCAGAAAGGACATTTGAACGGTATCTTACATTCAATAATTAATAATAACAATAATAGATTAGTGTTTACAACTGTAATCTGTTACCAACCTATCATAAGGATATTTTTAAAAGGCGCTCTGGCAAATTCTAGTGCCGAAAAATGCACGCCAGATTCCTAATTCTGATATCCATGGCTTTGCAGTCTGAAAGTGCGCCCTTCTCGGTAGCATGGATGGTAGCGTGTCTGTCTCGGGTTCATGAGGTCACGAGTTCGAATCTCGTTCGGGGTAAGTTATTTGTAGAATTTTTCTTTAGAATTTTCCCTTATCCTGAAAGATGAATGTTGGGTAACTCGGAGCTCTGTGAGCTCCATGTTCATTTGAGCATAATTTCACTTATTTCATTCATCGTCCGATAAGACTTAACGTTGTAGGACTTAAATTTATAATAAAAATAGTTCAATGTATACTTCTCAGTTTTATTTTCTCCATGGTATAAGAAACAAATATTCACATCAACTTTCCCCAACTTTTAAATACAATGTCTAAGAGGGCAATGTGTAGGGGAGAGCAGGGGCGGTTCGTCCATAAGGTTGCAGGTTTGCGCTACACCCACTGATTCTGAATGTACAACAGGTGCATTTTGCACATTAAAGCTGTACTTGTTTGCATTGTTTTATATACAAACATGTTTCAATTACGCTTATCGTCTGTAGCTGCCCATAACCGCAGAAGTCGAAATAAACCGTGATTAGCTGTAGGATCCGCAGGTTTGCAGTGAAGAGTTAACCTAAGATTTCGCCCAAATGTAGGCTCTCTGAGGGGGTTGCGGGAATGTGAAGAGATGGGAGTGGCTTCTTATACATTGCTTAAATGGAGGTTTATAAACCTAGCTCCTCATACTCTTAGCAACGGCTATAGCGTGACCTTGAGGCTTAGCTTCTGTGTGCTCTGCTTTTTGAACACAGGGAGAATTTAATTAAATGCATGGAGGTTATTCAGAAGAGAGCTCTGTTAAACAACAACGCCACACTTGTTCAGGCTTCTGGGTTTATGGCCACTTTGAAAGATTATAATTTTGTATTCTGGCTGTCTTTCTTCTACAAGATCGTGCCCCATGTGGACATTTTGTACAATCAGCTGCAGAAACGAGACTGCAATGCAACGTTTGCCATCGCCCAGCTAAACGCATTTGAACGGGAAGTGCAAAAGGTAAGAAATAGCGTGGATATAGAGGAGCACGAAGAAACTGCAATTAAGAGGAGAAGAATAGAAGATCATGATGTGAAAATAAGAGAAGCTCTTGAAGTATGTGACATTCTTAGAGAAGCAAAGGACAGATTTAGCTTCACGGGGCATCTGGTAGCCTTAACTTTGTTTCATCAAGAAAATTTCTAAGGCATTTCCAGAGGATTCCCTTAGAGAAACAATAAGGTTCTATCCTTTTATCATTGGAACAACAATTCGTAGAGAACTGACTGTAATTTACAGTCGAGAGGAATTTCGTGGAATGTCCGGCGCTTTGTGCTTGATGGACTTCAATAAGGAAAACAATTTATGTACTACATTCAGCGAATATGTCAAACTCCTCCGAGTACTGTTAACTATGCCAATGTCTACCGCTGAAGCAGAATGCTGTTTCTCAACTTTAAAAAGAATAAAAACTTTCCTTAGGAACACAATGTCACAGGACCGATTGACAGCATTAGCAATGCTTTCAATTGAGAGAGATTTTGTTATGAAGATCAGCGACTTCTGCGCAAAAGTTATCGATAGATTCGCCAGGTCTAAGGAGAGTAGAGCAGAGAATCTGTATAAATAGGTGAGTCATTACTACTCTGTATTTTATTTTTCATTTGTGCTCCACCAATAATTTAACCCACCAGCCGCCACTGGGGGAGAGACCATTTGTGATTCTCATTATCTGTATGCTGTAAATGAGAACCTCTTTAAATGTTTTAGGAGTACCAGATAGAAAACACGAGATACTATAAGCATGTTTTTTATTAATCGACCTCAAAACGTGTGTTCAAGTGAAATATCAATATAGAACTTTCGGGTAAAATAGAATACTTCACTAAAATACGTGATACAGAAAGAAAAAAATGTGCATTTATCATTGCCTAAAATAAATGAGACGAAAGAAGCTAGCCTGTGGTTATTTGAATAGAATTACCTTTTGATCATCAGTTCATGCTTCATTTAAGACCTGGGTTTCCATTATATGTTCTCAGCAACCTCCGTTTGATTTATGTCATAACAAACACTGGTGGGAAAATTTATGCTGTAACTTGAGAAAGCTGTGAGCTGTTCCATACATTCTTTGATCTTAATCTTCTATTATGGTGGCAATAAAGAGAGTGCTTTCTAACGCCTTTCATTGTCATGCCGAACCATCTTCTTTAAGAGAGCTGCGTTTTTCTATTTCTCCTGTCGTGATGTGATCCCTCTAAGTGGAAGGAGAAAAGAGGATATCCAAGAAAGTGGCGTTAATCCTTAGCCGAGAAGCATCACCCAATATTCTCGTCTCTCCATCCACTAGCGTCCCGGAATCGATTCTGAACTGGTGTCATCTACTCAACCTTGATTGACGCTTTTTGTTTTCCTGTCGTGCCACTCCTATCAGAGAAAGAATGTAATCCATCGAGTTGTCAACAGGAAAAGGTTTACGATAGCGATTTTCAAACCACGGCACGTATGTCACAAAAGGAAGGATGATCAGATACAGACAAGACCACTTTCTTCAATTTATTGAACCAGATTACAAATATTCCAGTTTCGAAACACAGAAACCCATGGTTATTTTCGGTCGTACTTACACCTATGGCAAGTAGAGATAAGCATTGCATTCCATCCAATGTATTACACTTTCTGATGTCCTTAAATATAAGAAAATAGCTTTAAAATTACTGTGTAATGTTGCACTCACATGACCTGTATTCTTATACCAAATATTCTTGCAAAGGATTATTCCTTTATTTCTAGTAATCACAACTTGAAATTCACTTTTCTTTCATGGACTCTCTTTAACAGTCACACTTCTCAGCATTGCATTCTATATTGGGCAAGAAAGACCCGTAAATTTACGGAAGGTCTCTTTATCATGCTTCAGATGCCGAAGAACTACGACACAGGACCACCGACTTTACTTCGATTTTGAGGGAAGTCATGCTGACGATTTTTACAGCTGAAAAAGTTACATCGTCCTTCGTTAGATTTAAACTCGCGATCTCGTGAACTAGAGGCTAGCACAACTTAGACCATCAAGGGCCCTTCGATCGAGGTAAACATTATGTTTTGCTTAACTTTCATGTATGTCCCAGGAAATATGTAAGTACTAGCTAGGCTATAAACGCTAGTACTGTTAGTGTGAATGGTAGAACTGAAAAAATTTTTAAGTACCCTTGGTGTTGAAGTTCAGCTTCTCTCAAGGATTCTATACTAGGTCTTCAAGAGAATTATGCCACAACAAATAAGCGTTTATGTGGAGAACTTCTCTTGTTTGTTTTCTCAAAAGTGTCTCTGTCATTTTTCACTCAGATATCATATACATAGGATAGTTTTATAATAATTGAATTCATATCCTGAAACTTCTAAGTATAGCCCATAGAGTCCTCTGTATTTCGAATGACATTTATGTTAACTGTAAACTATAATACACGATTACGATTTCACTATGGAGGGGATTCAGTACTTGGGCTACCATGCTGGGCGAGAGGAGACAGGGAGCGGCCAAACCAAGGAACCACGACAGTGCATAGGGCAGGGTCCCTACAGTTTAGTTAGAGACTTCCCCGGCAGACCAGGACAACGGACTACGCAGTAGTAAATTAGCCAATCATATAAAAGTAATATATGGGTAGCGATAGTAACTAAGCATTAAATAATCTTGGTGTAGAAACCGAAAGACAATTCATCTTTCTTTCTGAAATGCCGAAGAGATCGGACGCTTTTTAAATTGGTAAGTGTTAGTTCAATTTCAAGTATTAGATTGATTCCGATCACAGTATGAAGTTTTGCGATAAGAGGTGTAATGGATTTGGTGTTAAAAGAAATAAACAAAAGATTGACTTCATATAAAAATTCAAATTAAAAATCTTAATGATTTCATCAATCATTACCACCTTTGTAACTTAGAGTTTTCATTGCTCGTAAGTAAGAATATAACAGAAGAATATTAAAAGCTAGCCGAGGCATAATTAAGGATTTTCCTGATAACTTCGGGAAACGTCTTCATCAAGTCAAAATATTTTGGACAAAGGTAAGCTCGACGAAGTAAGACCAACAACGGGAAACAGGATACTAGCACGAATTTTGCTATATACAAGGGGCGTCCAGAAAGTGTTTCAATTTATATCCGCTGCAGCGCTGCGATCGCAGTTCCGCACATGTGCGGTAGACGCTTTGTATCAAGGAGAACATACGTGCGCCATTGTGAAATCGCTGTCAGCCATGTACGCTTTGTTGTGCTTGTTTACAATGTCGGCGTTGATTGAAAATACCGCCGCTTGGGAAATCAGATCTGTGATTCGTTTTCTGAACGTTAGGAGAAGGAAACCAATTGAAATTTATCGGCAAATTTGCGACGTATAAAGGTACTGTGTTTCTTTATGACAAAGCACGACTACACACTGAAAATGCGACGAAAAACATCCTACAGGCATTTGGCTGGGACGTGTTTGACCACCCCACGTGCAGCCCTGAACTCGCTCCTAGCGACTTTCATCTGTTTTTGCATCTGAAATATTTCCTTGGCGGTGAACACTTCAACAATGACGAAGAGCTGGAAAATAATGTTTCCAAGTGGTTGAAGACACTGGCGGCAAACGTCTATGAAGAAGGTATACACAAAATTGTGCCTCGCTATGACAAATGCCTGCAAAATTTCGGCAGTTATGTGGAAAAGTAGTTTAAGAGTTGTAGAATTTTGTGAAATAAGTAATTTTTCTGTATCTGTACACTATTTAATTTTATTACCAAACAGAACTTACTTTCTGGACTTACCTCGTATGTTGCCGCAACTTTGGGGCATCGAAACCCACAACAACGGAGGAATCTTGCTACATAGGTTACATTACAGCCCAAGTAATATAATATTCCCACCTGTTCTAACAATTCATTATTTAACACTATCTTAGATCTTCTTATTTGTGTTCCTATAAACGGCATAACTCTTATTTTTCTACGGACATACTTAAGCCATAATCTTGGATCAATTATTGTAGCTTGTACATACTTACTTGCAGCTTATCCTCTCTGTCTTCTATTAACATCATATCATCCACAAAGAGTAGCATACTTAACGCATTATTTTTATTCCTAGTGCTATTTTATCTTTTAATTTTCTGAGAATATCGTCCAAATAAATATTATACAATAGCAGAGATAAACTACATCCTTGTCTTAAACCATTATTAATTATCACATCTTTTGATTATCGTCCATTTCCTAAAAGTATTTTTATTTTTGATTCTTGATAAATGTTCTTGAGTGCATCTATCAATTGTTTTGGATATGCTTTCTTGATTAATATTTCCCAGAGTTTAGTCCTGCTTACGTTAACAAAAGCCTTTTGCAAATCTACGAAGGCTATATGTGTTTCTAAATTATATTCTCTTCTCTTTTCAGTAATTTGGTTAACGGAAAATACGAGTGCTGTTAAATAATTTTTTACGGTCATAATTTTTCTCACTAAAATTCAAACTTATTATATTCTGTTAGCGTAATGTGAAATAAACACGCCGTAGTAGTTTCATTGTTGGTACTCGTGCTTCCCGCCTGTGAGATCCAGGCAAGTTCAGACATGTTCAGTATCGCCTACCACTGCAATGGAGGTAACGCGCGAGGAACAATATGCGGCGTTGAAATTCTGCTTTCGTCTCAACAAATCTTCAGTTGAGGCCTCTCCAGTGTTACAGGACGCCTGTGGAGAGTCTGTTATTCCCTACAACGCAGCTCGAAGGTGGTTTAAAATGTTTAAAGAGGAGGTAAAATCAATTTCAAAGGAAGGTGGACCCGGTGGTCTTACGAAAAAAAATAATCAACACTGCTGCTGTCATTGTGAGAGAGGATCGACGTATTACCTTAAAACCACTTTCTGAAATACTGAAAATTTCACTGGGTGCCATATGCCTATGAAGCAGACTGGATGCTGCATCACGATAATGCGCGGCCGCATATTGCCAATGTCGTTGCTGAATATCTTGCAAAAATCAAAGAAGTGCATCCGTCACCCTCCCTAGTCCGGATTTAGCCCCATGTGACTTTTTTATATTCCATAACTTCAAGAAACGCCTTCGTGGGAGGCACTATCCATCATCAGAAGCAGTGGTGAAGGCTGCGGAGGCGATTTTGAAGGATCTGTCTAAAAATGGTTTCCAGCATGTCTTTGAAGACTGGTAGAAACACTGGGACAAGTGCATCCCATTCAGGGGAGACTATTTTGAGAAGGACCGTCAAAATTGTTGAAATGAGTAAAGCTACGTTTTCAAAAAAAAAAAAAAAAAAAAAAAAAAAAAAGGATCATTCATTATTGAACAGTCGTCGTATATTATCTATTTCGCCATGCCATTGTGATTAAATATGTGTTGGATATACGTATGTAAGACATGGCAGTTTTCACTTTTTAATGTTAGGTTGCATATAAAGTTTGGTTTGGAGGCAGGAATGGTATCAATATTAAAAATATACAGCCACAGTACTATGTTGAAACCGAGTCACAAAGACGTGTGCCATACTACGACCCTTGCCACAGATCGATGGCACTGTAATAACATTATTTGCGAGCAGCCGCAAGGTGAGGAAGGCACTGATGTGCGACGTTACCCAATATTGGTAGGAAACATCCATTACTAGTCTTGCCAACCTCATCACTCTCAATGCACACACAAAATATGTTTCGATTGGTACCACCACAATTTGGTATCTGTCGTTCACCAGGGATGTACACAGCCCTCAGGAGGGTAAACTTCACAATAATGAAAATCGAAGCACAATTTTATATGTATAACTCAAAAGGAAAGCAAAACAAATATTTGACTACCTCTGCCAACTACAAAATTACCTACACTTATACAATGTTATATTATTACCTACAGTCCTGGTCACATTTTAGAGTAAAACTCATAAATGAGTACAATTTTCCATTAATTGTGGAGGTAGGTGTCGTTCATGTAACTCGCATTCCGCAGGTTATGGGTTTGACCTCCACTGTTAGTTTTCCTTACCCATGAAGGAAGGATCTTTTGCTATCCAGAAGTTCCTCTGCCTTAATTTTACCTCAACTCACCCTTCACTTGGTTGTTTCAGGGTTGTAAGTATTAATACGTATCTCGGTGCAGCAAGGCAGGGTAAAAGGATGCTCTTTATGACACTCCTCCTGGTGGGAAATCTCTAGTTTCCAAGTCTCACATTGTACTGTGTAAATCTGCGTTATATATATATATATATATATATATATATATATATATATATATATATATATATATATATATATATATATATATATACACCGAACAACCTCGGTGGGGCCGCCTGGTGATCTAGCACACATTCTACTAGCTATGCAGGCTAGTATGCGGGAATATATGGCTTGCCTCAACCTCGTCCGAAGACGTTCCCGATCTCCCACGGGTATCGGGAATCACTGGCCCCCCGAATCCAACCCTATCCGAATAACTCCCCTACGAGAGGGGCTCGAATGTTCGGCCCGAGGTACATCTAGTAACGTCAGAGGTACTACGAGTTCTAGGGGTCCGCAGCGCTCGCACCACAGCAGCTGAAGGGGACGGATCCCCTCCCCCACGGAGAGGGGGAGGATTTTTTTTTTTTTTTGTAATTTACGTCCTCCAACGTTAATATCGGACGATGAATGGAATGGGTGAAATGATGCTCAAATGAGCCCAGGGTCCTTAGAACTTAGAGTTACCCGACACTTGTCTTTCAGGATAAGGGAAACCCCGGAAAAACCTTATCCAAGTATCTCAACCTGACCGAGATTCGAACTCGGGACCTCTTGAACGTGAGGCAGACATGGTACCACCACGCTACTAAGGCGGGCAGAGGGGGAGGAATGTCGCTGTACTGGTCACTGCCAAGGAGATTCAATCTGGAAATGTTAGGAACCCTTACATATTTTCTGTCATGGTAATAGGATCGGCCGCCTTGAAGAACATATTATACATACGTTCCTATACTTGTATACAGAAGTGTACTGCTGCTACAGAAACATTCATAATCGTTTAGCAGAGATTCGGGACACCCTAATAAGTTTGCAAATATATACAGTAAAACCTCGTTAACCCGGAATTCCTTAATCCCAAACAATTTTGGAGAAAAAAATTATGTTGTTTAGTGTAGTAAATGCAGACTTGTCATTAGGTACATTACACGAATTCATAGCACTCACCCCATCTGCTTAGGACCAGGTTGGAAGAGAAACTTTGATGAAGTCATGGAAAACGTTATGACCAGGTATGTGAATTTTAATTCACATTTTTAAAAATATCAATAGCTATTGCCGATGTTGATGAAGAAGACAAAGTCGGAGGTTATGAACCAATTAGAAAGGAAAGCATTATTGCAACATACAGTGTTACTGAAAATGAGAGTGAAGAGTATTCAGATTTAGACAGTGTTGATGAGCTAGCTGTGGTTATTACCCACACACAAGCAGTAGAAAACATAGAGAAAGATTGAGTCAAGTGGAAGCATCGCCAAATGAACTTCTAATATTAAAGCGGATGTGAGATGGCGCTGCTCGTAAGCGATACACTAAACTGAGACAACAGAAGCTCAGCCTTTTTTTTTTTTACTACCTATTAGTTTGTAGCTATATTGTGTGTAGTGCAAATACATAGGCTATTACAATACATACAGTGTACATGCTTTTAGGTGAAAGTGTGCCGATAGAATATCTAAACTCTTTTAAAATATTTTGGTGATACTTTACATGAACTTGAGGCAGACACGCTGCCATCTACGCTACTGAAGTGGAATGAATGTGTAGTGTGTAACGCCCACTTTTACTACATACGGCACCGCAGGAGGTGACACTGATGATGCATGAGATGAAGATGGAGCACCGGTGGAATGAGAAGGCGGAGGAAACCGGAGGTCCCGGAGAAAACCCGCCCAGCGCCGTGTTGTCCATCACAAATCTCACTTTGCGGTCGCCTGGGATCGAACCCGGGCCGCCTTGATGAGAGCCAAGCGGTCTAACCACTGAGTCACGGCGCGGCCCTACTGAAGTGGGCACTAGCTTTTTAAGATTTAAACCACAGATGTAACTTAGTGTAAATATAATACAGCCCAAATTTTGTCAATTTCACTTTGATGGTTTGGAATATATGGTCAAATTTATTTATTATTAGTTACATCACCTAAAAAGTCCCTTGCGACAAAACAATTTAAATTTTGGTCTAATATTTTAACAAAAGGTTCCCAATAGATCTGTGATTTTAATTTGCCCTAGGTTTCTCCATGTCTCAGTGACTTTAGGCTCCATAAATTTTTAAATATATGAATTTGGCTTTTTTGACGAAAATTAGAAATGTTTGTGTTTTGAAGTAAAGAAAGTGTGCTTAAATGTATCTCACAATACAACCCAGGGCTATTTCTATTCACTATGTCTCTATGAACGTGTGTAGCAAGTTTCATTAGTCTAACACTAAAACTGTGACGCAAGGAGCAACATAAATGATGAAAAATGCAGAAATGTCCAATAGCGAGAAAACAAGGATAAAGAATTAGAATTAATATTAACACTAGCATTCACGTAACTTTGAAACTAGATTAGAGTATTTCAAAATGGCTTGCGGATGCTATCTAAGCATTCCCTAGATTTAGAAAGGCATAAACTATTTTAGGGACTAAAGAAAGGAAAAGGTGACTTTTTGAAAATGTTCGTGCAATTTCAGTCATAAATATCATTAAGCCCTCGTTCAAGCTGATCCGGATAAACTAGGTTCTATTGTACTACAGTAGTTCGAAGACCTTGTCATGGGTCGAGAGTCGCAGTGATCTTCATTTTGCCATAATGACGCATTGTAGTTGCATACTCCGCCAGTTCTTCGCCCTGCTTGTTCGGCTGGCTGGTTTGTGACACCACTGTACACCGGCCGTGGAAACAATGCGAACTTTGTGGAAAAATATACGCTTCCAGTGTATGATTTTTTGTCAAAGGGTGTATATAATATTTCTCTAAGAGCATGATTATTTTCCTGAAGCAAAATCCTTGGGTAACACAAGGAAAAGACGACAATAATGGGGAATAAAAGCGAGATGGGCTTGGATTTAGCTGATTGTCCACTCTCGGAGAAAGACTCCAACAGGCGGGAACAAAACCTTGAGAACGTTTCACTAGTATAACAAAAGCTCCATGACCCTTCGTGGTGCAATTTTCTGCAGCCCTCGCTTGCAAAAGGTCAAGGACGAAAGAAGCAAGTTGTGTCATTGTAATTCATAACACATCTATCTCTCCATCCTTTGGAAAAGATTTTCCATGTTCCTTCTCCAGATGTTTCTAGCTGTTTCCATTATAGAGAGCTTTCATTCCTAGGACTTTGGTTTTCAAAATCGGCATGAGTAAGTCAAAGAGAATACCTTATGAACAGGGGTGTATTTTATTTATGACTTTTTAACTCATGTTTTCCGATAATCTAAGACTTGCCCTTACTGGCAATTTATGTCCCCTTGACTTTCGGTTAGGTTGCCAGCACAAATACTAAATGCGTTTTCAATCTTAAAGTTCGCAATGTAAAACATATCTGCACAACTTTGACCAAATTATTAATACAGTATGAATTTATTTTATTAATTATAACTAGTGCTGTGCATCAGTCAAAACTTTTAATGGATTAATCGAGATATCTGTTCAAAAATTAGGTGTAAGTATTATATAAAGTACTTTAATGCTTAGTACATTTCATAATTCATGAAACCTTTAAATATTTAGATTCAAAATTTGTGTTTGCATCAAGTGTACATGCTTTATATGTGTTTTAAATTAGATCTACAATACAGGATGTATATAAATGAATATCGAGGATTTAACTGTTTATAATATGTATTAAATTAAATTTACAGATATAAAACATATGTCAAATGAAAGAGCAAATCAAACAGCTTACCAAGAACCTTATAAAGTTCAATGTGACTACCCTTTGTCACACGGCACACATCAAGTCTATAGCCGAGTTCTTCCCAAACGCTGATAAATGTGTGTTCAGTAATTGTAGCAACAGCTGCTTCAATCCGGTTTCTTAATTCAGGGAGGTCAGCTGGTAGCGGAGGCATGTACACACGATCCTTGATGAAGCCCCAAAGGTAAAAATCGCATGGCGTTAGGTCAGGAGAACGTGGAGGCCATGCATAACAAGCCCTGTCACTGGGGCCCTTGCAGCCTAACCAGCGCTCGGGTAAGGTGACGTTCAACCAATCGCGTACTTCCTTATGCCAGTGAGGGGGTGCACCCTCTTGCTGGAAAATGAAGATCTCTGTCTCATTTTCTTCCAACTGAGGAAAGAGCCATTGCTCTAGTGTATCAAGATAAAAAGTCCAGTTACAGTAGGTTCACCAAAAAAGAAAGGCCCATTAACTTTTCGCCCGGATACGGAAAAAAAAAGAAATCAATTTAGGGGAATCTCGTTGCATTTGTACTGTCTCGTGCAGATTTTCTGAGGCTCAGATGCGCACATTATGAATGTTAAAATGTCCACTAAGCTGAAAGGTCAGTTCATCACTGAAGACAGCACGATCCATAAAATCGTCATCGTCATGAAACAGCATGTCGTTTGCGAAGTTGGCACGTAATCCGTAGTCTGTCTGTCTTAGTACCTGTAATAACTGTAAACGGTAAGGACGTAGCCGTAAGTGTTTTATTACAACTTTCCTAACAGTCGACACAGTAACTTGTAATTCACGACTAGCCTTCCGACTGATTTCTTTAGACTACGAGTGAGCGGCTCTCTCACTCGCTCAACAGCCTCTTCGCTTACTCTTGATCGTCCCATGTTACTCCCTTTACAAAGACAGCCGCTATCTTCAAACTGATGATACCATCTACGAATACTATTATCACTAGGAGGATCACAACCGAACTTAATGCGGAACGCACGCTGCACAGTAACAGATTCGGTTTTTGCAAACTGGAAAACACAAAACGCTTTCTGTTTACTAGTCGCCATCTTTGCTGCTACCGTGTCTAGTGGATTGCGGCGGAAACATTGCACGCACATGCGCACTGGTGCCAACAAACAAAACTGTTTGAGTGGGTTTTTCATTTGATGTATCATATATATGTGACTTTACATTGGAGGATGTAAAATTACAAAAAAAAAAAAAAAAAAAAAAAAAAAAAAAAACTTAGCTACACACCGCCTGTATTTTGTGAGTAATCATCGCATTATTATCAATATCTACTAAAGATTTGTGAGACTGACATGCAGTAGCTATTTATAACGTTTTTCCTTATTTTAACTTTATTAACACAAAACTTTCACTCTCTGTCAAGAACTCAGAAACGTTACTGGCTTACCACAGTCAACAGCAAAGCTAAACCACCACCAGCTATTGTTTCCATAGCTGCGTAATCGAAGTGTTCGGTTCAAGGTTGTAATTGTGTAGTGTTTAACGCCCGCTTTTACTAAATGCGGCACCGCAGGCGGTGATACTGATGATACATGAGATGAAGATGGAGCACCGGTGGAATGAGATGGCGGGGGAAACCGGAGGTCCCGGAAAAAACCCGCCCCAACGCCGTGTTGTCCATCACAAATCTCGCTTTGCGGTCACCTGGGATCGAACCCGGGCCGCCTTGGTGAGAACCAAGCGGTCTAACCACTGAGCTACGGCGTAGCCTCAAGGTTGTACAGTTCAGTTTATGCTAGCAAGTGATGAATAATCAGTTATATACAATATGTTGTCCACACACAAGCTGTAAGGAAAGAAACGTCTCTGTCAGCATCTGTATGTATCACTCGACACAGCGTTGAGGCGTATCGACCTTCAGCTGACCAGCACTGTGATCGTCTCCTATCGGTGTTATCTGTTCGATCAGAAGAGTGAAATATTAGCAAGTTGATGTACAGTAAGTTAAAAAACACAAATAGAGCGATTGGAAGCTACGTGTATCTATATGATATGCTTTCTCGCGCCTGCCGATGTATGACACATTGCTGTCCAGAAGACATGATTATATCAGAGTATACATACATTGGCCGCACCGTGTGTGTGTGTGTGTGTGTGTGTGTGTGTGTGTGTGTGTGTGTGTGTGTGTGTGTGTGTGTGTGTGTGTGTGCGCGCGACAAGCTGAGGTGAACATCTCTGTGTTGCGAATTTTTTCTAATATTCTTCCCACTTTGCCATATAGTAGTTATGTACCTCTTAGAATATTTCACAACAGAAGTGTTATTTAGACTTTCTCGTGGTTCAGAGTGATATCTTTCAGCTATCAGGAGTTATATTATCTCAAAGTTCAAAGGACATTACGTGTCCATGGAAGCTTGATACGTTGGAAAGATTGTTTAGGTTGGAAGCAATACATCAAAACAAAGAGGGCCATATTTGGTAAAAGAGTTTTGATTAATACTTATTATAATCGATTAATTTTAATCGACTCGATTAATCGATTAATTTTTTTAATCTTTAATATAAAATAAAGAATTAATCGATCAATCGTTTCTGTTAATCGATTAAATCACGCAGCACTAGTTGTAACGTGAAGCTCTACTTAAAGTGGTGAACCACTGAATATTATAAATGTTCTCCTTATATTTTATTCAGCAAAGTTAGTCACCAATACTTTAGCACAAAATACAAGAGCAAAACCTAAAAACAAATGCAAGACAACTTCACATATGTGTTATGTTATGATTAAAATAATCGCTTATTACCAAGCGATTGTTAAAAATCGGACTTAAGAGGACTTTGCATAACAACAATATCACTAACGCTATCTATATTATGTAAGTTTTTTAACCTACCCAGAATTCGCCTGCGTGCCAGGAAGGCCCCCAAAACACATGGGTCAGGTAGATTGGCTAGGGGAACGAATGCCTCCCGAATGCGGCTTATAGACGAAACCGCTTAAGCCAACCTGCTCGGTCCCCCGCGTGAAAAAGGAAGGGATGGAAGCAGCTTTTGGTATGAAAAGTTTCTTTTATAGCTTTGTGTCGTATGCTTGGAAAATCCTAGGCCTACAAAGCCAATTTTTGTTTCTAAGCAATACTGTTCGCACACGTATCAAATGTTTGGTTTCTCTAAAAATGCTTTCATATTATAGAAATATAACAATTTGTAACTCAAGCTTCACATAACTTAAGAAAATGGTGATAAATAATCTTTCTAATTGATATTCGTATTTCTAATTGAATTTTCTTCCTTTTTTGGATTTAAGATAATAAGAAATAATAATAAATTGGATTTTGGTATTCATAGAAAATCTACTCATATCGATAATTACATAAAAAACAAAAGTTTTAACCCTCTTCCACATAAATTTGCTGTTTTTAATAGTTTGATTTATAGATTAATAAATATTCCCCTGAATAAAGATGAATTTAATAAAGAATATAAACATAATATTAATACGGCTTTAATTAATAGATTTAATAAAGATTTTGTACAAAAGAAGGTCAAAAAATTTAAATATCAAAAAACTGTTAATGATATTTCTACCGTTAAAAATAACATACGATTATAGTTTTAAAATATTTACTTGCCATCCTTGGTTTAATAAAAAAATTTCAGAAAGTTTATAAAGAGTATGGTATAGCTTTGGTTCCTCAAAACAAATATAGTATTAAAAATTTAGTACATTTCTCTAAAAAAGATGAAATTCCTAATAATAAAATATCTGGCATTTATAAATTCGATTGTTTATATTGTGAGCAAGTTTACATTGGTAAGACGAAACGTAATTTGGAAACCAGAACGAAAGAACATTTTCGTAACATTAAGTATAAACAAACTGATAAATCGGCCATATCAGATCATTATTTTGTCATTTAACCATAATATAAATTCTGAAGTTAAATTATTAAAACAATTATATGTCCCGATAGATTTAATGATTTGGTAAAATATATTTATTTTAAAAAATAAACATCGCGTAATGAATTGTGTAATACCAGCGGTTGATTCTGATCTTAAGTTTGTTTCGTTTTCAGATTTTGGTAATACTGAAAAAAAAAAAAAACATAAGAACATAGTAATACTGAAAAGAAAAGAAAAACAGAAGAACATAGTAATTTCCTTAACAACGAATTTGTTTTCTCCTGAAATCGATATAAATTAGAAAGAAGAATATCAATTAGAAAGGTGATTTAACACCATTTTCTTAAGTTAATTGAAGCTTGTGTTACAAATTATTATATTTGTATAATATTCATTGTTTCACTGTAGCCAGCTTCATTTTCTACATAATGCTTTCATATGTTTTAGTGGTCCCTAAATACATATATACATAGGAGTGTGTTGTTCATTGAATCGTTTAATGGGTAGAAAAAGTAAAAGGTACACAGTTTGTATTGGCAGATAACCTCAAAATGGGACTGTTACGCCAAAATGTGTTGCTACAACGCTGTAAATGTAATGAAATCGAGAAAATGGCTTACTCATTGTTTACTGAAACCGTACGATGGAGTTAAGATGCAATATATAACGTTGTTTTCTAGGCTATCAGAGCCCTAAGAAACAGCAGAGCAAGAGCTTCGTTACGCTAAAAGCCTGTTTCTTGAGGCAAAGCAAAGTTGGGGTGTCCAGTAAAACACTTGTGGCTGACCTCTTGTCTGTACAGGGAGAGAGTGGTGACGTTCTGGTTTACGGTTGCAAACACTGAGTGCTCTGACCTAGTACCCTTTCACTTTGTCTGCTTCGTCATCCCGACAATTCCATCAGAAAACCTTTTTAAAATAACATCTTGACATATTCTGAGAGAGGTGATTTAAAGAAAGAAGCCACTATTGTTGGACTAGATGGAATAGTAGACATATTTCTGGGAAAATAAAGTTAGTGTCAGGTCTAACTTCTGTGAAGGGAAGATAGTGTTGTCAAAACCGGTAGTGAGAAGTTGACTAAACTATCCACTACTACTTGTGAGATGGTTACTTATACTGAAAGGTTGTGCTTAAATGTTCCATGAATTAGATAGTAAGTGAATGTTAAAAATCAAAGCTAAGTAAAGGCGGTAATCAGCTATCAAACATGTTACTGTCGTAAATAACTGTAACAGGACTGTGGTAAATGTACGAGGCATGTCCTTTAAGACAGTACCGTTTGGCGATTCCGCCAGCGCAGCGCTACGGTCGGCGTTTCGCGCATGCGCGCTGGTTACTTACATCACTTGTCTACGCACAGACGCCATTGCAGTCTGATTCTTTATTGTATACGTTGGTTACTGAGTGTTTAAGATGCCTCCGACAATCGTGAGTCCCGCCGATTGTGAAGTACGGGCTGTTATACGATTTATTAGTACTAAAGGCGTAAAACCAATCAATATTCATCGTGAGATCTGTAAAGTTTACGGACGAAACATTATGAGTGATGGAATGGTAAGGAAATGGGTGAGAGCATTTAAAGATGGCCGCACAAATGTGCATGATGAAGAACGGAGTGGGCTTCCTTCGGTCGTTACTGAAGTTTTGGTGCAGAAAGTGGACGAAAAGGTGAGAGAAACAGACGCTTTACAATTTCGTTATTGTGCGACTATTTTCCTCAATATTCTCGTAGTGCTTTGTATCGCATTGTGACCGAGAACTTGAAGTACCGGAAATTGTGTTTACGTTGGGTTCCAAAAATGTTGACAGATTTGCACAAAACCCAACTTTTAGGCAGTGCATTGACTTTCCTTGAGCGGTACCACAATGAAGGTGAAGATTTTTAGACCAAATTGTTACTGGTGACGAAACATGGCTGGCCTACGTCACACCAGAATAGAAACAACAATCCATGGAATGGCGACATTCATCATCACCAGCAAAAGTGAAGTTTAAGCAAACAATTTCTGTCCGGAAAATCATGTGCACAGTTTTTTGGGACAGAAAAGGAGTATTGCTAGTGCAGTTTCTGCCTCGTAATGAGACAATCAATGTAGCGTCTTATTGTGTGACATTGAACAATCTGCGCCGTGCAATCCAGCACAAAAGACGTGGCAAGTTGAGTAAGGGTATCGTTTTGCTGCATGACAATGACCGTCTACATGTGGCTAATCGGACCAAAATTCTCATCAAATCTTTTCAATGGGAAACTCTAGATCATCCTCCATACAGCTCTGATCTGGCACCCAGCGACTATCATTTGTTTCTGCACTTGAAGAAACATCTGGGCGGTCAGCGTCTTCAAGACGATAACGAAGTCAAAACAGTTGTGATACAGTGGTTAACACGTCAGGCGGCAGAATTTTATGAGGAGGGTATTCAAAAACTGGTGCCACGTTATGACAAGTGCCTCAATATTCACGGTTATTATGTAGAAAAGTAGATTAAGGTACAGGCTTTCATGTAAAAATAAAATTATTGCGATATCTATGCACGTCTTCTTTTAATTCCAAAGCGGTACTGACTTAAAAAACATGCCTCGTACAAAGTTCCCAATAGAGAGATCACGGGAAGAAGAAAAGGTACGCTATCATCGAAAGCTTAAAAATTAGCATATAGTGACAAAGATACAGAAAGATCACCTTAAACTGCTTTTATTTGTTACTAAATCGTTAGCTCAATCTAAAGTAAATCACTATTTGGCACAAATACAAAGTTTCGACACGTCTCTACAAATATCTGTTTAGCACTCTCTGCCTTGGTTCGACTTGTATATACCCGTTGGGTGCAGCAGAATTGTCTGAAATTGGAAGCTTCTGAAACGTAAAGTAATCTATGCCTGAGCCTGCCAACTTGCCAACCTGACTGCCGGCCTCACGCCCACATACGCAAGGTTGAGGTGGGAGTTCATTCAACTATACGGGGAGGACATTTGGTCTACATCTCGGCACCATTAGCAGGAAATGTTGCTTTCTAGACCAGCGTTTACTACTTAGCGAAGCACTTCAATGTCCTCACGATGCTGATTGGGCCCCGGCCCTATACCGAGGATTTAAAATTCCCACCGCCATGGGTGGGATCGATTCCGGCGTCATTCCGGTCGCAGGGAACCGAAGCACATGCTCTGGCCCATTTTGCCACGGCCCAGGACTCTGAAACACCGTCTGAAAATGTAATTTGCATAGTAACAACACAGTTCCGCCTACGTCCCGTGACGTCAGCTCTTGAATCGCTTTGAAGGCTGGGCACTTCCGCCAGCCAATAAGCAACGAGGCGGTTTCCCTACTCCTGCTTCTTAGCGATGATTGTAATTTTCCATAATGGTTAATAATATTTTATTAAATCATGGTATGTTTATGATAATTTCATGATAAATTAAAATATAAATACCATTTTAAGTCGTTCTCATTTTGAATGTCGCTTTTATAGCCTTAAGCAGCAAAGGATATACAAAATCTAATTGCACAAGAAGTGTATATCTGGTTAATGCACAATTAATGAATGTACAATATTTTTGTGACGTAATCGCTTCCAAGATTCTTCTTGTTATTCGTTTGAATTGTCCAATAGTCTCACATTTCTCAAATAGTAAGTCGTTACTAATTTTTCACTTCCTGGTTATGTCAATAGAATGACAATTCAAAACCATCACATAGCAAACACGTGTCAAAGACTTTTCAATTGCTAAGCCTATTGAATTCCTATATGCTCATTCTATCTACGAGGAAAAATATAATAAACGCTTTATGCAAGGTCAATCTTAGTTGATATGAAACAAAACAGTAGCGTTTGTAAGCATATTTAGTACAATAGTGAGTGTAAAAGTCATGCCAATGCGATATATCAAATTGTTTAAACTGTGTCTTCCCATAGTTGTCTTCCTTAATGATTTCATTTACTTCAAGCTTCACTGAGAGACTTCCTTTAGCTTACACCGTTACTTCACTGGTGTCAACTACAAGGGCAGTTCAATAAAAAATGATCACATTTTTTTTGACAACGTACCTTTACTCATCCTGATAATTTTGATGTTCCTTCTCAAAAGAGTCACCAATGAATGCGATGCACTTGTCCCAGCGTTTCTGCCAGTCTTCAAAGACATACTGGAAACCATTTTTGAGAGATCTTTCAAAATCGCCTCCGCAGCCTTCACCACTGCTTCTGATGATGGATAATGCCTCCCACGAAGGCGTTTCTTCAAGTTAGGGAATAGAAAAAGGTCACTTCTTCTTCTTCTTCTTCTTCTTCTTCTTCTTCTTCTTCTTCTTCTTCTTCTTCTTCTTCTTCTTCTTCTTCTTCTTCTTCTTCTTCTTCTTCTTCTTCTTCTTCTTCTTCTTCTTCTTCTTCTTCTTCTTCTTCTTCTTCTTCTTCTTCTTCTTCTTCTTCTTCTTCTTCTTCTTCTTCTTCTTCTTCTTCTTCTTCTTCTTCTTCTTCTTCTTCTTCTTCTTCTTCTTCTTCTTCTTCTTCTTCTTCTTCTTCTTCTTCTTCTTCTTCTTCTTCTTCTTCTTCTTCTTCTTCTTCTTCTTCTTCTTCTTCTTCTTCTTCTTCTTCTTCTTCTTCTTCTTCTTCTTCTTCTTCTTCTTCTTCTTCACTTCATGTCATAGGCAATCAAGTGCCTGTTCCGCCTTCGAAGACCTCCAGCCATTGTTTCCTAGGTCTGCCCACCGATCTCCTACCTTTAGGATGATACTGTAATATTTGTTTTGTAAGTCTATTATCTGGCGTTCTTTCAACATGTTCCTTCCATTTTTGTTTGAGATCTTGTAACCTATCATTCATACTAAAAATGTCCAGCTCTTCTCTTATATTTTCCTTTCTTATTAAGTCCCTCTTCGTGCATCCTTTCACACTTCTCAAGAATTTCATTTCTGAAGCCTGTATTTTACTCTGTTGCTTTTTAGTTAATGTCCAAGTCTCACTTCCGTATGTCAGTATAGGTACAGCCGTAACTTTGTAGAACTTTAATTTTGTTTCTTTACGTATTTTGTCTCTAAATGTTCTATTTATTGTCCCACACACTCTCTGAAATTTGCATATTTTATTGTAGACAGCATATTCCTTCTCATAACAAACACAAGTTCCTAAGTAATTAAAATGAGTTACCTGTTAAACGCAACGATTATTTATAACTATTTTTGTTCTAATTGGCTCTTTCCCAATGGATGCCATTACCTTTAATTTTATAAAAGAAATTTTCACATTATATTGCTTACAAAGTTCACTAAGTTTAAAAGTAGATTTTTGCAGGGCAGGCTCGTTATTTTGTATAATAACTAAGTCGTCATCAAACAATAAAATGTTTAAAAAGTTTTTATTTGAAATTTTAAAACCTACGTTCACTAGCTGCTTCCATTTGCACACTAGGTCGTCAATATAAATACTAAAAAGTGTAGGTGATAAAGTACACCCTTGTCTGACACCCTGATTAGTAAGATTTTTTTTTTAGAAATTTTACTATTGTTCCTCAAATTTATTTTTGTTTGGAAGTAGAAGCATTGTATGATTTTTACTAATTGTTGTGGGTATCCCGGTTCTTCCAATATTTGCCACATTTTGCATCGGTTTTCCCTATCGAAAGCTTTTTCAAAGTCAATAAACGCCATATGCGTTTCTTTGTTAAACTCCCTATGTTAGAAAAAGGTCACATGGGGCTAAATCCGGACTCTGGGGAGGGTGACGGATGCACTTCACGTTGATTTTTGCAAGATATCCAGCAACAACATTGGCAATATGCGGCCGTGCATAATCGTGGTGCAGCTTTCATCCTGCTTCACGGAAATGTGGCACACAATGAAATGTTCCGTATTTCAGAAAGGGATCTTTAGGTAATTCGTCGTTCCTCTCTCACAATGGCAGCAGCAGTGTTGATGTTTTCTTCCGTAAGAGCAGTAACTGCAGCACCGGGTCCACCTTCCTTTCAAATTGATTGTCTCCTCTCTTTAAACATTTTAAATCACCTTCGAGCTGTGCTGTAGGGAAGAACAGACTCTTCATAGGCCTGCTGTAACATTGCATAGGCCTCAGCTGAAGACGAAAGCAGAATTTCAAAGCCGCATATTGTTCCTCGCATATTACCTCCATTGCAGCGGTAGGAGATACTGAACATGTTTGAACCTCACTGATTCTCGCAGGGGGGAACCAGGAGTACCAACAATGGAACTACTATGGCGTGTAGGTTTCACATTAAGCTAACAAAATTTAATAAGATTGAATTTTGGTGCGAAAAATTATGACCGTAAAAAAAAAATTATGATCATTCTTTATTGAACAGGCCTCGTAGTTCAGTTTTCTCTCGTCACTTTACCTTCTTCACGAAATAGCGGCGTAATGAAATTCGTCACGTAGCTCCTTCCTGGAACTTAAAGAGCTGGAGAGTCGAACACAAGGCTCCAACTTCTCGCACGCTTCTCACACTTGTCACAAACATGCTCGGAGTACACCAATTTCTTTCGCGCCATAAACGCTAACTCACTTCCACACTGATTCTCCTGCCAGAGTGTCAGTTTTTATAGCAGCTGGTTATACGTTCAGAAAATTATAGGAGGTAAATTTCCAGAACATTCAAATTCTGTGCTTACTATGGCCAGGAGTTCTACTTATGTTTATCTCTGGGTCTGCTTGGCGCCAACATCTAGAAGCTCGAGCCATATCTGTTGCGTTGCATGTTAAAAGTTACATACAAGTTCCAAAGTGCCTTTCTTTACAGAGCCATGGTTCTGACAAATACAACACAGCCGTTACATCGATGAAGGAAATGACATTGACAGACACCACTTCATTAATACTAGGGCACTAAAATTC
Source organism: Mantis religiosa (assembly GCA_030765055.1). Lineage (NCBI taxonomy): Eukaryota > Metazoa > Arthropoda > Insecta > Mantodea > Mantidae > Mantis > Mantis religiosa. Next base: position 36,527,726 of record CM060958.1, on the reverse strand, counting down.
AATCTTATTATATTCTGTCAGCTTAATTTCAAACAAGCACGCCGTAGTAGTTTCATTGTTGGTACTCCTGGTTCCCACCTTTGACAACCAGGCAAGTTCAGACATGTTCAGTATTGCCTACCGCTGCAATGGAGGTAACGCACGAGGAACAATATGCGCCCTTGAAATTCTGCTTTCGTCTCAACAAATCTTCAGCTGCGGCCTATACAATGTTACAGGAGCCTTATGGAGAGTCTGTTCTTCCCTGCAGAACAGCTAGAAACTGGTTTAAAATGTTCAAAGAGGGGAGAAAATCAATTTCAAATGAAGGTGAATCCGGTGTTCCAGTTCTTGCTCTTACGGAAGAAAACATCAACACTGCTGCCGCTATTGTGAGAGAGGATCGACGAATTACATTAAGATCACTTTCTGAAGTACTGAACATATCACTGGGTGCCACCCACACGTTGGTGACAGAAACATTACACAGGAGACGTGTTTGGGCGCAATGGATTCAAAGACTGTTGATTCCCAAACAAAAGTACATTCGCATGCAGTCTGCGTGCAGTTAAAGTTGATGTTAGTAGAAGATCAGGAGTTTCTTTCAAAGGTAATCACTGCTGATGGAACTTCGCTACATCATTTTGATCCTGAGAGCAAACTGCAAAGCTCAGTGTGGAAATCTCCTTCATCAGCAACCCCCCCCCCTAAAAAAAAAGCAAAAGTGTTTGATTCTATTGGGAAAGTTATGGTCATCTCATTCTTTGATATTCATGGAATGGTTTGTTAGCATGTTGTACCTGCACACACATCTGTAACTGGTCAATACTACAGGGATATCCTGAAAACATTGCAAGTCCATATCAAGCGCAAAAGACCGTATTTCCGTGAAGTAGGCTGGATGCTGCACCACGATAATGCGCGGTCGCATATTGCCAATGTTGTTGCTGAATATCTTGCAAAAGTCAACGTGAAGTGCATCCCTCAGCCTCCCTATAGTCCGGATTTGGCTCCATGTGACTTTTTTCTATTCCCTAACTCGAAGAAACGCCTTCGTGGGAGGCATTATCCACCATCAGAAGTAGTGGTGAAGGCTGCGGAGGCTGTTTTGAAGAATATATCAAAAACTGGTTACCAGCATGTCTTTGAAGACTGACAGAAACGCTGTAATAAGTGCATCGCATTCAGGGGAGGCTATTTTGAGAAGGACCATCAAAATTATGAGATGAGTGAAGGCACGTTGTCAAAAAAAAGGTGATCATTCTTTATCGAACAGCCTTTGTTATTATAATGTACTAATTATTCATGCTTCAATGATGGCCCTGGTTCTTAATTTTGAAACTGTAGCCTCTCTAGGACAGGCGGAAAGCAATGCTAAAGGAAATAAAGTTTGGAGCCACTAGTTATCTGGAAATGCCTAACATTTAGTTAAACTGGCCAAGCAAATTTGGTTGATATATCGAATTGCTACATTAACGTTTCCTAGTTATGAAAGAATAAACATTTTCATAGCATATTGAAGCCTGCATTTATAATTTTGCGGTAGAGCCCTCTAGGACAAGTGGCTCTACTGATTTCCCTTGTGAAGGCGGCTTTACGAGTAGAACTTCCGTATACGTACTAAAAACTTTAATAACATTTTCTACGGAGTGAAGCCACAATTATGACAGGATGGCTTCGTGGCTCAGTCGATAGAGCACCTGTTGGTAGAGACCTCGTGCTGGGGCTCCCGAGTTCGATTAGGGATTTTTCTCCGACCAAGATAATTCCTCATCTTCCCCAGAGTCTGGAAGTATGAATGAGAGTACGAATGTGTGCGTGATCTAATGACTAAAACCCAACGATTACGAGTTAACACCTTCGATGCGTTCCAAAGGAGAACTGCCGCCGTGATGATCACTTTAGTTAAAGGCGGGGTATAAGTGGGACAAATAAAAAAAAAAAAATGACTGTATTTGCTGGAGATAACGTGGGAGATATCAAACGGCCTAAACACTGATTAAACACTTCAACAAAGTGTTACATTTTAACCGATATTTAATTTGCAGAAACAATTTAATTCAATGAGAATAAGAAGGAATTTAAGTGGTAGATGCTTAGAAATTACGTTATCATTGCTTGACGAGGAAAGAAGGGGGGGGGGGGAGAAGGACGACCTAGGATTTGAGAAAAATTCAAGTATTGAAACATTTAAAACACATCAAAACATCTCAGAAATGGCTGACTAAATAAAAATGCACATAGCTTACGACATGCTGTGTAACAATATATACATTTCTCGTGTCTATCTCCTATTGTTGACTAATCTATAAACAATATTCCTAATGTTGTGGACTGCAGAAGTCTGCAAATTCAAGAAATACATTTCACATGAATATAGGAATATAAAAATTGGTTCTTGTTTTAATTGGAACTATTTACCTTTGTTTTATCATATAAAAATAAAGAACATATCTTCATGTAATCGATAGTTTGAGCTGGGGAGAGTTTTCAAAACATTTTTGTGTACCAGCTTATCGTAAGCATAGTTCGTTAATTAAACTTAAAGCTAACAGATACAATCCAAAAGGGGTTAACAGGTAAAAACTGTTAAACATGAACAAAGTATTCTGATCATTACGCACTCGACTAGAAAGAAAAGACGCTATAGATGCATGAAAATGCATGAATGCATGTGTGATGTGACTTTACATATTGAAGCAAAGTTTATACAGGGTTTACGTATGAACATAACACCAACTCGATAATACCAAGTAAGAAACATTCTACTGTTGACGTCACATAATGTGAAAAGATGCTCTGTTCCAGGTAAATACAGCTATCATGCACAGCAAGAAGGCTATCACTCCTGAAACCATAAAGTTTTATATAATATACAATGCTACGCCATGAGAAGCTTACCGTACATCAGACACACATAAGAGATACCACCATATGCAGTCTCAAGTAGCTGACATACGCTCATTGTTACCTCTCGTGTCGCTACGCAACGTTAAAAACGAAGTAAAATATATACCTGGACACAAATTAGGGAATCACACATTAATTCTAATGAACAATAAATGGATTATTCACGCTGCTATCAAAAGCAGTAGTGAAGTGAAATCAGAAAATACAGAAGAAATGTAAGATGCTGTTTCCAATATTCGCACTTTACGTTATCTATATTCAGTCAGATGTTTACCCAAAGGCTGTGGTGAGGCAGTATTTATATTTAATAGCATGTGTTACAATCACATGACTTAAGTAAAGAAAATTAGAAGAAAATGTAATAAACCTGAGAAGGATATAAGGTACCCCAGTAACTGGATATGGAGTAATCCATTTTAAAGAGCTTTTTCACATCTTTTGTAGGGGGCCTTGATAAGCAATTATTCTCTTGGATCTAGCCTTTCTAACTTTTCATAGCATTATAATTCATATTAGAGTACAAAATTATCCGCAATATTTATGTACAGTTTCAAAAAGTGACTTAATAGAGGTTCGCATTTCTATAGTTTCCTAAAATTAAAAACTATACACTTTTTAAAATTCAATGGATTGTCCAATTAAACAGAATAAATTAACTTTGTCAAGGACTAAACAAGAGGCATATAGGATAAAATATGTTTGAAATAAATCACTGGTTTACACAAAATCATAAGTATCAATTCTTGAAAAACCAGAATAATTGGAAGTCTGAATCAGACCTTAATTTGGTTACCACAGCCACAAATCAAACTATCCTTTCTCGGTGCATTACCACTGTGTCCAGTCCACGATAAATTGTTCTCTCTGATTCATGTGTCTGTCACGAACATTTAATTTTTCAAGTATGACTCAACCTTCCGATATTAATCAAAGCATGGCTAATGGGAAAGAGTAAATCTCCGGATGGAAAGAATGATTCGCTTTCTTAATCTATTTTGCATGTTGTGAAACATGAATAATTGTCTACTTACACAGATGGAGAGCCTTCCAGCTATAGCTGATTTAATTAAACACTTTGTTTTAAATGTAAGAGATACAAGAGAAAGAGATATATCCATGTCTTTAAAACGAGGTCACTACAAGTTGGTTTTGAAATACTAGTCTCTTTGCATGACGTCGTAAGAATAAAAAGAAAAGTAACTTTGACACTTGGAAAAGGTGAATCTAAAAGGTACAATGCCCAGGAAATATTAAATAAAACAAAATCTATAACAAAATGTTATGAAATATACATTTTTTGTATACAAAGTTTTTGAAAAACTCGTTGTCAAACTAACCTTTATATGAAAAATGTATTGTTTTTATTTTTTTTTTCCAAAATAACTGTAAAAGTTGCTATTAAACACCTCTATGCTTGATATATTTGCATGACAAACTGCAAACAGAAACTTTTTTGTTGGTCACTGGGTTTGACATCTATTTATGTAGAGAGATGTCTATGAGTAACGCTGTAGATATTTTCTAGACTTCTCTCTCAGTTAAACGCAAGGATTTTCAAACCCAAATAACAGTTTAATTAACTCCCATATATAAAGGTTAAAATTTGGTACAGAACTGAGGGGTGACCTTATTACTACCAAATACACAGTTGTATGTAGGCCATTTATGTCAGGAACTGTCACTCCTAAGGGGAAGGATGAGGGGAGAGCTTTGAAGGGCGACCAGACCAGGAGCAACATGAACGGGGTTTCTATCGTGTCCAGTATAGCCGCAACCTAACCCTATTGAGCTGATGCTTACAAGTCCTCCCACCCCGGAGGTCTCTAGCCATGCGCACCGAAATTCCTTGTAATACCTTGTAGCCTAATCACAATAAAATATAAAGAGAAATGGTAGGAGAGAGGCAGATCCTGTTCAGATAACATTTTTATTGTTAAAAAACTTATTGAAAAACATAGGGAGTTTAATAAAGAAACGCATATGGCGTTTATTGACTTTTAAAAAGCCTTCGATATGGTAAACCGATACAAAATGTGGCAAATATTGGAAGAACGAGGATACCCACAACAATTAGTAAAAGTGATACAATGCTTCTACTTCCAAACAAAAATAAATGTGAGGAACAATGGTAACATTTATAAAAAAATTCTTACTAATCAGGGTGTCAGACTAGGGTGTACTTTATCACACACTTTTTAGTGTTTATATTGACGACCTAGTGTGCAAATGGAAGCAGCTAGTGAATGTAGGTTTTAAATTTCAAATAAAAGCTTTTTAAATATTTTATTGTTTGCTGACGACTTACTTATTATACAAAATAGCGAGTCTGCCCTGAAAAAATCTATATTTAAACTTAGTGAACTTTGTAAGCAATATAACATGAACATTTCTTTTATAAAATCAAAGGTAATAGCATTCATTGAGAAAGAGCCAATTAGAACAAAAATAGCTATAAATAATCGTTGCATTGAACAGGTAACCCATTTTAACTACTTCGGAACTGATGTTAGCTATGACAAGGAATATGATGTCTACAATAAAATATGCAAATTTTAAAGAGTGTGTGGAACAATAAATAGAACATTTAGAAACAAAAAACGCTCTACAAAGTTATGGCTGTACCTAAAGTGACATACGGAAGTGAGATTTGGACGTTAACTAAAAAGCAACAGAGTAAAATACAGGCTTCAGAAATGAAATTCTTGAGAAGTGTAAAAGGATGCACGAAGAGGGACTTAATAAGAAATGAAAATATAAGAGAAGAGCTGGACATTTTTAGTGTGAATGATAGGTTAAAAGATCTCAAACAAAAAAAAACAAAAAAAAACATTACAGTATCATCCTAAAGGTAGGAGATCGGTGGGCAGACTCAGGAAACGATGGCTGGATGACTTCGAAGGCGGAACAGGCACTTGATTGCCTATGCAATGAAGTGAAGAAGAAGAAAAAATGGTAGGATAGGAAATTCAGGAAATGTTATTATTCTTCTCTACATTTTCCCGGTGACTGGGAGGAAACCCCTCAGTTTCTTGACCCATAAGTCAGAATAGTCAATCCCGGGGACCTAAACTACGACCTCCTTAAAGCAGGATACAGACGAAATCACCTGAGTCACAATCGTTCGGTAGCCACGATAACATATGAATAGGTGAACAATATGCTATTTACGGAAATAGATTTAAACTAGCAAAGGAGGTATTTAATGATGTGGTCGGTAATTTTATTTCGGTGATGAAAAATAGATCCTGGAAAATTACTGCAGATGGAATGTCATACATTTCTGTCTTCTTTAATTCCATATCTACTTGATAATGCAAATCCGCTGTATTAAATACAAAATACTTAAGTAATCTGTCATCAGCCTACAAGGTAAACCACCCGTTTATTTTGTATATAGATTCAACAAATTAAATAGTCACAGAACTGGTGATTATGAATATTCTCAGCAGATAAACTATTCATTTAAATATTTTGGAAGGGAATTGCATGTAAAAAGACAGAAATAGTCTCTTAGGTGTTAACTATAGTTATCGGTTGAGTGGCTTCTGATGTTGCACAGGATATTTTTTCTCTGTTTAGAGGTAAAATCATTTAGCATACAGGAAATGTACATGATTACAACATATTTGTGAAACACAGGGAAATTTTCTATCATAATTATTACTAATAGGCTTTGGTATTCATAAATGTCATTCCATTTCTCTACAGAATTAAAATGAACGTTACACTCAGGTTCTAATGCAAAATAAGCATTTATCTGAGTAAGTGAATGAAACGGCAATTAATGCAGCAAGCTTTGCGTGCGTATTCTTCAAAACTTACTTATCCATATTTCACCGCATATATTTATATTTTCATCATATATATGAGCCAATATAAAGACGTGAATATTCTTGTCTCTCGTGTAAAGGAAGTAAGTTTAAAGTTACTGATTAGAGTTAAAAAATTCTTAAGTCCTTCCAAATTTATCTTTACCTCCTGTGCCAGTTTTAACTTGATGGGGTTCTTGGTTAAAGGCTGTCATACTACGTAGAACATTTCAATGAAGTAAATACAGTGTTGTTCTCTTTAGAGCAGAAAATGCAAGCAGAATTGCCACTGCACAGGAAAGTTTCTGCTAACATTGGCATCCAACATAACACAGCGTACATCTATAACCATTCTATGCAAGCCATTGATAAATTAAGTAATAACTGAGGAATTAATGTCGTATAAGGTATACAATATAATATGAACAAATAGAGAACAATTAAGAACATATTTGAATGAAAGAGGATAAAAGATAAAGTATATAACAGGTTAACTAACATATGTGATGATGATGATGATGATGATGATGATGATAGTTGGCGCTACAGGCCATGTAGGTCCTTGGCCTCCCTAACCACCCTCTTCCATTCTACTCGGTCCTCTGCTTTTCTTCTCCAGCATTTAACCCCCAAATTTCTCAAGTCATCTTCTAGATTACCTACCCATCTTTTCCTGGGTCTTCCTCTTCTCCTTCTGCCATCCAGCTTTTCTATGAATATCTTCTTAACTACACTGGTTTCCGGCATTCTCTGCACATGGCCAATCAACCTTATTCTTCCTTGTTTAATTTTCACTGCTATATTTGGCACTGTAACTCCAAGTTAGTCCACATTCTCCATCGGTCCAAGTCCCTTATCACTCAAAATATATATCCCAAAACCACTGTTCTTCTCTGGTTGTCAACACCCAGCTTTCTGAACCATTTATTACTGTTGGTCTCAGTATAGTTGTATATATTTTAATTTTAGTATTCCTACTGACGTTCCTTGATTCAAACATATTCTGCAAGGCATAGAAACATCTGTGACCACTTGCTATTCTTTCTTGAATTTCCACTGATGATATATATATATATATATATATATATATATATATATATATATATATATATAGTAACAGTAGATAATAAAACATCAGTGGAAATTCAAGAAAGAATAGCAAGTGGTTTCAGATGTTTCTATGCCTTGCAGAATATGTTTGAATCAAGGAACGTCAGTAGGAATACTAAAATTAAAATATATACAACTGTACTGAGACCAACAGTAATGTATGGTTCAGAAAGCTGGGTGTTGACAACCAGAGAAGAACAGTGGTTTTTGCAGTGAGAAAGGAAGATTTTGAGATATATATTTGGAGTGATAAGGGACTTGGACCGATGGAGAATGTGGACTAACTTGGAGTTACAGTGCCAAATATAGTAGTGAAGATTAAACAAGGAGGAATAAGGAGGATTGGCTATGAGCAGAGAATGCCGGAAACCAGTGTAGTTAAGTATATATTCATAGGAAAGCTGGATGGCAGAAGGAGAAGAGGAAGACCCAGGAAAAGATGGGTACGAAAGGGTTGAAAGTCCTAGGACTATAGATCGCTAGTAGCAAGGAATGCATTGAGACAAAAAGGCTTTCAGGGTGCGATGAAGCATGAAGGTTAGAACGTCCTAGTTTACTGATGTGATAACGATGTATACCGTTACAAAGAGCCCAGGGTAGGCGTGTCCGAACTCAGGGTAGGCGTTAAGTAAATGAGTTCGAGATGAGTTTTGGAAACCAATGAAAAATAAATCGAAATAAATCAGAAACCAATAATAATGTAAGATTTGAAAAATGAGAGAAGGGTGAGTTATTTTGGTCATGTGATAAGTGAGAGTGGGGAGCAGAATTAGGTTCGAACTGAATCGCGAAGTCGAGGAAACTTACTTGCTAGATCGTCCTTCAAGAGGTGAGACGTATTAGTTGGAAGAAGATGTAATATCTTAGTAAAACTTTCTTGCTAGATCGTCCTTCAAGAGGGAAGACGTATTAGTCGGAAGAAGATGTAATATCTTAGTAAAACTTGCTTGCTAGATTGTCCTTCAAGAGGTGAGACGTATTAGTGTCGCTCGGGAGAGGAAAATGTAACATTTAGTAAAAGACTTGCTACATCATACTTCAAGAAGTCAGACGTATTAGTCGGGAGAAGAAAATATAATACGTTGGTAGAATTTAACTGGAAGTGGTCACCATTGCAACTCAGTCTTAATGGAACACACACACTACAAGATAATTAAACAAAATTTCACAGTCATCGGAGAATTATTGATTCCACTGGGCATCCAACATCTACAAACCCATTTTCCTATAACCATTCACCTGAGAAGAGAACTCATAGCTCCAAATTTCAACCACAAGAACCCAAACAATTTAAATAATATGCGGTTTTGCAACTTAATGGCACTGGAGTATGCCGTAATGGCCTCTAGCGCCAACTATCATCATCATCATCATCATCATCATCATCATCATCATCATCATCATCATCATCATCATCATCATCATCATCATCATCATCATCATCATCATCATCATCATCATCACATATGTTAGTTAACCTGTTATATACTTTATCTTTTATTCTCTTTCATTCAAATATGTTCTTAATTGTTCTCCATTTGTTCATATTATATGTGTTACCTATTGTGTACGTTATACGACACCAATTCCTCAGTTATTAATTGGTATATAGTACTTTCATAATTTATCAATGGCTTGCACAGAAATACTGCTGATCAGCCAAGTAATAAATTAAAAATAACCGATTTGTTTAACCTACCCTTTTTCTGGGTAAATGCCTAAAGGGTAATATCGCACACAACGCACACCAAAGTAAAATTATAAATGTTATTTATTAATTAATGTGTATTTATTATAAAAAGGCTGATAGCTTAAATATATACCATTCACTGTTTGCCAGAAACTCCTTCATGTATCAATATAAAACAAACATATACCAACAAAGAAATGGTATATTCCTGAAGAAGGGAATTTGGAGTAAGAAAAGAGAGAAGTATTTCCTTTGTTGCCAAAGCTTTCAAACTAATCCTATCAATATGTGAGCAAATTCCGCCTTACTTTATTCTGCGTTCTCTTTCTCTGGCGTTGAATATACCTCCGGAAAGGCTCTGCACATTTACGTCTAAAGGCAAATCGCATCCATATATCGCAAGAAAAGACTGGCTTTGTGTGGAGCAGAATCTACAGCGTGACACCGCTCGTTATCTTGGGCCTTCTCTGCGTATATTACAGTACAAAAGAAATTCACGTGCTTTATACCACAATATTATTATTTGTACACCTCTTGGCAGAAAAACGTTTCTTTTTCATCTTCCAAAAATCTGAGTCGCATGCAGTATTTTCTACACACATAATAGTTACTTATGTTTCTCAGTTTTCTGATAACATTATTAATGTCAAATTGTTCCTAAGGATAATGAAAAACAATATGGACTTGGATGCATGCATTCGGAGGAAAAGACCAAAATTGTTCAGCATATCCTAATCTTTTTGTCATATACGAGTAATACAAGTAAACCCAATGGAGCTTCTAATTCTTACACAAAACCTCATGAGCTGCAATAACATGACCTTCATTTTAGTTAATTGATGGAAATTAATCATTTCTCTACACTAGCCGTATATAGGCTAAGATGTTTGATGGATAGAGTCAACATGAAAAATTCAATGCCATGGCCGGGATTTGAACCACGGATCTCCTGGTTTCCGTCCAGTCGCTCTTAACCTTTGAGCTACCATGGCCAACGTGCCTTCCTGACATTAAATTCTCCAGTTGACTCGTATATATTCCCCGGTAGACCACTAGGGGCTCTCGCATCCGAGATACACCGTTGAGTTAAATGATGAAGCCTGGGACTTAAGTACTTACAATAGTAAGTCGCCACAAACGGTGTATCTCGGATGCGAGAGCCCCTAGTGGTCTACCGGGGAATATATACGAGTCAACTGGAGAATTTAATGTCAGGAAGGCACGTTGGCCATGGTAGCTCAAAGGTTAAGAGCGACTGGACGGAAACCTGGAGATCCGTGGTTCAAATCCCGGCCATGGCATTGAATTTTTCATGTTGACTCTATCCATCATCCATGACCTTCATTTCTTACTTTCTCTACCATCTCTAAAGTAAGCGCCGGTGATTCAGACTGTCGGACAACTCGAATTAGTTTTTCAAAATATGCTCTCTAGGATATGGTAATGTATTGCTGTGTTGGAACAAGCTTTGTGGACGAAGATGTTAACTACCTGAGATAGTTAAGTGTGTAATACTGTTAAGAATTACTAAAGAATTAAGAATAACTAAACACAACTTCACTATTTGCTTATCTTATTCACAATTCTTGGGGCCGGCTTCAAAGCAACATTTGCTTCATTTTCAACCTGTCAGCTTGGCACTGACACACTAACTGATTGACCTTGACCGCTTCCAAGGCCGCGCCATGGCTCAGTAGTTAAACCGCTTGGCTCTCACCAAGGCGGCCCGGGTTCGATCCCAGGCGCCTGCAAAGTGAGATTTGTGGTGGACAACATGGCGCTGGGGCGGGTTTTCTCCGGGACCTCCAGTTTCCCCCGTCATCTCATTCCACCGTTGCTCCATTTTCATCTCATGTTTCATCAGTGTCACCGCCTGTGGTGCCGTATTAATAAAAGCGGACGTTAAACACTACACATTTAATTTCATTTGACCACTTCCGGAATTTGAAGAATAGCTCCCTATCTTACGGCCATCTACCGGGGACAACACAAACTTATTGATGACATCTAGTTGTAAGATATATACTGAGTTAACTGATGGAAAAACTTATTCTAAGTCGACTAAGGACAATCCTGAATCGACATAGTATTGTCAGAGCGGAGCAACTCGGCTTTCGCTCTCAGCATTCCACTCAACACCAACTACTTCGTCAGGTCGATGAAGTTTACACAGCCTTTAACAGGAAGCAGTTCGTTTCAGCACTATTCCTAGATATCACCAGAGCATTCAACAGCGTATGGCACGTAGGCTTACTCTCCCATCTCATCACCTACCAAACCCATTCCTACTTAATACATCTCATTCACTCCTACCTCACTGGCAGAACCTTTGCTGTCTCCCACGACGGAATCTTATCCTCAACCTATCCCATTAGAGCTGGCGTTCCCCAAGGTAGTGTCCTGGCACCCACTCTCTTCCTTCTATACATCAACACCCTACAATATCTGCCACGCTGCTCGCTGTATCTCTTTGCTGACGATACAGCTGTCACCTCCACATCATCAGAACTCAACCTGTGTACTCGCAGGATTCAACAATATGCTGACCTCATCACCACCTGGTTCGAACTTTGGCGCATACGCGTCCACCCACAGAAGAGCCAGGCCATCACTTTCTCTCGAAGACGAATAAGCGGATCTTCCACCAATTTGCCTAGCTGGTGAGGACGTCCACTGGAAAACTTACGTTAAGTATCCTGGTGTTCTACTTGACATCAAATTGACGTGGAGAGACAACATTACATATGTGGCTAATAAAGTTAGCAAAAGAATGGGTATGCTCTACCCTCTGTCTAACCGACGTTCAGTCATGTCTCTGACTACAAAACTGCTCCTGTATAAGAGTAGCCATCACATACACCAGTGAAATATGGGGAGTAGCAGCCAAGTCTCACCTACACTGCCTTGAAGTTGTACAATCCCGTTTCCTCCGCATTGCCACAGACTCCCCTTGGTACATCCCCAATTTAGTTATCCGACCTGACCTACGTCTCCCCACAATAACAGAGTACATCCATACCCTTTCACGTTCCTTCTATCAAAACCTCTTCCACAACTTCAACTCCCTCATCCGCGGTCTAGATGAGTACGACATCGATCCTGGAGAGCGCTACAAACGCCCGAGGCTGCTTCTAGACACATAAAATAACACATCAGATGGCTTGTATATAACTTCAACCTCATCTTCTGCCGCATATTATCCTCCCAAACAAAACACTCCACTGCCAGTAGATTTGGCTTGAGACTGAAGGTCTGACATTCAGATCTTCAATGTCCAGTCATGTGTGTGAAATATCTAAATCCATCACGCGATCTTTTTTTTTTAATAAATGTTTTCTCCCAAACCATTAAATCTATTGGTTCGTACAATTGTTTCAACAATTTAACTTCCAGGTTTGTTTCATGATTAGATGACCAAAAATGATCAGCTAGTGCCGATTTATCTGTCTGTTTATATTTAATATTTCTGGAATGCTTTGTCACTCTGGTTTAAAATTGCATTAGGTCCAACCAATATAAATTTTATCTCATTCTAAACAGTTAACTTGATAAATACCCCCCCCCCACCAAACTACACTCACATGAAAGCTTTTGAAACAGTTGATTTTATCAAAACCGGGTTTATTTTTATGGAAATATTATATGTTTAAGATATTTTCACGGAAAATCAAACGTATATATTTAATTCTCAACAACCAATGGGGATAATAATCAGCCACCAGTTTATCCCCAATGTTATGGTGTAGAACAGAGGAAGACAGCTTCGAAAGTTGTGACGTACTTCAGCCGGGAGCGAGACCTGCAGTGCGTGTGACGTCAGGCAAGAGCCGTGTATATAAAAGGCGCTGTGAGTACAGATTCTGAGGGTTCAGCCAGGTGTTGCGCACTCGATGAAAACAGTGTAGCTGCCACGTAGCTAATGGAGCTGTTAAATGTACAATGTGACGATTTCTTGAAGGACAAATATACACACAAGAAAGACCTGGCTGAGTTTTAGAAGAATGTCCCCCAATTCAGATTTCCGAGGTTGTATTCACTTGCCGCATGGACATTGTAAGTTTGGCTCGACATATGTGTGCGAACATTTTTTTTCTGTTATGAAATTAGCTAAGTCCAAACACCGAAGTACCTTGTCGTATCACAATCTAACATGCAGCCTTCGATTACAAATGTCCCAGACATTACGTCCTGATGTTGATAAACTAATTAAAGAAAACCGAAGCAGAGTGTCGGAAAATGTCCACGTAATTCTGTTGAGTGGGTCTCATCTAATGTGCAGAGAAAATTACTTTGTATTACTTAATTTACTGTATAACATGCCTGACCGTCAGATAAACTATGAGTTGAAGTTTTATATATTTTCTCATAGAACAGAGCCAAAATGTAATGGTTTTTAAACTGTAACCATTTGTATAATTAAGGTAGCCAACATTAATATTACAACACCCAAGATGTAAGTTGTACATATTATTAATATCCGATACGTTTCCTATCTTTCCTACGCTGTCAGAACCCCAACACATCAAACTATTTCCTTCCTCTTGGGCAGCAGAAATCAGCGTGGTGACGTCACACACCAACCTGCCTTTCGTTCGGGAGCATATTTGGCGGCTAGAGTTGACGGAGCTGACGTCACACAGCCCCTACCGGTCTTCCTCTGGTGTAGAACCTATAACAGGAACCCCGATGCTGTAAGCAATTAAATTTTCTTGTACTGCTTGACCAACTGGGTGCAATACAAATGCAATGAGTGATCAGAAAATCTTGAAAATAAAAATGAACTTTGTTCGCTTTTTGTTAGTTTTCTTACCGCATTTGACAATTGCTCATACTTAATAGTCTAAAAGGCCTTAATGGTTATTGCTTGTAATACATAATCTTACACGTCATTTCTAAGCCTCTACGTCGCATCAAAGAGAGAGGATATTCTAGAAGGAATTACGTAAAGAGCTCTGTTATAATACATCCTGATGTTATTAAAGCCCCAGTCAATTAGAAAAGGGAGGAAGAACAAGGAGAAGGTCCAACTATGTCTCTCAGGCATAGAGGATAAATCTATAATGTACAGTGATAGTCATAAATCTTTTCCATTTGACCTGGTTCGTGTCCCTCTTAGCCTCTCGGTGAGTTAAATTAAAACTAGAGGTTGGCTGTTCGTAATTTGGCATGGTCACCAAGTACAAAAATCCAATATCTGATTTAAAATATTTTATCAAACAATTTTAAGATGCCTCAAAGTAAAAACTTACCAGTGTTTTCTCAAATGCTTCTAGTTTAAACATTATAAGCAATGAAACACTTTTGTGAGTCTTCGTAAAGATTGGACCATCCTATGTGTTTTCTCTACGGTCTAGGTTTGCTTTATGTGCAATCAGATATTACAGAAAAATGAGAAACCTCTGAGAAAAATAAAATGACACGCAATTCAAAAGTTATCAATCAAATGACGGGTAAGTCGTTAATATATTTAAAGACAGACCAATAGCAGCAAGATCAATTCTGTTGTCGCTAAATATATCTAGGAAGCTCTTTGAAGTAAACGTGTACTTTCACTTATAATATATGGGAGCATCTCAATTTAAAATATGGAATCTGAAAACAAACACACATCTACCATCTGCTTGTTGTTACTGTAAATTGATAGAATGTGTTTTACAATAAATGGAGATGGTAATGGTAGAACTGCATTTACTAGTGAACAGATTTATATCAGTCTGCTTAGAAAGCACAGATATATACAGCTTCATCATAAAATTAAGTAGTTACGATTCTCTGCCCTGATTAGTTTTCTACACTCACGCCATCTCTTGACCTGGCATTTAATTCAGTGCAGTCTTTTGTTCAGTGTTGGGAACATTCGTAGTGTTTCGTCTTTGTTGATTTAGTGTTATATCTATCTATATTCTTAAAAATATTCTGATAACGGGAGCGATGCACGCTCCCGAAACGTCCATTTCTAATCGCCTTTTCACCTGGCTTGTTTGCAGGGAACATTTTGAATATATTCCTCGCCAGGAATAATAAATTCTAATAAATTAATTTAATAAATTCTACATAAATGTAAAATAAAAAGTAATTTTATAATTTGTAATAAAATAATAAAGTTGAAACTTTTTCAACATTAACCTAGGGATGTAAGAGTTGGGTTATGATCGTCTCACAGAAACAAATGACAGAGGTTGCCGAGATATGTGGCAGGTTACAGGCTCTTGGATTACAGGATAATAACGGGAGTTAAGGATCCAGATCTAAATGAAATAATAACTGAATACAGAATAAAACAGCATGAAACATGAAGTTCATGGACTATAAAACTGACGGTAGAAGAAGAGCGTATGGGGAGCGTAGATCAGTTTCCTTTTTCGAGAATATTTGGGTAGGAAATATGGGAGGAGTTTTATTACTAGAGAGTCAATTTTGTGCCGTGACCGAACTGAGACTAACTTTCTGATGAGACTAGCTGTGCAGGGATTCCATTTCAAAATGTGTAACAACAAGTTTGCATGACTCAAATATACATGTGTGCTTAACCATATGACATATGTCATATCATGGGATGTCCAGCGAAACAACATTTCATAAGTGGATTTGTGAAAGACACATGCTACTTTTTACATTCTTAATGTACACAATTCACACCTGATAATAAAAAGCAGCATAATGTGTCACACAGTGCATAAAATATGTGAAGATTCTTGAAGGCTAAGCAATAATTTGGTAATTAGCTCTGAGTAGAGTCAACAACACACCACACCGGAGGGTGTCTGTGAGGTCTCATCTACGGGAACTGGGGAAGCTCAACTCGGCATATAGAAGCTCAAACAGGAATCTTGTGGGTCTAGAAACTGCAAAATGCACCGTCGACAAAAATACAGCCTCAGAATCACTCTGTAACACCGCAGATCCCGAAGAGGAGGGGATCCGTCCCCTTCAGCTGTTGTGGTGAGAGCGCTGAGGACCCTTAACACTCGCTGTACCCTGATGTTACCAAGAGGTACCTCAGGCCGAAAATGCAAGCCCCTCCCGAATGGAACTTGTTCGGATTGTGTTGGACTCGAGGCAGTAGTGTAATCCCAACACCCGAGGGAGGTCGAATACCTCCGGCAAGGCTTCGCAGAGGGCACAGGATTGCCTAAAAGGTCCCGAGCACTAGCCTGCAGAGCTAGTACCATTCCCACAACCTGCGGTACATAAAATTTGTAACCTAGAAATAATTTTTACCTAAAATCCCATAACCCAACCTACAATTATCCGAAAAAAAACGACCCTACCTGCGGAAAAACCCTTAACGGATGGACACACAGGAAAAACCTTCTGGCTTTATACAGCCAGCACTTCGGTCGGTCTGCAGAGCTAGTAGAAGGTGTGCTAGATCACCAGGCGGCCCCACCGAGGTTATTCTGTAGTCTACCCTGCGGGTCCCGTAGGGGAGGGGATCCGTCCCCTTCAGCTGTTGCGGTGCGAGCGCTGCGGATCCCTAGCACTAGTGGTACAGATGTATTTTTTTATCTTGAAAAGTGCAGAACGATGCGCAGTGGTATCTAGACGGGTCCACCTCAGAACGGTTGTAACTGGAGGGGAGGGGAGGGCAGGTCAGTTGCGTACCAGTTGCGAGCAACTAAACACGTGCACAGCTACTCGATAATACTACAGCTTGTTTCAAAATGTGCTTGTCTCCTGGTTCGAAGATAGCATTTATAAATGGCGACTTCCAGCAGCACATTAGGAAATAAAGTGATACATTTAAAAACACGAGAAGTAATGACCAATATCCATAGATTTACAAAAAAGAAACTGTGCTCTGGGTCAGCTATAAAAATCTGGGAATGGGTATCTGAGGCAACAGTTGTGTCTGGAAGCAGTTTAGGTGAGTTATTAAGGAAAGAAAAGCCATTGGTGCTAGTGCAACAACGTCCTTCTCTATGCCCAGTAAACAAAGATTAAGAACATGCACAAAATATAATTTGGATGTTTTAATTCAGAAGTAGTTAGGCGAACTATGAATAATTTTTAAAGCACAGGAAAACAAAGACCAACTTTGAAGAAAGTGCTTATGAAGCTAAAAATTCGACTGACTTCCAAGGCAGTGTCTGAACATTAAGAAGAGTTCTTTTGAAACTAGCATTATTTGAAAAAAAGAAACACTAAGCGTGACAGACAAATTTTAATCGAACATCGCACCATACGTGCAAAAGGCTTGAGTAGTTACGAAATATTCGGAGATACCGAAGTGAAGTTTATATGGATGAAACTAATATAAATACAGCACATACTGGACCATCTGCCTTGAGTGAAATACGTTACAGGGACTCTGCTGCGGATTGAAAGGCCGACAGTTGCTTATCATGCCTGCTGGAGGAGGACAGGGTTTTGTTCCAAATGCCCATGTCCTATTTAAGATCCAACAAAAGCATAGAGATTACTATTACAACTTAGTTTATAAGAGCTGCAAAACTGGCTTCGAGAATGAAATTTGTTTTTAGACACCTTATGCACCGCACTGCCTTCTCGTAATCTTACGCGTGTGACGCATTGTGGTGATAGGTGCACTATCCCCACCACAGTTGCTACTCATTCCTACCACGCAGGATTCCTGTCAAGATAAAATAATACATCTGTACCTCTGACGTTACCAAGAGATACCTCAGGCCGAACATTCGAATCCCTCCCGAATGGGACTTGTTCGGATTGGGTTGGACTCGAGGGAGCAGTGTGTTCCCAACACCCACGGGAGATCGGCCACCTCCGGCCAGGCTTCGGCCGCTTGGAGGGGGCAGAGGATTGCCTAAAAATCCCGGGTACTAGCCTGCAGAGCTAGTACCATTCCCACAATCTGAACTACATAAGATTTGTTGCCTCGAAATAATTTCTACCTAAAAACCCACAATCCATCCTACAGCCATCCCGAAGAGAAAATCCCTACCTGCGTTGAAACCCTTAACGGGTGGGCACGCAGCAAAAACACTGGCTTTATACAGCCAGCCAGCATTTCGGTCGATCTGCAGAGCTAGTAGAAGGTATGCTAGATCACCAGGTGGCCACACCGAGGTTTTTCTGTGATCTATGCTGAGGGGTTGACGCGCGTAAGTGGTGTATCCACTTCCACCCGTTTTGTCGTTGTCTATGGGGGACTTTTCAGACTCAAGGTATTGCCCCATGCAAAGAGCCCCAGAGTTTTCCATTGCCGGAATCTTCGGACTTTAGGATAGACCTCAACATGAAGTAAAAAAAAAAAAAAATGTAATACTGCAGAGGAGACATATAGGAAAAAATGGCAAAGAGGAACGGGGTGATACAAAACCGACCACTCCAGTATTCGCCTAGCCAACAAAGGAAAAAAAAAACACGCTTGGAAAGCTAGCTGAAACACTGCTTATCTTACACTTTCTGGGAGTCTAACGGGAATTGAAATAGGGACCTTTAGAACGCGTTTTCGCATGTTACCACGGAGCAATCTTGCTAGTTTGTCAAGTCATGTAGCACATATACCTTGCTGTTGAGGTAAATACTTTAACATCGTCCCTTTGGCAATACATCTCTTTTACTTTTTGTCCTTCGTTTCGCAATGCATAGATATTCATGGAACACGGTATTAATAAAATATAAAGAAGGGAATTTAAGCCCTTGTCTCCAAAGGTTGGTTTGGTCTGTGTTTGCTTTCGAGAGCTGGTCCTAACCTCCGTAAGTAAAGAAGGAGAGGAAATCTGGTATCTTGTCAGGTTTACGAGTCCTAGGGGTCTTGCCTTCACAAAAAGATGGCTACGAATTTTATGTTCATGTGCAGTAGTAGGACTTTATGTGTGTGACAGTCACGCTGGCTGCTTGTTATTCGATATACACGCGCTCTCCCACGGGAACTATGCTTCAGAGGGTCCCTTTGTCTCCACTTCCCGAATTTCAAACAGTATATGAATACGTTTCTTGTTCGCTCGAACCAAGGCCTTCATTTTTTGGAATTTTCTATTTCAGGTGACTTAACTGTCTTCACAAAAGGGGTATGTTATGCATTAAAGGGAAGAAAAGATATTGTTTTCACGTGGTAGATTAGTATTTGTTTCACATGACCGGAGCTATATATAGATTTTTGGGTTACCAGAAATGGGAGTGTTCCGTCGTGGTGTAAGCTGTGGCCGTCAAAACAAATCTCACAACCTAAATGGACTGTAATGCAGAAGAATCGGCGAATTTTCAGGAGAAGAAAATGTTTGACGCTTATAGTGATGAATTTAATTTAATTTCTCAAAGATAGTATAGCATCATACTTATCATTTGCTAAACACTTTGCATACATCACGTATGAAGAACGTTGACTAAGTCTATTACTAGTATCAACACTAAAATACATTATAATTCAATCTAATCGCAGCTGCCATTAACATGCTTCATGTTTCTTAATACAGCGATTCTCTAATGTCTTTCTTTTTGAAAGCAGGTCAACCAACTTTCTTGCATACAATGCGACCAACTGTCACTGAACAGGGAGAGAAATATTACATAATAAAGTATTTAAAACTAATTTAATAAGCAAATACACATCGTCTTCCGCTTTCGACAAGAAAGTATTAACATCGTCCTTCAACAAAGTAAAGATATATTTTCAAACGACTGAATTCCCCTTAATCGCTAAAAGCCACTGGTAGCATACTTCTCATATTTTGGTTTTGCTAATTATGCATTTTACATTTAAATACACAAAGTAAATATTTCAATAAATATAAATAACAGCTTGGCTAACCATACCATTTTCTTCATTACACTTCTTCTCTACTGGCTCTAAAGCCCTTGGTGGGCTTTGGCCTCCTGCACGATCCTCCTCCACACATCTCTGTCTTCCGCTTTACTTTTCCAGCCTCTGATTCCGATCGTTCTTAGGTCCTCCATTACATCATCTAACCACCTTGTTCTCGGTCTTCCTTTTTTCTTCTATTATACAATCTTCCTTTCAATATTTTTTTTTTTTTTTTTTTTTTTTTTTGGCATTCTATTTTCCGCCATTCTCTCTATATGCCCTAGCCCTCTTATCCTTTGTGCTGTCATAAATTTCACAATATCTTGCTTATTTATTAATTCTTCTATTTCATGATTATATCTTATTCTCCATTGATCTTTATCTTTTACTGGTCCAAAGATTCGTCTTAATATTTTCCTTTCAAATCTTCGAAGTATTTCTTCATCTGCATTGTTTAGGGTCCAAGTTTCAGCAGCGTATGTTACTATTAGTCTTATCAGGGTTTTATAAATCTTAAATTTTGTCCCTCTACTAATAAACCTATTTTTAATAGTGATAAATTTGCATAATATGCTGCATTTCCACTTTGGATTATTTCTTTTATGCACTCGTTTAAATTATTATCATTTTTTACAAGTGCTCCTAAATATCTAAATTTGGATACCCCTTCAAATGTTTTGTCTCCTACTACTAGATTTGAAATTATTCTTTTGCTTTTATCTGCTGTCATTTTTATGTACTTAGTTTTTTATCGTTTACTTCTAATCCTATTTCTTTAGACCTTCTTTCTAATTCTTCATAAACTTCAACTAACGTTTTTTGTCTTTTGTCACGATCACTACGTCATCGGCATATACACATATTTGACTGGACTTAAAGAATATCGTACCTTTAGAATCAAGTTTTTCTATTGCTCTGTGCAGGGCTAGGTTGAATAGAGTTGCAGACAGTCCATCACCTTGTCTTACTCCTGCATTATAATCAAAATCTGGACTCATTTTATTCATTACTTTCACTTTGGCTTTTGTATTTTCCATTGTCATTTTTATTAGCCTTATTAATTTTGGTTGCATTTTAAAACATTGCAGAGTTTTATAGAGAGCTCCTCTATCAATTCAATCAAATGCATGCTTGAAGTCAATAAACAGGAAGTGTAAGTCTATACCATGCTCGTAGAATTTTTCCATTATTTGTCTTATTACAAATATCTGGTCTATTGTGCTCTTGTCACTTCTAAATCCACATCTTCATTACACTAATATCGTGTTAATAATTCCAAATTTAAGTGTGTAGTCATTATAAGCACAGGGTATCCTTTCAGATGTTCTCCGAGCGAAGAACAAGTTACGTTTACCCGCCTACACATTGGCCACGCTGTCCTCATTCATTCATACCTTCTGTCATATGAACATCCTCCTCAATGTCACCACAGTCAACGACTCTTATCAGTTCAACACATCACTGAGGTTACCTGCACCAATAAACGTGGCAAGTATGTAGTATCTTAATAGATAGAGTCAACATGAAATATTCAATGCCATGGCCCGGTTGAACCACGGATCTCCTGGTTTCCTTTCAGTCGCTCTTAAGCTTTGAGCTACCATAGTCAACGTGTCGTCCTCACATTAAAATTCTCCATTTGACTATGGTAGCTCAAAGGTTAAGAGCGACTGGACGGAAACCAGGAGATCCGTGGTTCAAATCCCGGCCATGGCATTGAATTTTTCATGTTGACTCTATCTATTAAAAACCTTAGGCTAGTGTGGAGAAATGATTAATTTCCAACAATTCACTAAAATGTAGTATCTTTCTTACAAACAGCCTCGGAACCCTATATTTCAAAGAATGTTTGAATATTTTAATTATAAAAGCTTATTTAAACCTGTGCTGCTGCTGTTTATTTGTTGTTACTTATTTTAATAGTTTAATTCATCTCTCCGTTCTAAGTAGGTCAATTATTTAACAATTCTATAGTTTTATACAGGGTGTCATGTCCTACCTAACTCTGCTACTTCACATATCTCCGAAATGAAACAAAGTATGAAAATTCCAACTGGCCAGGAATGTACCTATGTCAGGTACAATGAGAAGGTATGCAAATCCATAAAGGTTCTGTGTAATGCACGCGTGTCATGTTATCGGTTCAAAAGTTGTGGCCTATTGAAGTGGTTCAGGTTTATATGGATCGCACTCTCTATAGAGAAATCAGTAGTTTCAAGAATAGTTTTAGAATGTTAGACAAAGCCATGTGTTTTTTTTTTTTTTTTTTTTTTTACCTTTATTGAGATTCAATTCTCTCTTACTCTACCTATGTACTGTCCAATCCCTTTAAACCTTTTCTTCTTGATTCATTTGTCATTTTTCTTCCCTCATAACCTCCCTCCAGTTCCTTACCCGATCATATTCCAATAAGCAATGGTATAATCTCTGCGGATCCTAGCACAAAACACATCTTTCTTCTTTATGTTGTCCAAAACCTTTTAAAAGAATGCTTCAGTTGCGTACAAACAGACATTCCCCCCTCACATTTACTAAAATAATTCCAAATGGTAATCAATCTATGTATTTATGTCTACGCCAGACGTTCTTGATTATTCTATGTCATTTTAGAGAACTCCTTTCTCTAAAACTAGTCCGAATTGTTGGTATAGCTAGATCTTCAGCTCATTTTCAAGTTTCTTTCCAAAATCTTGCTCTGTTTTGCATTCTGGCATCACAGTTTCCTGCATTTCACTTGCACTTCATTACTTCCATTTAGTTTGCCGTAAATTTAGTTTACACTCCCATATTAATATTTTAAAGTTATCTCCAGCACAAAACTTCCTTTGGTGAAGCTTTCAACTCATCTTCTGCCTCCTCACAACTGCTTTCTCCTCCAAAATCTATTTTCATTAAATTGGAAAAATGGAAGCTATTTACTAACTGAATAAAAGTTGAATGCTCCGTAGATGTTTATCTACCACACACACGGAGAAGTCCATATAGACAGAATTTTGAATTTCCAGTTTTGATACCGAAAGCTGTAAGCTAATCCGCTCCCTTCCTGAACCCAGTGACCTGAAGTAAAAGCTAAAGGAGCTTAGAAGTTAACCTCTCGCAAAAGGACTATGTTTGTTAAGCCAAGCAGAGTTACATGGTTCTATATAGCCTAATGTACGTAACAATGTTGTGGGAAAAGTTTTAGCCGAATAGAAGCGAACGTTCTCTTAAGTCAGACCGGAAGTACATAATTTGAGTAGGTGAGCCGGTTTCTCATCTGAGACTTAAACGTGCGGCTCTACATATGAATATAACGACACTGTGTGAGCTATTCTTCATCTTATCCCATAAATAATAAGATATCTAATA
Organism: Mantis religiosa; assembly: GCA_030765055.1. Classification (NCBI taxonomy): domain Eukaryota; kingdom Metazoa; phylum Arthropoda; class Insecta; order Mantodea; family Mantidae; genus Mantis; species Mantis religiosa. Next base: position 36,504,151 of record CM060958.1, on the reverse strand, counting down.
ATGGATTAGGGCATTTGTTCCCCTTCACATCATAGACTATAAAAGCTCGCCTTTCCATCATAAACTTAGCCTTGTTTATACACCTTCCTGTTGATTGGTCAAAAATAATTAGGTATCGTTCATTATGGTTAGACCATTTTCAGTGATATTTAATAACATCTGCCATTGTTGATTATATCTTCAATTCCTTTTTATGTTTGCGCTTCTCATTATATCTCGAGATTTTTCCGAATTATATAACCCTGTAAATGTCATTTCGGAAATCACTACTCTCTTGTTTTTCTCCTTTCTAAAGGGCATGCCTTACGTCAATATGGCAATATTGGTTTTTGTTATATAATGTAAGCTCAATTTAACCTCCTCATCATTAACTTCCCACAACTCTATTTACTAACTTACGTTTAATATCTTTATATATTTTATAAATTAATGGTTCATTTCTAAGATATTAAAAAGTATTCAGCTGATCCATTATTATTATTATTATTATTATTATACATAGCCATAGCTTAACTTTTAAAGTTCGTATAATTATATATTTGTAATATCTTATAGAGTTTTGTCATATTTGTTTACAATTCATCTTCTGTTTCCAATAGGTAATACCTGATCAATTGTAAATAACGTATTATTACGTTAAAACTCATTAATTATATATTTATTTCCGAAAATATCTTGAAAATATAATATATATTAATAATATATTATGAAAGGGTAGAGCCAGATTGAAAACTTCAATGCTATAGCCGGGATTTAAACCACGGATCTTCTGGTTTCGGTCCAGCCGCTCTAAACACTTAAGCTACTGTGGCCAACGTGATATGACATTAAATTCTCCAACTGACTCGTGTTTTCCCGTAAACCTCTAGGAGTTCTCAGTTATATTCTCAGTTCTCATAACTGAGAACTCCTAGTGGTTTACCGAGAAAAACACGTTTCAGTTGGAGAATTTAATGTCATGTTGGCACGTTGGCCACAGTAGCTCAAGTGTTTAGAGCGGCTGGACGGAAACCAGAAGATCCGTGGTTCAAATCCCGGCTATGGCTTTGCATTTTTCAGTCTGGTTTTATTCTTTCATAGTGCGTCCTACACATGGCTAGTGTGAAAGAACAATTAATTTCCATTAATTATACCTAATAGTGGTCCGAACTATGAAGCCCGAGCCTTAAAGTACTTACTGCGTAGTAAGTTGCCATTAAGGTAGTTGTCTCATGTGTTTATGAGAACTCCAAGTGGTTTACCGGGAAAAACACGAGTCAGTTGGAGAATTTAATGTCATGTTGGCGCGTTGGCCATAGTAGCTCAAGTGTTTAGGGCGGCTGGACGGAAACCAGAAGATCTGTGGTTCAAATCCCGGCTATGGGATTGAATGTTTCAGTCCTAAACATGGCTAATGTGAAAGAACAATTAATTTGAAATACGTTATTAATTCATCTAAATTGGCACATTATACTATAATGGAGTTAAGTTAATCAGCAAGAGATTAGACATGTCTGATATTGAACTTCTCAGTAAATGAAGTACACCGTTGTCCACGAAGTGAAGTGAAGCGAAACGACAAAAAAAAAAAAAAAAAAAAAAAAAAAAAAAAAATTGAACTACTTCACATTAGTGAAGTCATAGTGTGAACTGAACAAAGTCGCAATATTCTTAAGATAGCCGTGCTTTCCTTCAATAAGCATTATGTGTAGTACCTCATACTGTGCTCACTTCTTTAAAGAAAGGGTGCACAGTAACTCAAATCGTGTTCTACGTATACTGAAATAGCACTTTACAAAAAAGGAGTTTCACAAATTGCTGTCGTTGTGTAAATTCCTCTTCTAAGACGCGTGTAATACTGTAGCTCCGTCGTATACACAATGAAAAGTATATATCCAGAGGCAACTTCGGATATTGTTTGGTAAAATGTGTTCGGTCTGATATCACGACAGAAGCCGAGTGCAGCCGAATTACTTTCCTTCACACTTCCACTGCTTTATTGCTCTGATTGACTGCAAAAGTCTGTGCTAAAAATAATAAAAAGGAAGAAGGAAGATATAAAGCATACGAACATAGGGGGTGATAAACTTCTTTCCAGGACATGAAAGCGGAAGGGAAAGAATATACACAGCCAACTTTGTTCATATATCTTGGCACCTGCCGTCTCTTTATTTCATTTCTCTTCTCTTTGTCATCCAAATGCCTAATTCTCGTCTTCCGATATGGACCAGGGTGTGCGTAGGCATTCTTAACAAAGTGTGCTTGGGGACTATTGGGTCATAGAAGGCGGCGCAAACGATGGTGCTTTCCAAAATGAAGACCGACTTTCTGTCTCTTACAGAAGGCACTTTCACATGAAATAAATATAGCAATATATTGCCAGCGGATAAAAAGGATGAGGAAGCAAGAGAAAAGGATAGGAATTGTGATAAAAGTTTTGTTTAAAATGGTGCAGATGGGCTGGAGTTGAGATAAATTGGAAATCACAAATTGAGGCGTAGGCTCTGTTGAGGTTATGTTTGAAGTTCTGAACCATTTGTGCTTTAAAAGGAACCAGTTCTTGCATTCCTTCTCAAACAACGATGAGAATAAAATAATATTTTTCCGAAGAATTGGAGCGGTAATATTTGGGAACTTTAGAACATCTTCGCTTAAGATTCACAGGTAGTTACGTAATAATAATACAAATGAGGTATTGTCCGGCATAAAATTACGGTCCTCTTCGTGTGCAAACTCTGGTTGCATAAGCTTATTCTACATGGTAGCTTACATGCTTGCGTTTGTACAAATTATTTTATTGCCTACTTTTTTGTAAATCTAAGCGGAATGCCAAAAAGCAGTGTGGCCAAGAGATAAAAAGACTGATAACGTTCTAATTGGAAAAATTAGAAGATTCAGCGCAAATACGGGTATCATATTATTGAGGATTGAAGGCTCTTTTTCTTTTGATGTTCTAATAATCATAGGACTTCATCTGTAGCTACCAAGTAAGGTTTTTCGTGCTAACATGCAAGGCTTGCATTCGGAAGGACCTGGGTTCGCTCCCTAGGACCAACCACATTTGAAAATAAGTTTCACCTGGTTTTAATGGTTAATTAAGTGAATGTTCTGGTATATTCACTGCCATGAATTTCCTTTAATTAACTTAATACAATTTCGTTGCCCGTTTCCGTTTCAGTCAGGCTGAGCTGAATAGACGGCGTGGATCTTCATTCGTTGGAACATTTTTCTTAATGTGCCAGATTGTTACTTTGAGCCGTCTCATGAGGACCTACTTTTTACTCTTTCTGCAACAGGAAACTTCCTTGAGCAGCCCACCGGGTTGAACGACCCTCAAACTTGAAATCATTAAGGGGCCGACTCTCCTTTGGCTTATAGGCCCCTGCGTTTCCTTCAGCTCATCCGTTCCTCCTGAGGTTAACCACAAAATGTTCTGTTGTTTACCACGAGATGCGAGGTGTCCCCTCCATTCTATATTCATTTAATTCATAATTAACTTCATAATACCCGATACGTTCTTTCAGTTCCAATAATTTACGAAATGTTGAGCTGCTACCTAAACAGTTCATTTTGGACAATAATTCATTTATATCGCTTTTAATAATTCATTTTTCCTACATAAAACAGTCACTATAGGCACTGTATTTTTACTTTATCTATCGCATATCACAGAAAAAATTACATTACACCTAACACGTGTTTCTGGATACTCCACCGATAGTTAATTAATTCTCAAAAGTTCAATTTTTCGTGTCTGAATACTGCATACAAAGCAAAAGTCTGATATATACCAAATTTGATATATGTGACATAAATGCCTGTTTCAAGAAAATTTCCTGTCAGAAACTACGCTTTACATGAAGGTTTATAAAAAATTGGTTATCTGTTTTTTCTCAAAAATGTCTGTAACGGTTTTGAGTGAAATACCATTTGTTTAAGATACTTACATAACAAGTAAAATGCACAGTTTGAATATTCTGGGAACAAACTCTGGCAATGACAAATATAAGTTGTAAATCCCTGAAATATTCTCCGGTAAGTTCCTTGTAGTTGCCTCCAAATATGTATAAATATTGCGCGGTATTTAGGCATCCGGACTGCAAATTTGCTGCACAGTAAAACACCCCTGTAAGATTGTATAAGATACTAAAGAAGGGACAGAAGGAAACGATATTTTACCAATATAAGTTCTGCTCCACAAATACTACCATTTTTACTCTTTGACCTACTACATAAATCCTAGATTCTGTGTGTGCCTACCTCGGTCACGTGGTGTTAGCATGTCTGCCTCACGTTCAAGAGGTCCCGAGTTCGAATCTCGGTCAGGGTGAGTTACCTGGATAAGGTTTTTCCGGGGTTTTCCCTTATCCTGAAAGACGACTGTCGGGTAACTCTAAGCTCTATGTACCCCGGGCGCATTTGAGCATCATTTCACCCATTCCATTCATCGTACGATATGACTTAACGTTGAAGGACGTAAATTACAAAAAAAAAAAAAAAAAAAAAAAAAAAATCCTAGATTCTGTGCTTTCTCAGCTTATTGAGTCCCAGCAGCGGAAACTGGACTAATGACATTTCTGCTGATTGATTCTATCGAAGGCTCTAGTTGCCTGAGCTACACTGAGTTACCATTAATTGTGTTTTCCCCAAAACCTGACTTTTCTTGCTAATGATTTGTCATTCTCTGACAAAGTTGGGATATATGCTGCTTAAGTTATTTCGATTTGAACTATAGAAGTTATTTAAGATAGCTATTTCTTTAAATTTCAATAATGTTTTTAACTTTAAGTTAATTGGTGGAAATTAATCATATCTTCACAAGCCGTATATAGGCTAAGGTTTCCGATGGATAGATTCAACATGAAAAATTCAATGCCATTGCCGGGAGTTGAAGCACGGATATCGTGGCTTCCGTACAGTCGCTCTTACTCATCGAAAATGTTTTAACGTTATTAGTTTCAACGTTTAATAATATGGGTGTCAAAGTTTAAAACGTTATTGCCATTATGATTGTATCCACGTAATATTAACACTGTACTGAATGGTAGTTTTAGTATATGTGTCCTTTCTCCTTTTACACTAAATCAAAGAGTTGCTATTATCTAATTTATATGTCACATGTGATTTTGCTTATGAAAGGGCAGTTATCTTTTAAAACCACTGCAGAAGTGACATTGTGCATTTGAAGAATAGACTAACAGGTATGTTTAGAGCACTAAGGCACTTTCTATGCTCATAGCTGCCACCATAGCTGGTTTGTGTCATTGAATGGAAGTTCTAAACCTACTTTAGAAATCTTTGATATTAAAAATGTGTTTCTGAAATATATTCACTTAGAAACAAATGCTAAATATCAGAAGAATCAGATTCAGACTTGTTTATTTTAAGTGAAATTAGAACTTGCACTTTTACTACTAGTTTCACCTATTTGTATTATTATATTTACTTAGTACATACTTTACATAACAATTTCTCCAATAAAACATTTCATCGAGTTTCTCACATCATTTCGTTTTACGTTTATTTCATATTTAGGTTATTACCACAGTTGTTTATACAGAATTTAATTTAACAAACACAATGGAATCTTTTTCAGTCTGGTTATATCATTTAAACAAGAGAGCTTGACGCTTCATTATGAATTAATTCGCTAATATGTAAGCTTTTTTCTTTCAAAATGTTTATAGTCTGTTTTGCCTGCCTTTGTACTCAGTTGACGTACACATATTTGTTAAACCAGTTATTGAGATTATGCTTACATAACATGTTTACCATCATTTATATTCAGGTGAAAGCTCATCAGCATAAAAGCTGAAATCCAATTATAATAAATCACACATGAAAGAGATAGTTTGTTTTGAATGTAACGAAAACAAAATGAATTAAGAATTTATTACATTTTTAATGCAAATTTAATTTACTGTGGTTTTCTTGTAATGACATGCTTAACACCACTAACTTGAGTAATGCATGGTTTACTCCTCTAAATGGAGATAAATAGCGCCTAGGATCCAGTACTTGTCAAAGTGCAGACATATTCTGGACCAAAACGAGTAGAAAAGACGGGTGTCCGTTTGAAGCTTGATATGAGAGTGAGAAATGATATGAAATAAAGTCGAAAGGAAAGGTGTTGATGGAGTAGTTAATGGGAACTGAAGGCTCAGGTGAACCTGGAATCAAGCCATTCATGAAAGGCGAGCGTCTAGCCATTCGACCACGGTGTCCCCTGAAAGACTAAACCAAAAAATAAAAATTCTAGCTTCGAAAAGAAGAGGTGTAGAACTGTTTGTATATATCCTTACACTGAATGGCAGTTGTGTTTATAACTGAGTTTGTGCAAGGTTAAAGTTTTTATAACTATCAAATGATAATAGGAAGACTGAAAACGTTAGCGTAGCATTAACGGCAAAGTTTAAATTAATGATGAAACACATAATTCTAACTTTTGTCTTTATTTTCACGTTTTTATTTGTCTTTTGTTTTTAATTTGGCTTATTTTGGTCTCTTTAACTTACATGTCATATCACATCTTAACATTGAAGTTACATTAAATTAGCATTCATGTCAGATGTGTTTACAGAGTTCCGTAATATTACAGAAGTACACAATTGTTTTACAATATATATGGTTTCCAAGTGCTTCTGTGATTTTACTAGGAACATTGGCTTCTGTTCGCTGCTGTAGATATTTCTTGCATTCTTCTATGATGTGTTTGGCGGTGATGATCACGTTACAAGTGTTGCATACAGGAGGTAGGGTTTTGCTGAGAGAGTAGCTATGGGTAAGTTTAGTGTGTCCAATACGAAGACGCTTAACGAGGATTTGTTTTCGGCGTTTAAGCTTTGTTACTGGATATGGCTATCTGTAAGATGATTTAAGATCTTGGAGTTTGCTGGTAGTAGTCTCTAAATCAATAATCTTAGCAGAGATTTGTTGTATTAATGGTGAGTGTGATAGTGGTGCAGGATCAAGAACTTGTAGGTAATATTTGGAACTGCTTAAATATAACAAAGTAAGAATTTATCGATATGTTGGAAGTGACTGGGAAAGGAAGTTCAAGTAAAATGTAATCTAAATAATACAATTAAATAGTTACAAAATTTGAATTCTCCGAAACTTTATTCCGAACCACGCCTTAAAACCAAGATTAATCAAGCACAGTCATCAAGAAACAAATCAAAATACAATGAATTAATCCTGTTATATTTGGCTTCTCGATGTGGATCTTCGAAAAGTGAGCGTGCATCCAATTTCAAACACAGAAATCTCGCACCAAATGTCGCCCGAACGTGTGGCTGATTAAGATGGAGAGAAATATAACTACGGATAAAGAATTCCTGTCCCTCAGATTAGAAGTGTCGGCGGGTGTATCGGCGGTGCATGACGGGATGATATGCTCTGAGGAAAAGTACTTCCTCCTCCGATAGGTCGATTGCCGGGCTCTGCTGGAACCATTTCGTGACCGCCAGCTAGGGACATTTGGAGCTCGGATCGCCTACCTTTGTACCATTAGAGCTCGGTTGCTGGGTTCGTTGCCGTCCTGCTGTAGGGGAGAGAGTTCGTTCTCCTGGCCTGTCGGGAAAGTCTCTATCCAAGTAAACTGTATGGACCTTGCCCTCTGTACTGTCGACCCTCTGTACGGTCGGCCGTCCTCTGTATCCTTAGCCTCATCCATCCTCCCGGGGGGTCCCTACTTGGAGGCATGGGAACAATGGGCTCAACATGATGGCCTACGCATCGAATCCCCTCCATCATGAAATCCTAATACTAATCCTACACCTTCCTTCCCAGGATCTGTTTTGGAACATATCCGAAACTTATTTCCCGAACTTCCTGACCCAAGTACGAGAGCTGTTCAATAAAGAATGATCATAATTTTTTACGATCATAATTTTTCACACTAAAATTCAATATTATTATATTCAGTTAGCTTAATGTGAAACAAACACGCCGTAGTAGTTTCATTGTTGGTACTCCTGGTTCCCGCCTGAACCTGAGTATCTGAGAACCAGGTAAGTTCAGGCATGTTCAGTATCACCTACCGCTGCAATGGACGTAACATGCAGTTAAAGTTGATGTTAGAGGAAGATCCGGAGTTTCTTTCAAACGTAATCACTGCTGATGAAACTTGGCTACATCATTTTTATCCTGAGAGAAAATAGCAAAGCTCAGTGTGGAAACCTCCATCATCATCAACCCCCCAAAAGCAAAAGTGGTTGCTTCTGCTGGGAAAGTTATGGTCATCTCATTCTTTAATATTCATGGAATGGTTTATCAGCATGTTGTACCTGCACACACATCAGTAACTGGACAATACTACAGGGATGTTCTGAATACATTGCAAGTCCATATCAGGCGCAAAAGACCACATTTCGTTGAAGCAGGCTGGATGCTGCACCACGATAATGCGCGGCGGCTTATTGCCAATAGTGTTGCTGAGTATATTGCAAAAATCAACGTGAAGTGCATCCCTCACCCTCCCTATAGTCTGGATTTAGCCCCATGTGACTTTTTTCTATTCCCTAACTTGAAGAAACGCCTTCGTGGGAGGCATTATCCATCATCAGAAGCAGTGGTGGAGGCTGTGGAGGCGATTTTGAAGGATCTCTCAAAAGTGGTGTCCAGCATGTCTTTGAAGACTGGCAGAAACGCTGGGACAAGTGCATCGCATTCAGGGGAGACTATTTTGAAAAGAACCATCAAACTTATGAGGATGAGTAAAGGTACGTTATCAAAAAGAAAACAAAATATGATCATTCTGTATTGAACAGCCCTTGTATAAACTCAGGCAACTACAGACTGTATGGTATATCAAGAAAAAGTGTATCAGAAAAATGTAAATGAGTTTCACAACTTAACTTCATAAGATCACACAAACGGCCTGATTTATTTACCCTACAGTGAATTAACATTTTTACCCACTACCTTGTTTTCTTGAAATTGGCTCCATTGAACTAACCCTTCAGAACTCTCTGGAATATCATGTAAAGGCATCAATTCCTTAATATCTTAACTTTGGTTTGCTTGTATGGTTTTTATGTTTCACTGGAACAGAATCCCGCAGAGCCCTGAAGACCTTTTTCACAGGTATGAGAATTTCAAAGCTGCTGACAGTTCAGTAGAAGTATATTATGGCGAAATGGGGAAAACATTCATACTTTTCCAGAACAAAGCGAAGTTCATTGTAATAGACGTTTTACATAATGTATACTGTTGTATCTCAAAGTTGTTCGTCTTCTGTTTCTGTTATCCCTTCCAGCATGGAGTACTTTACAAATAGACGCCTGAAGTCAGTTGTTCGTCGAAGAACAGGCAAACTTTGGATTAAAGAAAGCAGCTGGGATCGGAGATCAGCCAGAGGGAAAATTAATTTCCATAAATTAAATTAAAGGCTATCATGAAATTTTGAAGAAAGGAAGTTTCATTTGGACAAATTGCCATTAATTTGCCTGTCTTACAAAGGCGCTCTGATATGTTTCAATGAGCAAAGCAAGCTTTACATAAAAGATTCACAAATATTCTTGGAAAGCGGTAAATAAATCCTTTTTTTTTATACGAAATATTACTCTTAAAGCCTCTTAATTTTTTTATAAGTAAAGAATTTCATTTATTTTCTGAGAACTGAAATTACAGCACAAGGATGCAAACATGAAACATTTTGAGGAAGTGAAACAGCAGGAAGAGGTATTGCGGTGCCATGCTGTGTCGTTCCGGTATCAGATGCGCTCACACAATATGCGATGTCAAATAAAGGCTGTTGAAAGAGGTAGGCTTCACTTCAAAGAAATAAAAGGGAAACGTGGACACGAAGTAACACGCGCGCAGACAAGCTGATGGAGGGCAAAAAAATTAAATGACGGAAAAGAAAGAAGAAATAAAAAGAGAAAGCATAGAAAGAGGCGAAAAGAACTCAATAACGACTGAATACAAAAGAAAAACGCGTGAAGGGAATTCTCAAGACTATACAAGGCGCATTCGGAACTTGAACATGCATCTGTTTAATGTTTGATTATGTAAAAGGAACAGGGTACTGATAAAACATTGTTTTATATAGCTACTCAAACGCCACAATACTACTTGTTTTAACTTTAGTGAATCTCTAGCATAAAGTAAAGAAATCTAAATAGAATATTTGATATTTCATAAAAAGTTTGAAATCCTTATTTGTGATTGAACCTAAAACAAGCGTTTTTAGGGATACTGTAACGTGTAAAATTAAGGAAAAATAAATATCGCGTTTGTGTAGTTAAGCAAAGTGTATTTATTGATGAAAGGAAAATCAAAGAGTCAGTTAAAATTGTAAAAATAGTGCTACACTGAATAGAGTGTGGTTGCTAAGGTGACGGAATAAACATCTGGGTGACGTTTGGTAAAGAAGATGTATTTGGTATCAGAACGAGGACGACGTGTTTGCAACTAGTTTTGAACAATTGTAATGTTTTAATTTATAATTGGTATTGGTTAACTAAATAATCATGTTCAAAAGAGCACAAGTATTATTATTGCAAAAATATAACAATAATAAAAACATCGATCCAAAACCACGTCCCATATATAATTTTTGTGTTTGTCGACTGAAATGTAGATGTAGAAAGTGAATTAAAGTTCTTAAAGTAAATTAAACTGTTATATATTCTAAAATAATTACAGCAGAGTGCAACCATAAGCAAGTTATTATATGTTAAATTAAAATTATGTTCCAAATTGGTTACCCAACATGGAGCTAATATAAAACGAATAACTACATAAAGGAAATTATTTACTTCATATCAAAATATAAAAGATAGACAAGGATACACTTCGCACACGTGAAATGAAATGTGTAGTGTTTAACGCCCGCTTTTACTACATACGGCACCGCAGGCGGTGACACTGATGATACATGAGATGAAGATGGAGCACTGGTGGAATGAGATGGCGGGGGAAACCGGAGGTCCCGGAGAAAACCAGCGCCAGCGCCGTGTTGTCCACTACAAATCTTCGCACACGTGACTAGCATACTCAGGAGGAAAGGATGAAGTGAGGAAACTGCACGAGGCTACAGGGTTACAGCCAGACAGACCACAGGCATGCACAGAAGTGTCTAACAAGTGCTGACAGACCCGGATCCCTGCACCAGGACCCGATGTGCATCCAGCAACACTCCCGAGTCCGATGCGACAAGCGTCCTTCCCCCACGTGAAAGAATGACTACACAGTAGCACCCAGTGCAAGTTTCCCCGCCCTCTTCCAGAATACATCTTATCGCAGCGCCACTTTGCTCAAAGTTAGTATCTGCTAAATCTCCCACAGGGAGATTTTCAAGAAAATCCTCCAGGCCCAGCTACCTTTTTGTTGAAAAATGTTTCGACATTATTAATTATCTCAATTTTGATTGAACTACTGTTGATTTAAAATATTTACAAGTTGAATAAAAAGTATATGTTGATTTTACTTTGAACACCCACTGAATTCCTGTTCATTACAAATTAACATTTATACTATCGTTCACAATATGTGCGACACTTCACAGTCGTTTGCAGATGTTTCTCTTTGGATAGATGTAAGCATGAAATGACTTGTGAAGTGTATCCTGGACTGCTCTACGTTATTGAGGGGATTTGGCACGGAGGTCCAACTCGGTCTATTGTACTTACAGCTATGTACACAAGTGGATCACCTGAGAAGGAAGGATGAGGCGAGAAGAGACAGTGAAACCATCCTAAGGAGTCACAACAGTGAAAAGGTGAGGGTCCCTACACTTTAACATTTGGAAGCTCCCTGGCAGGCCAGTACAATGGGCGACACGATATTTTTAAGAAACACAACAAGGTTAAACTACCATTTATGTGATAAATGTTTCGAAATTGTAGCTTTCCCAGTTTTGATTAAACTGCAGTTGACTTAATTGATTTAACATGTAAATACTTTAACAGCAACTGAAGTTCCCTTCATTCTAGATTTAAGATTGATGCTCGTTCCCAATATGTTCCACACTTTAATTTCTGTAATTAATTTCTCCGTCGTTGATGGAGTGGATGTTTCTCTTAGGATAGCTGTATGTATGAAATTATTTGGAGGCGGGACTGGACTACGCTATGGAGGGATTCGGTACGGAGGTCCAATTTGGTCTATTGTACCTATGTATACAAGTGGGAATCCCAGGAGGAAGTATGAAGCAAGAGGAGACAGTGCAGCTATCCTAAGGAGCCACGATAATGCAGAGAGCAGGATCATTGCATTTTATCTGTTAAAAATTCCCCAGTAGACAAGTGCAACCGACATCCCACTCTATTGTTGTCTGGTAACTGCCCCACCAAACTGGGTTCGGAGACCATCCTATCGGAGAAGGAAGTTTTACCAAGAGCATATCATCCGGCCATGCAACGCCAGCACTTCGACCCTGAAAGAAACCGCCAGATGAGAGATGGCAATGGGGATGAAAAGGAGTGACAGGACATTCGGAATGTAATTCAATTCACCTACTCGCCTGGTGACTCAGGCGGTCCTTGCCCGTTAAGTACCTCATTGAGCCCTCCCGGAGCTCAACACCTCATATGAGAAAATATGTGATGGGTGAGGATTACGGATGGCAGGTTTCCAACAGGTCGGGGGTTTTCTCAGGGTAGATCTGCATGAATTCTCTCTTTTGAGTCTCAGGGAGTGGGTGCGTCCGGACAGGGTATGGGTATTATCACATAGAAGACACCACGACCGTTGAATGTCAAGTTTATTGATACAAGTAGTTCTCTCCACTCGTCACTGTTGTCTTGACGTTATTCGCACGTTAGGCTCGCGATTTGAGATTCGTTCTTTGTTGTGCGCATGACACGACGAGTGTTGTATGTAGCAGTGTACGCGTTGTTCCTGAACGTCGAGAGCATTACTTCGCGCAACATAGTATTTCCGGAGTATTATTTAACAACGGAGTTTGGTGAAATATTAATTATGTAACGTGTGCAGTTTCTCTCACTCGCTAACACTGGGTGTTCGATAACCACCTAATGTGTGTTACTCCGTCCATTCGCGAACACGGACTTTGATGAATCTTTAGTACTCATTGCCCCCTTCACTCGCCGAAACAGAGTGTTTTTCCTAGCAAACATCAAACGTCGCCATTGCACAAATTTCCCCTTCCTTTCGCCGAACTTTGGACACTTTAGAGGTCATGTGACCTGTTACTTGTTCCTTATAGGTTGTGTTTCCTCCCTACTCTTAAATTTGATAGCAATTTCTAGTGTCTGAAACGTGTATTCTATGCAATTTTCACCTTCCCACAGTCCAGCTAATTAATGCATAAGCATGTTTGAAAATGTGTATCTTAAATCCCAGTGTCTATTCTCTCGTCCCGTATCATGTGCGGACCAAAACATGGGCTGGCGTCGAGGGTATAGCCTAAACAATGCCATCTTTGTCCGCTAGGAACACAAAAAAAAATACCTGTGAGGGAAAGTGTCCATTAACTTCGCTATATTGACACTTGGGTTCTATGCTTTCAATAATATATATATATATATATATATATATATATATATATATATATATATATATATATCAGGATTGCCTGTTTAGTTTCTGCACTTGTATATTTAATCATTATCCTCTATATTTGTTATAACTTTGTTTAATTCATATTGTGGTATCTATCCGCCCTTAATTATGCATTTAATAAGACTTTCGGGGTTATTATGACAATGTTATGTCTAACAGGGACGGTATCATGACCTGGGAAAGCCCTTAAAGAGAACCATGGGTCAGGTAGGTCGGCCATGGGAATCGAACCCGGTCATCCCGAATGCTGCCCATAGAAGAAATCGCATGAGCCATCCCGTTCGCTGATATGGAGGCTAATAAGTTATATTTTTGAACCGAGTTGTCCCACTGCTTATGAATATAAAGGTGTTTCTCATTATTCGAAAAGAAATTGTACCAATTGATGTGTTAAAACTGGTAACTCCTGAGGAATCAATACATTTACTTAAACGTTTAAAATGATTTTTCCGCAATATCAACCAGAAGTGCAAATTGCCGTATGTCGCCGCCATGTTAAGCATCAAAACCCCTTGAGGTTAGCCAGTACGCAAAACTCAAGTGCGATTTTAAGATGCGTTTGGACTGCCAACAGTCCATCACACAGTAAAACAATTCTACGATAGACATGTGCCAACTTTAGAACCGCAAAGTCTTTTATTCACTTAAATCCGGTCAAATGTTTAGCTTCTTATTCACTTCGAAGACGTATTTTTACTTGGTGAATTAAATGCTTTGTTTTTCCTTGTAATTTTCAGAACTCATGTTTCATGCGTTTTTCATGGAACTCGGTAATTTCTGAACACAAACCAAACTTTGAGCTTAGAGATTTCTTATTCACTAAAGTCATCGGAAGACATAATTGACTTAATTCCTGCGATTCCTCATCCCTTAAGTGGCCTAAGTAGTGAATTCTTATCCCCTGATAAAAGTGAAGGTTGAGTTTCTAATATTTTAATTGATTTTAACATGTAGAAGTTATGTATAGTAATTATTTGTCTATCACCTTGCAATTTATGTATAAGATGATGATATTTTCACATATTAAAGATTCCGGCTAGAATATGTGCAATTATTTGTCATTAAAATGTCCTTAATTCGCATTTTAATCAAACTTTTTTTTTTGATGAGATTATGTGTGTTGCAGCCTTGTAATACGGCAAGTTTTCGTTTTTGAGGAAATCCAGGCAGTTGCAAATATGTGTAGATCTTTAAACTTTGGGTGGAATACAGTACTTCTCTACTTTCTGTGAGAAGGAAAGCAAAAGTAAAGGGTTGAAGCTGTTACCACAAATAAATAATAGTAATTACAGGTGATAAATAAAGCTCAACAAAAGTAACAATGCATAACATTAAGAAAGGAACCAGATGTAAGCAAACACGGCGTGTGTCACGAAACACAGGAATAAAACAGAGAGAACCAGGTAATACTTGCATAAAGAATTTCTGGATTAGATGATCGCCATGCACAGCATATGAATTATACATTGGAGTAGGGAGCCCCTTTTATGCTCATTGTAGCAAAAATAATGGAGGAGTCCTTACACTTTGGGGAATTTAAAGGAAGATGGCTTCCTTAACTCGGAAAACAGAAATTCAATTTGAGCCTCCAAGCTGCAGGGCTCTCTAATTCTATTAAGTGTACGTGCTAACACAACAGTTAACTTGTGAATTATACATAGTGAAACCGGTCCCCCTACCACCTTTTTTTGTGTTGTTGCCCCGCCATTGTCTCGCAGCAGCAGGTTCCAATTGTTAAGCGTCCCCGTCTTAAATATTGTTGGCAGCCTGCAGCATTGCCGAGACTTACAAATATTTGCACGGGAACCTTCTTTAATTTCCGGCAACCGGGGTTGGCAAACTCTGTAACAAAACACTACCGCCGCTTTCTCTGCAGGTCCTGCTCCATACATTACCATAATATTGATATTATTACTTTATCACAGCATGTATATCAGGAACAGCCAACGCCCCTGTTAACTGGAAACAAAATACTGTGTAAAACGCTATTTAACTTCAATAAAAACGTCATTAAAATATTGTTATACCAGCAGCTTTTCGGAATGTTAACAAGTCAAAAACAGTACTTTAGCGGTATATTAAACAACTTTAAAATGGCAGTGACCAGTTAGAACAACTTTGACAGGAACTTAAACTTCTTGGCCGCAAAGTCAGTGATATTCACAAACAATTCATTATTTTGAAAAATGAAAGTTAACTTTGCTTTATTGTTTAATAGAAATAAATCCTTCATAAAAATTATTCATTTCCCAACGTAGAAATACAAATTACATTTCTTAGCAAACTTGAAACTATTTCCTTTGTTTTTCCTTGTAATTTTAAGAACCGATATACATGTCCAATCAGACGTGTCTACCCGAGAGTCGAAAGACTATGGCCTCTGTCAACCCGGGAGCGATGGAGAACTCCGGGGATCTTTCCATGTGGCAATACCTGCAGTCTAAAAAGCTCCCTCCCCCCCCCCTCGACAACGTCAAGGCGGGTGGAAGTGGATACGCCACTTACACCCGTCAACCCCGCAGGGAAGACTACCAAATAACCCAGGTGGGTCTGCCTGGTGAACTAGCACACCTTCTATTAGCTCTGCAGGCTAGTACCCGAGACTTTTTAGGCAACGCTCTGCCCCCTCCGGGTGGCCGAAGCCAGGCCGGAGGTACCCAATTCCCCGCGGGTGTCGGGAACACACGGCCTCTTCGAGTCCAACGCAATCCGAACAACTGCCATTCGGAAGGGGCTCGAATACTCGGTCCGAGGTTCCTCTGGTAACGTCAGAGGTACCACGAGTGCTAAGGGACCGCAGCGCTTGCACCAAGCCAACTGAAGGGGACGGATACCCCCCACCTACAGGGGTCCAAAAGACAGCCTTAACTTTAGAATAATCGAGTGGATGGCTCAGGCGATTTCGTCGGCGGTCCCCATTCGGGAGGCCAGGGTTCGATTCCCGTGGCCGACCTACTTGACCCGACCTATCTGACCTGTTTTTTTCGGAAGTTTTCTCGAGTAGCCTGGCCAAAGCGCATGGGTTAATTACATCCCCTGAATTTACTGTCATATTTTCATCCCCATTATCATTTCACCTCATCTCTCATCTGGTGGTCTCTTTCAGGATAGAAGTGCCGGAGAGTGTCTCGGCGGTGCATGGCAGGATGATATGCTCTGATTGTACCACTTCCTCCTCTGTTCTCCAAACCGGCAGCTGGGACCACTCCCGAACCACAGTAGGTGGGAATGTCTGATGTCTTGACGTACTGGCGGAGGTTCCATCTAAATAAAATGTAGGAATCCTGCCCTCTGCACTATCGTGTCTCGTTGGGACGGCCGCATTCTGTCTCATCTTGCCTCATCCTTCCTCCCTAGAATGCCCAACTTGGGGGCATATGTACAATAGACCAAGACTGGTCGCAGTATGGAATCCCTTCGTAATAATCCTTATCGTAATCTTAACTTAAGAAACAATAAATCAATAAATATTATTTTAAATACACAAAAGTTCTGCCAATATAGTTTATTAATAATTTATTTAGTCATTTTAATAAATTCTCAGCGAATGCCGAGGTTAAACCTTGTTTTAAGTTCATTGTGTACAAATCATCCAAGTTATTATGTGTCAGTTTAAGGGACTCCTGTAACTTAATTGGTTATATAGGGGGCTTTGACTTGAGAAAACAATTGCTTGCTGATGTTTAGAGTTTCGTTATTTAGATTTTATCATTCAAGTTATTTGTATTCGCTCCCACATTCATAATTGGAGACTTCTGTAAAGATAGTTCAGTTTAAAGAAGCATTCCCAACTCCAGCCAGAAACTGAACTCAGGATCTATAGCTTAAGAAGCCCAAACGCTGACTACTCGACAGCAGAGGTAGTCTCACGCTATTTTGTTTCTGCCCCCAAACTGAACTGAAGGGAATAATTAATTCTCACATTATTTCTGTATTTATATGGCGGAAACATTTTACGGTACGATACAGAACGAAAAAAAATGCTCTATGCATTTATTTTACACACAGCCAACGATATATTTCACTTTTATTTTCTGTAATAAAAACCATTATATAATTAATGTTTCTCAGCAAATGTTTATAAAAATGGGATTTCTGACGTGCAGGATGTGAAAATAAATTATAGTTGATATTATTTAATTGCCGCTAGGGTAATTTTCTGTTATGAATGCCGCAAATTAGCATTTATGAACGTTTCAAGGAACAATAGAAGCTCTATATAATGCTGGTATAAAAAGTTAAGATTTTCACGTTTTCCACTAATTGTGTAGTGGCCTTACATCCCATAGTATCGCTTTCTGTACTTGAAATATGTTAAAATTCATAGAGAGCTGAATCTCTGGTTTAAAAGTATCCTAGCTGCGAAATGAAATTCAGAAATCTGCACTTTGAAGTTTGCAATCTAATCGCTAGATCTCAGACGAGTTCTTTTCTTTAACTTTTTTTTCTTGCCCGCCTCGGTAGCGTAGATGGTAGCGTGTCTGCCTCACGTTCAAGAGATCCCGAGTTCGAATCTCGGTCAGGGTGAATTACTTGGATAAGGCTTTTCCGGGGTTTTCTCTTATCCTGATAGACGAATGTCGGGTAACTCTAAACTCCATGGACCCGGGACTCATTTGAGCATCATCTCATCCATTTCATTCAACGTCCCTTATGACTTAACGTTGGAGGATGGAAATTAAAAAAGAAAAGAGACTTTAACCTTTAACCCCATTAAGATCACTCGGTAGCAGTTGAACTAAGGGAATGATTGTTTCATTTTTTTCTTCTTTCCCTATTGCTTTCTCATAAATGGAAGCACGGCAAGCATTTGATATGTATATTCGACTGGAAATGCACGTTTCAAGACACCATGAATAAAACTGTATTTTAAGAATGTTCATTTCGTATGACTTATATAATCGGTAAACCTTGAGAGTTACATAATACAGTAAAACCTACTTAAAACGGACCCCTTGTATACCATAAACCCGGAAAAAGGAAAATAAATTTCGGAGCGAAGCTTTCTCTCATGTAAAATAATACTCTAAGCCGGAAAACTGCCTAAGCTGAAAACGGAAATATTTCTCCGGAACCGTTTGCTTAAATAACGTGATTAAAACGGACTACTTTATTTTTAATCAGTTACAAGATAGGTATTTTAAAAAGTATAATAGCTTTAAGGGTGACTGCACTTACTTACTTCTATGAATCATAACGTCATAAACTGTTATGCTTCGAGGAAAAGGGAGAACAAACTATTAGGCTCTCAACTCTTTTCCAACACACATGCTAAGGATGCAACAGTTTTGCAGTGCGTTCATTCTCAGTTTCATTATGACAAGTGATCAAGTACGAGTGGAAGACAACTGTGAACTTTGGTGATTTCTAAAACATTGATATTTATATTTATTTGTATAGTTTATACTACAATTTAATTACAATAGCTTTAACATCGAGCGTGTATTATTATACATCCTGTACAGATACATGAAATAGCTGACCCTAAGATTTACTCGCTGACTCAGGTCCCCTGACTATAAGCCTATGGTTTTCCTGAGCAGCTTGGTGCCATTTCTTCTTGAACTTTACTTTTTTATCCTAATCCTTTTTTCTCTTATCCTATATAAGAAATATCCTATACATCTATTATTTTCTCCCATCCCCGTTAATATAGGTACCGCCAATATCTCTTTACTTACACTGTCCCATTTCTTATCACATATTTTTCTCCTATAATTTTTTAGCTCCTTACATTTTATCAGGTAATGAACAGCGCTTTCTTCATCTCCACAAAATTCACATATACCTATCTCATTACTTCTCAAGCCTTATAGATATGTTTTTCCTACTCTCATCCATGCTATGCCATCTCCACCAGTTTTGTCATAATGATCTATATATTTTTCCCTACCCCATTCTCTACTTATAGCGTTTCAAAGATTTCTTTTCTTCTATACTTTCCCATATCTACTGCCTATCTATGTCTTGTACTCTGCTTCTCACGTCCTTACAAAAAACGCTATGATTTGACTCCTCTACTCTCCATAAATCTTCAATTACTGTCGTCTGTGTCATTCTTTCCAATTCCAACCACCAACTGTTTATATTCTTAATTTAAAACATAGTTTGTATGTACAAAAAGTCTGTAAAATGAGCTCTAAACAAAAGACATTATTACTGGAGGTAAAAGCTAGGTTATTGAGGAACACTAAAGAACAAACGTCAGCTACAGAATTAACTGTGTTGTTTGAAGCGGGGAAAACTCCAGTTTATGAGATATTGAAAAAAAAAAAAATTAAGGTTGAGTGGCTAAAGGGAACAGCAGGGAATGTGAAACACATCACAGAGTTAAATCGTGCTGTGTTCTAACGGCTTTGCATTTCTGCACTATTGTTTCAGAATCAAGCTTTAGAGACGGTAAGAAAATTAGGCAAAGTCCATTTCAGAGCTTCCAATGGATGGATTATTGTTTTGAGTAGTGTGTGTTGAAGAAAATGATGTTGATATGCAGATGTTTGTAGATTGAAAGGGAAAATTTAAAACAGATAGGGAAACTAGGCGATAGTCTATTTTTTATAAGTTACGTCCTATAACCTTTTAAGTCATATCGGACGATGAATGGAATGTGTGAAACGATGTTCAAATTGGCTCATGGTCCATGGAGCTAAGAGTTACCCGACATTCGTCTATTTTTAGGATAATGGTAACTCCTGGAGAAAACCTTACCCAGGTAGACATGCTACCATTTATGCTAGCCAAGCGGGAAATCTAAAATTATTGTACATAAGTTGAAAATATAGCACGTAACGCCTATCAGTCTATTATTAATTACATTTCACCCTACATTATTCCACTGTAAACCAGTGCGACTACAGCTTCCGTAATTTCTTAGTATTCATACACAACACTCTGTAAGACAGAAACCTGTGTGAACGGAGAGTAAATGGCGGAACGATTGCGTTCCGTTTTAGAGAGGTTTTACTGTATTTTACTATAAACGAGATATAGCTCTTGTCAAATTAACCCGTGAAATTAGTTGTATTATACGAATTCTTTGTTATTCTTCAGAATGTTCAAGTTGTTCCAAGTTTTCGCAGCTGCCAACGCAAATTTTCTTTCTTTCAATGGATCCACACTATTGTGCGGTGTATCCAGAGGCCTTTGGACAGTCTTACCATTTGTCCGCAGCTTGCTTCTTGTTGTTGCTCTCCTATAAAGATTCCTCTGGAAACCAGCACTTTGTTACAGATCTTTATATCTTAGTAACCTTCTCTGACACACCTGCAGAGTTTCTTTTTGTGCAGTTTTGAGGCACCAGGTTTGCCATCCATAGGCAATATAAATACAAGAATCCCTTCATTCAAGAACGAACTTGTGCAGCATATTTTGAGAAGGTTGTCGAAAGCTGGCGTCTCTAGAGAGGCTCAATGACATACTTGTCTATTCTCACATTTATCAATAACTGTCGCTTAGATTAAAAAATTATCTAACCGAATCTAAAGCAATAAAACCGTTTGTTAACTTTCCTGAGTAAGTTCCAATAAAAGTCTGAACAAAAGAAAATAATTTATTTGAATCGAAATTTATTCTTAACGATATCCGCATTTTTATGAATAATGTATTCTTGTTCATCTACACTATAATAGACATTTAAATACCAAATAGGACTACTACACACACAAGTACAGCATTGTATTCTTCTATAAGATGGGAAGTTTTGCGATACTCAACTGTTCATATTGTAGAAATAGTTCAACTTCAGAGATGTACTTGGAGGAGAAATGCCTGTCTGCTCGCCTTACCTGAAAGAAAAAGTAAACATTATTAAACACAATGTATATGAGGAAAACCAATATTATGTTACATTCACATAATTCACTACCTATCATCGTTAATTTTAGGTGTACGAACTGTCTTTAGAAAGAAAACTTACCTGTAATTCTTTTTTAAATAAATATCTACAAAAATAGCTATATCACTCTTCACGTTATAGCTACAAATGGACTAGTGAAATCAAAATGTTTTAAGAGTTATGTGCTCTATAGTTGTATTGAAAGATTGCATACTGATTTCATGCATTCTCGAGAAACAATTATGCATATATCGAAGGACTATAAAAGGAGGTATGCAAATATTGAGAAACTCAACTCTTAATAATAGATATTTTGGAAATGCATGTAGATTACAGCAGAAAAAGTTTAAAAGATAAAGATATCTATATTTTATTTACGTCTCGTCTCTGTAATGCCGTCCTCTTCCAGGTGGCTGAGGCCTGCCAACCTCTACATGAAATGTGTAAACCTTTTGGCCCTATTACTCGACAGAGCGTTGAGGCGTATTGACCTTCAGGTGACCAGCGCTGTGATGATCTCGATCGGGTCGACTAAAGGAGTGAAATATTAGTAAGTTGATGTACAGTAAGTTACGAAACACAAATAGAGCAATTGGAAGCTGCGTGTGCCTATATGATATGTTTTCTCGCGTCTGCTGATGTATCACACATTGCTATCCAGAAGACATGAGCCCGCCTCGGTGGCGTAGATGGTAGCGTGTCGGCCTTACGTTCAAGAGGTCCCGAGTTCGAATATCGGTCAGAGTGAGTTACCTGGATAAGATATTTCCGGGGTTTTCCCTTATCATAAAAGACGAATGTAGGGTAACTCGAAGCTCCATGGACTCCGGACGCATTGAGCATCATTTCCCCCATTTAATTCATCGTCCGATATGACTAAATGTTGGAGAACGTAAATTACAAAAAAGACATGATTATATCTGAACAGACTATACTGTCGCGAACCCATTGTTGCGACTGGCGGCCGGCGCACACAAAGGGACAGATAGTGGAGTGCGGAGATGAAAAATCTTGCCGAAACAGATAAAGATATATAACTGGAAGGTTCGTTCTTCTATTGCCGTCCTGATTGTTAGCGAACATTCCAAAAATGTCTAGAAATATGGGTAGAGGTATATAAAGAAGCCGCAACTCGCCAGTAGACAGTGGTAATCGGAACTTGATAAACGTGCGCATGCAGCTGTGTTTTGAAAGTGAAGTCTTTGTTTATGGTCGACGACCTTGACGATCGTATTTGTGTATTTTATGAAATTCTGCTACTGTAATATGTGTACAAAGTGTATTTCTACGAAATAAAGAACATTTTGAATTTCTGGAAACTGAACTTTTTATTTTACGAACCCACAAAGTCACAATACATACACTGGACTCGCCGTGTATGTGCGATAAGCTGAAATAAACTTCCTCTGTTGCGAATTCTGCCCGATACGCTTTCTCGCTTTGCTATGTAGTAATTTACTTAAAGATAAACAGTGTTCTAGGTTGCAGGAATGGCGAACTGTCTGATATCTGCCCATTTAAAAAATTAATCTTTAATATAACCTCTTAGAATTTTACACAAATAACTGTAAAATCAAACGGGAAGCAGGGAAACAAAGATGGCGCATGTGCATCACATTCACTAACAAATAAATGTAAAATTTTCCATGAAACCTACGCCAGTGTTTCTATTTTCCCATTGGTAACTGCATACTTCATTTATTCCAATTGGTTCCCTCTTTGAACTTGATCATTCTAACTTGATCATTCGATAACAATTTCTGTGGCAAGCTCTTTCCTCCGGAGAAACTGTAAATTATTTCGCTGCATAAAAAGAAGGCCAATAAGCTCTCTTGTCCACTCTAAATATAGCAACACGTTTGAGGTAATTTTCCCGTCACTTATACCGAAAACTAGCAAACTTTACTGCGTAACTACGCCTATATTTATTGGTAACTAGTGCTTGATATTGAATAATTGAATGAGTAGAGCCAGACTGAAAAATTCAAGCCATAGCCGGGATTTAAACCACGTATCTCCTGCTCTCCGTGCGGTTGCTCCAACCAACTGAGCTACTATGGCCAACATGCCGACATGACATTAAATTCTCCAACTGACTCACATGTTTCCCGGTAGACCACTAGGAGTTCCCATAGGCTGTGAGACACGCATCTTTTGTGGCGACTTACTCTGCTGTAAGTACTTAAGTCCCAGGCTTCACAGCTAAACGACTATGTTATTCCGGTAAATTGATGGAAATAATATTTTCTTCCACACTAGCCTTGTGTAGGCTAAGGTTTGAATGAGTAGAGCCAGACTGAAAAAGATTAACTAATAAACTGTACCAATCCTGTACAGATAACGTATTTGTCCTTAATCAAATAATTTAACAACAAGGGAAAAGAATTTGGAAACACATATCGAATTCATTGACGTGGAAAAGGCTTTTCATAGAATAAATAAATCAAAACTGTGGCAAATATTAGAAAGTAAGTGTTACCTACTACATATTAATGCAATAAAGGGCATATATACAAATACAACTATAAGAATTGACACTGGGGATAGGTTAACAGAACAAATTTCTGCCAATACTGGAATAAGACAAGGGTGTAGCTTATCACCTACTCTTTTTAGTATGTATATGGACGATATTCTAAATGAATTGAAGATTTTAGTAGTCCCAGGAATCAAAATAAAATAAAATACTTATATTAGTACCCTGCTGTTTGCGGAAGACCAAATATTGATTCATCGGAATGAAAATCAACTGCAAAAATCAATGTATATTCTAAATAACATAGTACAAAGCATAATTTTAAAATATCAGGAGAAAAAGATTATGGATTTTAAAGGCTATTATAATGTAAGATCAAAAATTCTTTTAGGAGATAAGATTGTAGATCAAATATCGAGTTTTAAATATTTAGGATATAACATAACATAGAAACAATGTTGATAGAGAAGAAAAAGTAAACAGATTCCGAGCAATTTGTGGGGCAATCCAAAGAACTTTTAAAAACAGAGTAAGAAGGGATACAAAAATGAAAATGTATGAGGTAATGACTATTCCAACTTTACTATATGGAAGCGAAGCCTGGGTACCTACACAAAAGGATTTAAATAAAATACAGACTGCAGAAATGAAATGTTTAAGAAGTGTTTAAGGTTGTACAATGTTGGACAAAATAAGAAATGAGGATATTAGAAAGGAATTAGAAATCGAAGCAATCCATGACAAAACATCAGAACGAAGGCAACAATTGCATGAGCATATATTAAGAATGGAGGATGGAAGATATCCAAATGCAGTACTAAATTATAATCGCAAAGGAAGAAGAGACAGAGGACAACCCAGGAAACACTGGAGAGATCTATGAAGCCAGAACGGGCGATATGCCCAAACCATAGAGTGAAGAAGAAGAACTAATTAACTATGAAGACCGGGACTTAAGTAGTTACAACATAGTAAGTTGCCACAAAAATGTGCATGTCTCATAGCATATTATAAGAACCCTGGTTGTCTACCGAGAAACATTTGAGTCATTTGGTGAATTTAATGTGGTATCGGCATGTTGGCTATAGTAGCTCAATTGGTTAGAGCAACCGCACGGAGAGTGACAGATCCGTGGTTCAAATCCTGGCTATGGTATTGAATTTCTCAGTAAGACAGTACTCATTCAAACCTTAGCCTACACACGGCTAGTGTGGAAGAAATGATTATTTCTGACACAATTGTTAATAACCCCTGAATTAATAAGATCTATTAGTTTATTTTATACAACATTAGGTGAATGGAATAACGCTACACATAGTAAGAACTTTACACTGTCATATCTGACTTATAACTAATAATTCGAACCTCAGCTGTAACTTTTAGTTGTTTTTAACATGAGTAATTACTGTAACTCGTGCTTCTTCATATCATACATTGACTTTAACATACGTGTCACTTCTTTATGAAGTTATAAATCTTAGTGGTGTATCTATCCTTCCGATATCAGTATTTATTGCACCCCCTTGAGAGCCATCAGGTACTAGGGACTGCCCATCGCCTGTGATATCCCGCGGTGCAGGAGTAAAGCCCTAGCGTCACTAAGGGCACTTGACTTTTATGATTTATGGGTACAGAGTCCTGTTGAGCCCGCCCTCAAGTCCGTCTCGCTAATGAATGACTCCTTGCTCGCGACAGACAGCTTTTGAATTACGTTGTAGCGAAAACACAGCGGGAGACGGAATATGTACTGCGTGGCTTCCCATGCATCAATCCAAGACCGTATCATCATTCTGATACATTACAGGAGGGGTAGGCTAAAATGGTGTTTTAAATCACAAAAACCTTGCATAAAGTTAACCAACACTGGTGCCTCCAAACGTGATACCAGAATGCTCTATCTCTCTCAAGCAATCAGAAATATCCAATCTGTTGCGTTCCCATTCCTTTCAGTTCTCGCTCTTCTATAAATGAGTTTTAG
Organism: Mantis religiosa; assembly: GCA_030765055.1. Classification (NCBI taxonomy): domain Eukaryota; kingdom Metazoa; phylum Arthropoda; class Insecta; order Mantodea; family Mantidae; genus Mantis; species Mantis religiosa. The sequence goes on along the minus strand of CM060958.1, from coordinate 36,478,354 downwards.
AAAAGCTTATTCTACTTCATTTAATGTTTAACATACCTATTATTAAAACAAATGAAATGTGAACATTGAATTTTCTGGAAACAGCCTCTAAATTCCTCTTTACTATTAATAGAGGTTTTCACAACTGGTAAACCGAAAGAAACAAAATCTTAGTATAAAAATGAAGATCACGATAAATAGCAATTTGTGTCAAACACATTTTCTCTGGAGATATACATTTAAAATATTAGGTTGTTTCAAAACGTCGGTTTCTTTTTATTTTGGGGCGTTGGAAAATTTATTGGTTTTCTTTGGTTAGGCAAAGATGCCATATCTAATCCTTGTTTCACATAAGATTGCCCCGTATCTCTTAACGGTCACGTGACCTTATCACATCACATTGGCTGCTATTGTAGTATAGACTGTTGTGCGGTAAAAATTATTTCCTTATTTAACATGGTGATATATCTTTATATGTTGGAAGAGAATTGTCAAATATTTCTTTTCGTAACTGCAGTCTTCATTTATCTGAAATGCATGGTAATTCTTAAACGAAGTAAAGAGGAAGTTCCTTTGCTCTCAAGCACGTGCACGATAGCAGTAATGACGTATTTGTTTATATGACTTTTATCACTGACTGTTTTGTTTTGAACTATGTTGTGCCGAGTGCGAGAGCTAAATTATCTTATTGGCCGTTTATTGCGCGTGTACTTATTATATGTATAATGGCAGAATCTATCGCCAGATTTTCGCTGAAGCATCCCAAGTGAAAACCTTTACAAACAGGCGAAAAGAATTGTGGTGCACGTGTTTAATGCACTCACAGAGAAGAATCCGTCTTGGTCAGTAAGAGAAGTCGAACAGCTGTGCTCTGAACTTATAGGTGTGAGTTTTAGATCCGTAAGAACATCGCGACATGAAATTGAGACAACAGAGAACCTTTCCACTCCAAGGGCTTGCTGTGTGGCGAAGACATTATTTAAGGACAATCAGACTGTACCGGGATACAAATCGTAAAATATACCACCTTGACGAGACTTGGGTGAATGTAGGACACATGACAAGTATAGCGTGGCACAACTTTTAAAACTGAAAGACAAACATTTTTGCAAGGTATGTGTTCTGGTTTTAAAAAATCCCAGTGCAAAAGGCCGAAGTCCTTTCATTACAATCTTGTTTGTTTGATTGCTCATTCATTTAGTTTCAACTTGCTCAGTTTCATTATAAACTTGTATTCTTATTTATATGATTTTATCTATATTCCTGACAATTATAATGACGTTTACTGCAGGTTTAAATGTGACGGGAAGGCACCGCCTATGGCCTATGCCGCGAAAGCATTAGCCAATTAGGCTGAGCGGGAAGGTAGTTGCACGCGGAGTGATACATGTCAGCGGGGGAAGGTTATATGAAACAGAGATTAGTGTTGCGTACATTACGAGTGTATATCGGTCTTCATTTCTTAATAAACAATCGTAAAATTGAAATAACAAAGTATGAGCTTAGGGTCCATCTAAAATACTGTGTCTTTGTGGGTTCGGGAAATTAAAAGTCCGATTGCACCACTCAAAAATGTTCTTTACTTCCACCGAATTACAGCTGAACACTTGCCGATTACACAGAGTTACGTAATGCACACAATTACAATTCACCAGTTCGTCCGTTATAGTTCCACTTTCACTCGCAATTACGTACACTCCTCCGACGCACATACGCAGTCCGTCCCCTCGCTAGGCGCTCCTCACAGCTGCTCACCAAGAACTGACTGACTCACTCACTGCAGCCCCCTTTATAGGGATATCACTGTTTCTCGAAGCATCTTGTTTTAGTGAATCACCGCGAAGGTTCCAGACGGCAGGGGACTGTTAGTGACTGAGATAAATGGGTGGGTGGGGTCCGGCCGGATGCCTCTGGCCCCTTACTCAGCTGTCGTTGGTCGTGCTTTCCGATAATTGGGTGACAATACTAATGAAAACACGATTATAAAACAACTGCCGCAGCTCGAAGAATATGGGAATAGAAGCACAATATGTCGTTAGTGAGCATGTGGCACAACGATGTTTCCAAAGTTTCAACAATCGAGACGAAAACCACTAAAGATTTAAGACGTTTTGGAAGGCCTAAATTATGGAATATTGATGATACACGCCAAGTTTTGCGTATGTTTTGAGAAAATGCGCAAAAAGGTACCCGTAGGCTTTCAGAAGAACTTGATGGATCAAATGATAGCATACGTCGTCCCATTTAGTCACTTAGAAAATCAAACAGAAGCTGTAGATACTTACCTCAATAACTGACACCTCAACAGGCTGAATGCAGAGTGGATATCTGTCATCAGCTTATTCGTAATCCCACGGAAAATAGATTTATCAGGAGAACTGTCACTTTTTATGAAAAATGGGTATTAATTGTTCTTTCACTGGCCGTGTGTAGGTTAAAGAATGGAAAGATAGAGTTAGGCTGAAAAATTCAGTGTCATAGTCGGGATTTGAACCACGGATATTCTGGTCTCCGTCCAGACGCTCTAATCAATTGAGCTATTATAGCCAAAGTGCCGGCATGCCATTAAATTCTCCAACTGACCCTTGTTTTTCGCGGTAAACCACTAGGAGTTCTCATAAACACATGAGACAACTTCCTTAGTGGCGACTTACTATGCTGTAAGTAATGGGTATATTACCAAAAACCCTGATGCCTCGAAACAGTGGCTTGATCCTCACCAACCTGCCAACGTCATCGTTAAAAAAGGTCAGTTTGGACCTAAGATAATGTCATGTGCCTGGTTTAATTTTGAAGGCGTGATTCACTGGAAGTTGTTGCAAATGCGTGGGCGATTGATGCGGTTCTTTATTCTGAACAACTGGAACGAGTTTATGAAATTTTGATACAGAGATAACCAGTATTAGTTAAACGAAAAAGAGTTCTATTGCTATACTCCGTACTTAACGAATAACCATACTACCACACCCAGCGTACAGTCCTGATCTTGCATCATCAGATTAGCCCGCCTCGGTACGTGGCTGGTAGCATGTCTGCCTCACGTTCAAGTTGTCCCGAGTTCGAGTCTCGGTCACGGTGAGTTACCTGGATAAGGCTTTTTGCGGGGTTTTCCCTTATCGTTCAAGGCGAATGTCGGGTAATTCTACGGGGCACCATTTGAGCACCATTTCAACCAATTTATTCACCGTCCGATATGAGTTAACGTTGGAGGACGTAAATTGCAACCAAAGAAAATCCTCAGATTATCATTTTTTTTAACCATGACCCATTTTCTGCGTTGAAGAAATGTTGACAACAGTGAAGCAGTGTTAGTGGCTGTCACCGAATTCTATGCATCAAAAAACCAGTCTGGTACCATCGTGAGATAATGAACCTCCAAGCCGATGGCCGATGGCTCGTACTTTTCAAATAACTGTCATTTTTAAAGAACGACATTAATTATCAGAGACATTATCTATATTCCTTTATTCCTTATTATTGGTTTGACTTTTCAAATACTTGATATTCTTCTCAAATGGAAAGTCGCTTTGCTTTCTTATTGCTTGACTATATAAAGCAAAGGGAATTTCAACGCTGTGATATTAAAATACTCGACTTTTGGTAAAACCCTGCTGTATTCACATATGTGCGTATTGTGACTGTGTGTTCGTAGAATTAAAAGTCCAAATTGCCATAATTCTAAATGTTTTTTATGTCCGTAGGAATACACTGTTCAATTCTTACGTAACAACATTACATCACATATCACAATCTACAGCACCAAGGTCGATAACAACCATTAGCTATCGTTACAACACTTCACAGCTGACTCTCGTTTTACACATAACTGTTTTACAAACTACTCATCACTAGCCATGGCTTCTTTTTATACACCCATTCATGTGTTATCGAATTTTCTCTAACATGTCACCAGAAAAGACACGAATGTTCTAGAATGTAACTATATCGGTGCCGGCAAGTCTTTCACATCTGTGATAAACTATCCGTCTCTTGTTTATCGGCACTTATCTTGTTTATCGTTACCTGTCGGCTCTTTGTGAACGCTAGCCGCCTATCAGTTCCTTTGTGTACACTAGACGCGCGATCGTAAACTGCTTATGCAAACCCTTTATTACCATGAAACAATATCCGCCATCTGTTTTCTATTTGTGCCGAAACTTTTATGCCTGTTGCCATGACAGTATTAACTTATAAAGTGATAGTTTTTGCAAAAGTTTATCATGGTTAACATGAAGTAGATAAAGCAACAAGTGTTTGCAATAACAACTTATATGGAGGCAAGTAAAAAGGAGGAACATGGCATTGAAAGCAAAACTCAGTATTTAAGAATTCTTATCTTCTAAGGATGCGGTTTTGAAGAAAATTTTCCTTCTCAATCTATCGCTTTATATGGATTACTTTTTGGATATTCTTATTTTCTTAAATGCTATCTGAGATTTTGACATTTTAATGCTTAAGATACTTTCAAGACAAATAAAACGTACTTCCTTTTTTTTTAAGAAATTTACTTCCTTTTTACTTTTATATAAATGCTAAACCATAAGATCATATTGATATACTTTGAAATGTGAAGATACTTATATTTCAGGGCTCTTTCCTTTATTAACCTGTAGTTAAATTTTGCAACCGATGTTGTGAACCGTCTCAACGCAAACTGCATTTGAAAGCAATCTGGACAAAATCGTTACATAGACGGAATGGCATGAATAATAGTTTAGTGACTAAAAGCATGCAAGAAGATATAAAAGAACTTGGTAATGGTCTCTGGAAGGTATCAGCATTTGTCACATTTTTAAGGCGTTTATTTCAAAATCTCTAGGAAAATCTCTGATTTTCGGCCCACGAAATTCTATGTTCCTCTTCCTCTTCCACTCTTTTAAGTTTGCAATAGCCAGATTTTCCAGAAAAACAGTCTTCAGAACTAAGAGACATAGACTGCTCTACATCACTTTGTTCAGATTCAATTTTGTGGTCCCTTTATTCAATGATTATCTACTTCTTCGCTTGATTCTTGCCAATGTCTATTAGGCCATCTTCTGGCAGTTCGTTGAATATCTTCAACATTTCCTCTGGAGTTATTTTCCTATGTGAAAAAGCATTTTTATTGTTATAGTAAAATGGCTACTAATATTTTTGCACGAACACACACTGATATGTTCGTAATTATGACAGCAATTCAATAAAATGAGATTACTTACTAGATAGGCACGCGGGGAATTTTATACCCCAGCTCGACAATGCTGAACAAAGATGGCTAGAAACAATATTTCACGCTTACAAAATAGGCTGTGACTGTATCAATACACTTTCAAAAGAACAATGAATGAATAGCAAGCCTAATAAACTGATGGAATCATTAGCAATGTTGCTAAATGAAAAAATGTAGGATTGGGATATTTAATACCCCGGCTTGCTCGATCTTGGGTTACACTTCCCTTTTTCCTATTGAAACGGTACTCTCGTCCTCGAGTTGATTAACTAACTGTTAAGGAATATATAGAAGATCAATTTAATGTTAAAGGAATATATACATGTATTGAAACAAAAATCGTGTGTGCAGTGTCTAGTTTGCTACGGACTGTGAAGCGGTAGGATTTTGCTCCCCTAGGAAGGACGGCCGCAAACATAAATTTTAAGGGTCACGCCCGGTGTTTATTTTCAAGCATAGTTTTGACAGGAAGGGGACATCTTAGGTGGCCTAAAGTGAGGTTCTCGTAAAAGGGACTCCATATGCGTTCTACCGACCAAGCAATTAAAAATAATGAACTGAAGAGCAAAGCGAAGTGTCATATGATCTTTCTTGGAACAAATATATATCCAAAGTCAGTTGGTGGCTGAGAACCAAACTAAAACGTCGTGCGATAGCACGCGGACAGAAATCACGTTCATTAAGGTTATTTGGCTCTGTGGGCCAAACTGGACGGACGAGTAAACTAAAGATATCGCGTTCAATTAAAGGTAGTTAGTAGCTGGGTGTCAATCCGATGAGTCGTGTTATAGACACGGGAGTGCAACCACGCCAGCGCGAAGCCTACCATTCAGAGTACGACTAATTAACATGTATTTCGAAAGTAATTGATATACAACCGATCTTCATAAGAGAATTAAACTGTGGTTCTTTTCAAGTACCCTAATTAATCCATCCAAAACGCCCTGAATCAAGAGATCCTTGCTACAGATCCTATATTCGTAAATGTTAGGATAACTCCGAGAGCGAGGCTGGCGACCCAAGGAGTAAAATCCCTGTCACATAATGGAGCCGAACTGAGCGGCAACACACTTTGCAACACTATACGTCTACTGGTTTTACATATAGTTACCTTCAGTGATAGTTTTAGCTTCCTTATTGCTTTGTTATAATTCACTAAATGTTTTTGTTGCCAAGTTGTAAGATCTGTCATTTGTGTCTATCTTATTTGCATGATTTACCAGGCACACAGATTTGAGAATTATAGTATTTAGTTTTGTATCTATATATTAATCACTGAGGTACTTTATTTTCAAGCCGTACTTTCACAAGGCATCCTTGAAATGCCGTGTAAGATAGCGGGATACTAATATTTGCAAAATTAACATGATTTTCCAGATGTGAACGTTTCATATTCAGGAGAGTTAATCAGGATTTCCGTGGAATGCGGGCTGCAGTACTTGAGACGCCAGTGAGGTGAAATTTGCTTGAAGCAGTGTGTTTCATTAGAAACTCTTCTTAGTACGAGGTCAAGTGGACAAGAAGTGTACTTTCATTAGTAGCTACTGCTTCATATTCCAGAACTCTTATGAAGAAGGCAATCAAATTGTGAGACCGCAGCAGGTTCTCTGCATCATCTTCAAAAGCGGAGGTGCTGGTACGGAATCTAGTTTGCATTTTTATTAACCAGCTTTGCATTCGTCTGAGAAATGCAACGCTGCTCTCGCAAATTACTCTCGTGTGCGTACTACTGAGAATAATAAAATGCCACGCCCTTAAATATCTCTAAAAGTACTCTCTTATGAACTCTAAACATGAACTTCTGCGTCACAGCTGTTTGTAATATTTTTAAAGCGCTTAAATATTAAGCAACTTGAGAAGAAATTTACCGAGCTAAGGTTCTTTTTAAAAGCATTAAGGGCAGAATGTTTGTATCCCTGGACTATTAGGCATGTAGCTTTATAATCAGAAGGGAAAGAATATAATACAATTTGTTCTTAAGCTACTTTTAATGAACAAACGTCTGTTGCTGTAGCAAATTCCAGCTACTACCAAGGAGGGATTAGAGTCGCTATCCCAACAATGTCATAACGTCTCTTGCTGTGTTAACACTAGATGTCGTCTTGGAATATCTTCGTCTTTGTTACTGCTCGGCTCTCAACAGGCCGGCCCGGGTTTGATCCCAGGTGACCGCAAAGTTATAACACGGCACTGGGGTTGGTTTTCCCCGCCATCTCATTCCACCGATGCTCATCTTCATCGCACGTATCATTAGTGTCACCGACTGCGGTGCCGTATATAGTAAAAGCAGTCCCGAGAGCTACACATTTCATTTCCGTCTTTGTTGGCGATTGCTTCAGTGGCAAAGTGTGTGATGAATTGACATCTGCTTAAATTGGCTGATAAATTAGATGAGGCCAGCTACCTTAGCTGCACTGATTTATAACTAAGAAATTCCTTTCACTCGACAAAAAGTGGTATGATTAGGGAATGGACTTTTAGGTATTTTTACATATAACTTTTTATTACATATTTTTTTTTTTTTTTTTTTTGCATTTTATCATTTTTTTGCGTTTTGTGTGTGGCAAACATGAGTTTGTTTACAAAAAGAGAAGTCTTCTGTTTATCCTGTAAACTTAGATTAGATTACGTGTTGTTAACAGTTCGCTACAATATAAAATATAGGCGAAACTCACAGGAAGGAGGTTTTGATGTCAGAATATTGCACAATGTACTTGAACTCAACACGACTAGTATAGGTTGCGCGTTAGTACTTGACGAATATCATCATATCGTTTTATGATATCGTTTTAAGGGGTTGCAAGGATCTAAAAAATTCTATATTTCTAATTAAATCTAGACATCAAATTTTTGAGTGGAATAAAATACCCTTTCTGATTTTTTAGCAGTAGAGCAAGAAAAAGGGGATAGTGAAGGCTACTGATCGTTATGTGAACGTAACCCATCACACTTCATGTATTAGTGTACGACCTTGTAATCGGATCATAATAAAATATAATATTAAATTGTGATATATAAAAACAGGTTTTCTCTTGACATATTTCAGCTCTAGGTGTTTATCACTCGTACATCGATAAACACTTTTGTCCTTCTGCACGTTCTTTTCCGCTCGCTAAACTCATTCCATGTTTCGTTATTGTATAATGTGACAGAACGACGCTGTTTGTGCATGTGTTCTGTTTCATAAAAGGGTTGCCATGGCCACGGTTTAGTATTACATTGATTCTATGCAGGTGCACCATCGTATATTGTGCAATATGCACCCCTAATAATGACCACTCAAATCAATTATTAATGCTCAACTCCTCCCATTGGCTGTTGGTTATTACTAACAGAGGTTTAACTCAACTCTAGTGTTTACAGATGAATATGATGCCTATTCATCATCGCTAGTAATCATATCCTGGCTTTGTCGTTTCATCGAATGAAGTTGTATATTTGGTAGCAAATTTGGCACTTAATGGCAGTGCAAACATCAATAATAACACTAAAAATGTGATGCATTAAGTTAACATGTTAATTCTTCATGTGAAACGTACACCTGTAGCCTCAACCTCAACTGTTTTTAATATGAGTATGTTGCCAATGTGAAATTGACTTAACAAGTAAATAACATTTCATTTTTCGCGTGCTTCTGGGTTATATTTTCCATATAAAATACCTTCAAATTGTTTTTTCTTGCTATTGCAAGAATCGATCATTGCAAGGTTTACTTTGTAATCTATAGATATATTATTTTAAATGGATTTCCATACATACGAGGGTCGGCTGATAAGTCCTGGGTCTCGCGTAGAGATGGCGCCACTGTTATGCGTTTCAAATGGGAAGGTGTTTGTCCTTGAGCGCTACTAGATGAGCAACCAATCGGAGTCCTGCGGTAAGGCATTCCCCCTAAGTCGTGTGTGAGAGTGCCAACCTAATCAATCTCTAATAAATACTATTCGCGCTTAGACAAAATGTTCAGATTTTGCAAAACCTGATCCATGAGGAAGCAAAAACCCCATACTTTTAGCTCAAATAGTTTTCCTAATACAAATAAATAAAGTAGATACCATTATATTATAAAAATGTATTGCAACGTAAGCAATGTAATGAATATCATTATTGGTTGACATGTATGCGTGAACGTACATTTGAAATTACTCAGAACTGAAATGTAAACATTTGACATCACGTGATAAAAGAAATATTAACTTTGAATAGGCCAAGATGTTTGTTAAATTCGATGAGAGGAAACAATACACTTCTTGCTAGTCTGGCAGAACGTGTCTGGTCACATTATATCTTTGTTTATGAATGGTTCGTAATCTCTATTTACTCTAATCTCTGTTTCATATAACCTTGGCCCGCTGACATGTATAACTCTGCGTGCAACTACCTTCTCCCTCACCCTAATTGGCTAATGCTTTCTCGCCATAGGCCAGGGCGGTGCCTTCCCGTCACATTTAAACCTGCAGTAAACGTCATAATAATTTCCAGGAAGATAGATAAAATCATACAAATAAGAATATAAAGGCATGCAAAAATACAAGTTTATAATGAAACTGAGCAAGTTGAAACTGAATGAATGAGCAACGAAACTGAAACAAGTTTATAATGAAAGGCCTTCGGAATTTTCCACTGGGATTTTTTAAACCAGCACACATACCTTGCAAAAATGCTTGTCTTTCAGTCTTAAAAGTCGTGTCAAGCCATACTTGTCATGTGTCCTTCATTCACCCAAATCTCGTCAAGGTAGTATATTTTTCGATTTGTCTTATTGTCCTTAAATGACGTCTTCCCCACACAGCAATATCGTCCCTGGAATGGTAAGTTTTCCTGTTGTTTCAATTTCAAGTCGCGATGTTCCTACGCATCTAACACACCTGTAAGTTCAGAGCACAGCTGTTCGACTTCTCTCACTAACAAAGACGGATTCTTCTATGTGAGTGCATTAAACACATGCACCACAATTCGTTTTTCGCCGCTTTGTAAAGGTTTTCCCTTGCGATGCTTCAGCGAAAAACTCGCGGTAGACTCTGCCATTATACATATAATAAGTACACGCGAAATAAACGATCAATAAAATAATTTAGCTTTCGCATTCAGCATAGCACACCTTCGAATGACCATATATGACTAATCCAGTTCAAAACAAGGTCAGTGATAAGTCATATAAACAAATATGTCATCACTACCGTTAAAGCACGTGCTATCGTGCCATGTGCTTGAGGGCAAAGGAACCTCCTCTTTACTTCGTTTAAGAATTAACATGCACTTTAGATAAATCAACTCTGTTGCGTAATATATTTAATTCAAACAGTTACGAAAATAAATATTTGACTATTCTCTTCCAACATATAAGGATATATCACCATGTTAAATAAGGAACTAATTTTTACTGCACAACAGTTTATACTGCAATAGCAGCCAAAGAGAGGTGATAAGGTCACGTGACCGTTAAGAGATACGGGGCAAGCTTATATGAAACAAGGGTTAGAGGGTTCAAAAGCATCATTATTCAGTTACTCTTCCATGAAAAAGTGTATCAGCTGGATCAGTGAGAGGCGATCCATCTTTCATCCCTTACTACTGCTAGAACAATCCAATAGAGTTGTGGGCTCAAATTATGTTGTAAAGAGAAATAATAATTTTAGGTGAATGACTTATTCACGAAGAAATTGACAAGGAACACAACAAGACAGGAAAAAATGCGTGAGACATCAGATAAACTACAAGAAGACGACTTTTGGAAAGAAATAGCACGGAACCTATCATCATAAACTTACAGTACTCAGACGTTGAAGGTAATGACAATGACGAATTATCTCTTAACGTAAGTGACATACACAGCTATATGGATGCGTCACTGGTATTTCCGTTGGATTAGAAAAATAAGTAATTAATAAACTGTAATTAATGATAAACTAAATATTTAAAACATTTGCGTACTATACAAATATTCATGTTGCAATTGTTATTTCAACAACCACATTATTATAAATCTTGGGAAAATTCAGTTTGCGTTTCCTCACGTCTAGCGCCACGAACCTTGCAAGCGTGCGAGAGAGGGAAATATAAAAACAGTAGAGATGACGAGGTGGCAACAGTGGCGACTCTAGCGAATCTGATTGGCTAAAGGCGAGAACTCTTCCCATTTGAAACACATAATAGGCCATTTTGACGTATGGCCTCGACGAATTACCTCGTGTGCACGCATTGGTTCAGCTCACATGCCTTCTAAAACTGTACGCTCTATAATCACGTTTTGTGTAACATCAAATTATGTCCTTTTGCTGTTAAACAGAAGGTTGCATCCTTTAGAAGTCGCATGTTTTTTGAAGGTTCTAAGTAACATAGGGCTTTGAAAATCCAAGATTATATAAGATATATTTTCGCAGATATTCTCCTTTTAACAAAGAACATCATGTGAAATATTTTATACTTTCATTTAATCCACATAATCGTTGTTCATTTGCTACCAGATGTCTTGAAGTGGCAGAGAGCTGCAAGTCGTAAACTTAGAAGTGTAATAGAAAGTCTATAAGGGAATGTAAGTTTCCTTTTATCAGATAAAAGAGGGATAAAAACAGTAAAAAAGAAAGTACAAAATAAAGTTACAGATGTTGCTGCACCTGAAAACTAAAACTTCGAACGCTGCAGAGGAACGAACAAAAAGTTGATAAAACTTGTATCAGCAGCAACAGAAGACGAAAGGAAAGTAAGCATGAAATCGGAAGCGGAAGCAATAAAAGACAATGTGGCTGCAGTATGTATCATAGCAAGTTATCTTCTTAATATCTCGCTGGGTAGAAGAGTGTATTTTTAGCTGGAATACGCTACAGCATAAAAGGTTTCTCTGGTGATAAAACAGGGCAAGTTATGCAACACGCATTACATCTGCAGCGTCACGCTATCGAGCGTTTGTTCCGTTCGGTATTCTGATCACACAGGCGCGTTCTCAAATATTTTGTCTTGAAACATACGGTTCAGCTGTAATTTAGCATGCACGTTAACTGTAGTGCTTTTTAATTCTGCTTTCCTGAGAACCTTCTTTAGTGAAAATGTAAATAACCAGCCATATGATCTTTTCTTCTTTTTTTCCGTTTTGTTTCTATAGCGAATGTAACCACTTTTCTTTGTTGCTCTATGGTAATGTGACCTTTCTACCTACTGTATAACGTATTTACAGTAGTTAAAGGAAGTATTGTATTACACTCAAAATTATTCTACTAAGTTTTTATTGATAGTATATGTTTCTGGATGATGTTATGTAACTATTTGTGAACTGCATAACTAAAAAACGATGCATAAATTAAGTACTAGGGTAGGTAAAAAAGTAATGCCTCCTAATTTTTTCTCTTTTAATGGCCAAGAAAATTGAATCCAATTTACATAGCTTGAAAACTACAACATTGGCGATTAATTTGTCACTATTCAATATAATCTCCGTCCTTTTCCGCAGTTTTGGCCCACCTTTTAACTAGGGCATGTATTCCAGAATGGTAAAACACACGGTCTTGCTTCCTAAGCCATTGACGCATGGGCGTTTTCACAGCCTCCTCATCTTCAAAATGAATCCCACGATGAGCTTCCTTTAGTGGCCCAAACAGATCGAAGTATGATGGTGCCAGGTCAGTGCTGTATGAGGAGTGAGGTAAAACTTTCATTCCCAATTTCTCAACTTCTGCAGTGGTGTAACGGCTGGTGTGTGGTCTTTCACTGTCATGCAAAAGAACATCCGCAATAGCTTTTGTTCGGCAAACTCGGTGCAGACGTTCTTTCAGCCTTTTGAGATTTCTGACGTATTGGACAGAATTTACTGTGCATCCCTGCTCCAAAAAAAAAAAAAAAAAAAAAAATCATAAGCACACCCTATGCATCCCAAAACACTGTCGCCATAACTTGCCCTGCCAACCGCTGAGTTTTGAAATTTTTTCTTCTTTCTTCGGTAACGTTGTGTGATGCCATTCCATTGACTGCCTCTTTGATTCAGGTTAAAGAAAATGAACACACGTTTCGTCTCCAGTAACAATTTTTTTCCAGATACTCCTCTCCCTCCAAATTGAAGCGCCGCAAGGGTTCGGAGGCTATTGTTTTCTTTGTTTCTTTGTTTTCGGCGGTTAACATTCTTGGCACCCAAGAAGAACAAACTTTTGAGTAATCCAGTTGTTGAATAATCGTCATCACACTGCCATTACTGAGGGAGGTAATGCGACACAATTCACCTGTTGTTACCCGGCGATCGCCACGAATGATGACATCGACTCGCTGAATGTTGTATGGAGTCACTGCAGTCACCGGCCTGCCGCTTCGCTTTTCATCTGCCAGTGGTGTTTGCCCTTCAGCTTCGTTACAGCGACGAACCCATTATCTAATAGTGCTGATATCCACAGTTGCATCACCATACACATTTTTTTAGACTTTCGTGAATGTGAATTTGCGTTTCACCTTCCGCGGTCAAAAATTCAATGACAGAGCGCTGTCTAATACAAATGTCGATATCAGCCATTTTGCAAGAGGATGCAGTGATGCCACCTGTTGACTTAGGAAGTTAGTACTGCAGGGGACTGGAAAAGAAGGTATGAGGAATAGCGCCAAATTCAAAGTTTTCATATAACTTACTTATTTAAGAAAAAATAAAATAGGAGGCATTACTTTTTGATCCACCCTCGCAACAAACCTGGTGTTAGAGTTCAGTATCTTCGATAAATAAAAAGTAATAAAAATATAATATAAGAATGTAATTTCAAGAACAAATATAGTGATTCGCTTTTAAGCAACTGTGTATCAAGTCGTGTTTTCTCTACGCCATATTCTTGTACAACGAATATAGGAGTTATTTCTGGAAAGGTTTCAAATAAATTAACATAAAATGGATAAAACACAAAACATTCATAAGAATGGTTTGCAGAATATACAATATCAGCTGATATGGGTGGAAGGAAGGATTGATTTTCTATCGTTTTTGTTGCTGGAAATACGTCTTGCAAATGTGGAGGAAGTTCTGTGTTTTAAATCATGCAGTTTTCATAACATTTATGTTCATTTTTAACCACACTTTTAACGAAATTTTCATATTGATTTTGCCGATAGAATTCTTCAGATATAGGAACACTACTTTGAGTTTAAATGAGGTATTACTTACTAAACAGAAGAATAACAGGATAAATATTGAGTGTTAAAACAAATGAATTTACCAGACCACCAAAATCTGTGTGTAATAATCTAAACCAAAATTATTTTTAAAACCACTTTTTGAAGAAATTGTAAATAAAACAGATACTTTTAAAATTCCTTTTATTTTTTCTGTAATTTATGTTTCAAATACAAACGAAATGCTCAATCATTTTAAATTGTTTCTTTTCATATAAATATGCATTATGATGGTCATTATCCTTCTAATTTTGCTTAAATTGTCTAAGTTACACTGAAAGTTCATGAGAATCTCAAAAAATTATCTCATTATATACCTCGGAAGAGACAGTAGACGTAATTAATTATAAAATATATTCTGACTTAATTATATCTTCTTTTTGCCTTCATATACAAATTAAAAATTCTAATATGAAATCTAATTTCATTATAAAATTTAGATGATGTTTCCTTGTCATTATTTGTCCATTGATACAGTCACGTGATACATTGTTTATCCGTTTGTTTTCTGAATACTTCATCCACATAATAAAACCTGAAAAAATTAAAACGTGACCTAAATAAGTCATAGTTTTATGGGCTTTTCAATAAGAGCCGAAGAATTGAAGATATGATAAATTTTTGTCCTGTAAGCACATGAAGCATATTGCTGTTTAAGACAAAATATCGTGTTTTTCAAGTTCAATGAATTGGAGAAACCTTAATGTCATGCATTGTTACTTATATAAAGCGGCACATTAGCAACTGTTCTGAGAAAACAAAGTGATTAATGACTTCCTGAGGTATAACTGTTCTTAAGAATGGTAGCGCAATTTGGATTGCAGTCTTTGTGTTATTATAATTTCAAAAAGTCTAAAAATTATGGCTTGTCAGAAGTTAATTTTCATTTTGAGATTGTATAATAAATACTGTGACAGAAGGAGAATATTTAGTTACAAGAATGATTTCTTCATTTTTGTGATGTCAAAAATCTGGCACGCAAACATTAGCCTAAGAGCACAGTTTTATTTCAGGCCAAGAAGCGAAGGAAAAGAGAGAAATAAAATAAACTTTAAACTGAGCGCTAGGAGCAGGAAAGGGGTGCGGCTTCTGGACACCGGCTAGCAGCATTTCCTCAGCACTTTTATAGGCAGGTTCCTATCATTCGACTGTACTGACTGAACATACAGGAAGAAAAAGTGAAGTGATCGACTCAAAAGATGATGAGATCTCAGGCGACATTGTTGGTTTGAGACGGGGTTCAGGTTTCCAGATGTGAGATCTCGATTACCACACAAGCATTTCGGAGCTTTGTTTACACGCTGTACTCTTGTATAGTAATTCAAAGAAAACTGCACTGCCATACGCCTTGATACACCATCCTAAGAACTGATTTCCGACCTTGAAACATTACAAGAAATTTGGCATCACGTTATTAGGGCAATAGACGCTCCTCCTTCCCCAGAATCCGACTACTGACCTAAGAAAACCAGCCCGCCTCGGTAGCGTGGTGGTAGCGTGTCTGCATCACGTTCAAGAGGTCCCGAGTTCGATTCTCGGTCAGGGTGAGTTATCTGGAAAAAGTTTTTCCGGGGTTTTCCCTTGTCCTGCAAGATGAATGTTGGGTAACTCTAAGCTCTATGGACCCTAGGCTCATTTGAGCATCATTTCACCAAATCCATTCATCGTCTGATATGACTTAACGTTGGAGGACGTAAATTACAAAAAATAAACCTATGGAAACCGAGAAAGATCAGAGTTATACGGTCAGAGTAGTCCGTCCAAATAATGGAGGACATATTTGAGTTTGATTTATGAGTCACTATGTTTACACTCAAACTTCACTTACTTGTTGTTGTATAATTGAAACGTTTTCAAGATCATTCGATCTCATCCTCAGCTGTTTGGTGACTAAATGAAGCTTCCTCTTCTTCCACTACTACGGAGCTCCGATCACTCTGCCATCTGGTGTTAGGGGCACTAAGTTTTAATACTTCATTTAATGCCGGGATTTCAAAATTTATCACCTTATCACGGTTTTTGTTTATGAATATTTTTTCCCAAATATCCAATTCTATGGGTGTACTTAAAGATTTTAACAGTTTAATGTTGTGGTTTTCTGTCCAAAAATGGTGTGAAACTGCATATTTTTCTGTTTGTTTCAACTTAATGTTCTTAACGTTTCAATTATACAACAAGTAAGTGAAGTTTGAGTGTAAACATAGTGACTCATAAATCAAACTCAAATATGAAGAATACTTCACTGTTAATAATTCTTCTGCTTTTAATATTTATTAATGGAGGACCTCCCTATTCATAGGGGATTGTCTCCGAGAAAGTCATTTCTATCTGTATATTCCCGCAAAGTTTCGCTTTTAAATGTGATTGCTGTGGACGAATGGACTGAATGCTCTCTTTTGAAGAAAACAGGAACCACCAAATAAATTGTACAGTTATGTGTACAAAACATTAGGTCGAAATACAAAAAGGCCAGATGTATTTAATTTGACGCGAATAATTATCTTGGAGGGACTGACACAAGGTACAATGTTTTATCAGCATATTGGCAACATGTTTGTGTTAGAAAAACACGTGTTTGTTTATTTATTTTCAGCTGTCCAAATATTTACTGTACATCAAGCAGGCATCGTTTTCAATTAACACCATGGTGTCGAGGACCGCGTTACATGGAGACATAATACATGGATTTGTGTACGACTTATACTGCTACATGTCAGTGCTAATGCTCGTCACACAAGCCTATAGTTTAATATCAGTAGCGCTTACAAGAGAGAGGCATAAACCACTCAGTCACCCACATCAGTAACCGATATGGGTTTCTGTTTCTTCCTTATGTTTAAGGAATATTTAGGATTATGAACGGTGTTATAAACTATAAAGACGGAAGCTGAGGGGGTGAGATCCGTAACACTCATCTACTATTCACCACGTGACTTTGAAAATATTCATAGTGACTTGGCTTTATAGGAGAGAATATGTACAGGGTGTAACAAAAAGATATGTAACAATTTGAGAAAACATTTCCTGAGGACAGATGATAAAAATACAACATGAACATATGTCCTAAATTATTTACTTCCTTTCAGTGCACTTACTACAGCTGAACCTCATTCAAAAACACTGGATGACAGAACCGTTGCAAAACAGGAAATCTCAGCACATATTCAAAATCCCTTCCATTAGCTCCAATGCATCTGTAAACATGGCGTCGCATGGACTCCCTAATGGACTGGTTTAGGCCTGGAGTGTGTAACGGTTCTCCTTGGTCATAAACATAATGTCGCTTAATATGTTATATCAAAATAATATTAGGTTATCATAGACATTTTATACTGATTATTTTACATCGAAAGGAAATACACAGCTATTACAGAAAAAAGCACATTATAATAGATAGGGCGTATATAAAATAAGAAGTGTTTAATAGACTAGAAATGTAGATGAACGGAGAAACAGAAATATGAGGTCCCTCAAGGTTGAGGACACAGATCGGACGGCTTTCTTCATAACAAAGTTCACCCCTAGGAACAATGCCTGCGAACCATGTGAAAGGTCGGTCTGTAGCCCTGTACTCTCTTTCACGCAAATACGTACATAATCGATACAACAGAGTTGTAAATTATCCGAATTCCTTAACTTTCGCACCGTACGTTCTTCGGAATTAAGTAAATGGACGATGTGGTAAACTTTATACCAAAGTTCGGTCTTGCGCACATACAAATGTTGTACGATGGTTAAAACTCGAAACTGAAACCAACCAATTAAGTTTAGAACTTACCTACGTGATTCAAAAAATTACAAAATGTAACGCTAGAGGGGGAAATCCAGGAGATGATGGATTCGTGAGTTTGATAACAGAAACACACACACACACACACACACACACACACACACACACACACACACACACACACACACACACACACACACACACACACACACACACACACACACACACACACACACACACACACACACACACACTTTCTCTCTCTCGGTCGGGGTATAGTGAATTCACGTCGTACATATAAGTGCGGCAAGAGTACATCCAATACACAACACATGGATTTGTGAGTTTGATAACAGAAACACTCTCTCTCGGTCGGGGTGTCGTGAAGTCACATTACATAGACAAGTGCGGTAAGAATACACTAAATACACAACACGTGTAAAGAACTCTATCGTTACCGCCAAACACATCACATGAGTCTGTAAACAGCGACTTTCCAGGTGGCGAGTGAGGTTCCTGATTACAATTGTGAATAAATCGATCATGCAACAGTCGAGGTGTTTTCTTCTCTAATCACACCACATCCAGCCAGGACGTATCCAACACCCTGGAACAAAGAAGTAAGTCCATGCAGAGCAAATCCCGAGGAAAACCCCGACCTGTCGAGTAAACATCCTACATCCGTAACTCTCACACAGTTGTTGAGTGCTGGGAGGACTCAACCAGGATCCTAATGGGCAAGAACCACCTGAAGAGTTTCGTATTGTCTGGCAGCCATCCATAATACGAGCACATCTCTACATCTGGAACAGGAGTTGCTTAAACAAGAGAATTAAAATCTCCCCACAAATAAAAATCTAGTGGTATTAAGTGAGGCAAGTATGGGAGCCACAGATTTAGTCCACCTCTTCCTATCCATCTACGAAGAAATCTGCTACCCAGAAATCGAAGGAGAGAAAGCCTGATAGGGCAGCTCCATCGTGTAGGAACTGTGCACAGGTGCCTAGTAAGCGTAGAACGAGAGATTTCAAATCTCCCCACAAAGAAACAACTAGTGGTACGTAGTCAGGTGAGCATGGAGGCCTTGGAAATGGCCTACCTCTTCCTATCGATCTATCAGGAAACCTGATATCCAGAAATCGAAGGAAAGAAAGCCCGAAATGGGCGGCTCCATCGTGCAAAAACTGTGTACAGGTGCCTAATAAGCGTAGAACGAGAAATTTCAAAACTCCCATAAAGAAACATCTAGTGGTATGTAGTCAGGTGAGCCTGGAGGCCATGGAATTGGCCCACCTCTTCCTATCCATCAACGAGGAAACCTGCTATCCATATATCAAAGGAGAGAAAGCCTGAAATGGGCAGCTCCATGGTGCAAGAACTATGTACAGGTGCCTAATAAGCGTAGAATGAGAAATTTCAAAACTCCAATAAAGAAACATCTAGTGGTACGGAGTCAGGTGAGCCTGGAGGCCATGGAATTCGTCCACCTCTTCCTATCCTACTACCAGGAAACCTGCTTTCCAGAAATCGAAGGTCAGAAAGCCTGAAATGAGGGATAGCTCCATCGTGCATGAACTGTGTACACTGTGAAATACATCACCTCCACCCAATTTAACCACACGTAAAAGCAAATGTTTACTTTTGCACAATTAAACCACTATAGGGTTATGGCCACAGGAAGATCTCACAGTGCAAGCTGAGTTGTAGAAAAGGAGCTCTACAATGGAAATTAACAATTGCCGGACCTATGTTCATATAACATTGCTTTTTACGCTCTATGTGTAAGAAATGTTCTTACGAAAATTTTGTGTACCTTTTGGTTACACCCTGTATGCTGTAGCGCAGGCACGTATAAGGTGAAAATTGTCGCTTCACATCTTTAAAGACAATAAGTAATTTAATATCGCACTGCATGTATTAGCGTGTTTTTGTACCTGCTTGAGATTTTACAGCCGGATAATTATAATACTCATAGTTTTAACAATAGTTTCATAAAACATTAAGATTCTGTTCATCATTACCACAAAGACATGAGTATTCCGCGTTGTTTGTTGGATGGAAGGAACAGTGGTGCTGAGCAATATTGCTTAAGTTAAGAACATGCTAAGTGTGTAGCAGGTCAGAGTTTTGTAATGAAACACTGAAGTGGTTTAACCTTAAAAGAGCAGCAAAACTGTGGTTCTGAGTATGCTGAGCTTTTCTTTGGTTTCTAATTTCCTTGCCGTAAAGGATGCCATTGAGTTAATTTCGCAGCCAACGAGTGCCTGTGAATACTTTGTGTCTTAGTTGTCGACCGCTATTACAAAGGTGAAAGACGACCGAAGCGATATCACCACTTAAATCCAGCTATACTCTCTGTCACGCTAGTTTAATCCTGCTGTACACAACAAGGCGGAGCTGACTCAACTTGTCACGTGCTAGATGCTACATGCACGCACATAAGTTCCACAACACTAGCAGTATATATAGCAGCGCTAATGTCTAATCTCTTTTCATATAACCTTGCCCCGCCGACATGTATAACTCCGCGTGCAACTATCTTCCCCTTCAACCCAATTGGCTAAAGCTTTCGTGCCATAGGCCATAGCCGGTGCCTTCCAGTCACATTTAAACCTGCAGTAAACGTCATTATAATTGCCAGGAAGATAGATAAAATCATACAAATAAGAATATGAAGGCATGTGAAAATACAAGTTTAAAATGAAACTGAGCAAGTTGAAAATGAATGAATGAGCAATGAAACTGAAACAAGTTGATAATGGAAGGCCTTCGGCCTTTTCCACTGGGATTTTTAAAACCAGCACACATACTTTCCAAAAATGCTTGTCTTTCAGTCTTCAAAGTCGTGTCACGCCATACCTGTGTGTCCTTCATTTACCTAAATCTCGTCAAGGTAGTATATTTTGCGATTTGTATCCTGGTACAATCTCATTGTCCTTAAATAACGTCTTAGCCACACAGCAATATCGCCCCTGGAGTGGTAAGTTTTCCTGTTGTCTAAATTTCACGTCGCGATGCTCCTACGGACCTAATACACACACCTGTAAGTTCAGAGCTCAGCTGTTCGACTCCTCTCGCTGACAAAGACGGATTCTTCTCTGTGAGTGCATGGGACACATGCAACACAATTATTTCTTTGCCGCTTTGTTTAGGTTTTCCCTTACGATGCTTCAGCGAAAAACTGGCGGTAGACTATGCCATTATACACATAATAAGTAAACGCGCAATAAACGATCAATAAAATAATTTAGCTCACGCACTCTACACAACACACCTTCGAATGGCAATATATGACTAATCCAGTTCAAAACAAGGTCAGTGATAAACGTCATATAAACAAATATTTCATCACTACCGCTAAATCACGTGCTATCGTGCCATGTGGTTGAGACCAAAGGAATCTCCTCTTTACTTCGTTTAAGATTTAACATGCATTTCAGATAAATCAACTCTGTTGCGTAATATATTTAATTCAAACAGTTACGAAAATATAAATTTGACAATTTTCTTCCAACATAGCAATATATCACCATGCTAAATAACGAACTAATTTTTACAGCACAACAGTCTATACTGCAATAGCAGCCAATGAGGCGTGATAAGGTCACGTGACCGTTAAGAGATAAGAGGCAAGCATATGTAAAACAAGGATTAGATAATAAGTAAAGAAATAATGTTGGGTTACACATTAACTTATTAAATCTATGAGTTGGTTCATTTCTGAAAAAAGAATAGTCATGAACTTAACTGCGTATAGCACTTTTCGTAAAATCGTCGTATTTCTCCATGCTCTGTTTGTATTTACGCGAATTTCCCGATGTTCTTAGAGATACGGATGCTTCCTGTTCCATTTTAACACTTTGTAAACTACTTCCGAAAACACCAAGGAGATTATCAGTTTCTTTCTCAATACTTTTTATAGATGATTCCGGATTTCTCTCTTTAAGCACCGCAAAACAATGCGCAATCATTTGCCTCTCTCCACTTTTGAAAGCTTTGTCCGGATCGTGTTACATTTCGGCTGAAGCACCGGTCTACTCCATGATGAAAACTTACTGATTTTAAATTGCATATACATAAGTGTTCTTGGGCTTGTGAGGTACGCGAGATGTACAGGAAATACAGTGTTAAATATCAGAAGTAACTCCGCACTATAAACAAGAACATCAATAAGCATTCAACTTGATACAGACCTCGTTGCGAGAGCTGCCTGGTATAGGAATGCAGAAACATTACATAAGTGTCCTTTAGTATTGTTGAATAAAATTCAACTTAATTTAACATAATAAGTAAGTAGGTATAGTTTCACCAGTCCTCTGTCTAATCTGTATATAGTATAATGTGACTTTGGCGGGTTCGTAGGATTAAAATCCCAACTCGCAGAAATCCAAATCGCTCTTCACTTCCGTAGAAATACGCTTCGTACACCTCTGATAATTCGCACACGTACACTGCTCACTATCACTGCGCTCTCCACGGCTTGCTGCCAAAAGAAAACTAACTCCTCTAGCCCAATGCATCACTTACATAGACACCAATTGCAGAATCTAGGCTTTTCCCGATTCGACGAAGCATCATGGTCTTTCCAGACGCAGGAGGAGGGGAAACAGACGGTCCAGTGACTTGTGGTTACTTCTCTCCCCACCCCGTCAGCGAGTGCCAACTAGCCACATGAGTAGGCGTGATCTAAACGCTATCCGTCTCCCACCCTTCCTGCCAGCTGGTTCTAGCGTGCCTTCGGGTGAAAATACATAACACATCTCTGTGGTATGTGAAGCAGAACGATAAATTGTGGGGCTGTCACGTTTATAACAATCGACACATTTGCATACTTTTCTCTCTGCTGGTACAGAGCAGTGATTAGAAAACTACTTACAGTACTGTACTTAATGAGGGGTTTATCGTACGCATGCAAATAAAACGCCCATCAACTTCTCTAAACCAGTTAACAGCTTAACCTTTTTCTGGCCCAATATCTTTGTCTCTCTTCCCACCCAGATGTTTACAGCAGGATTAAACTTGGTTGAGATGAATAATAGGTGTCACCTTATTATGCAAGAACTACGATTAACATAAAATTTTACGAATAAGAGATATTTGATAAAACCGTTTATCTGATCTTGAATTAAAACACTTGTTTTTAAAGGTAGAGAGGCAATATTTCTGCAACATTAAGTGTTGATGCAGCAACTGATAGCAAGGTTACGAATAACGTAAGCAATTTTTTGAGCTACCGAAAGTAAACAACCGAGCAGCTTGAGAGATTATATCAAAACAAAATTCGGTATATTGACCATTGGAGTGTTTCTTTTTCCTTCTATAACATAACGCCCATCCACATGCCGCACAAACTAATGTAACCAATTCAATAATTTATATCGTAAGTATCTACACAGCTTGACTTCACGTACCTTATGTTAAAAATCAAACTGTAAATGCGAAGTTCACCTGTGGGGAGCTGCACCGTTGTCAAGAAGCAAATAATTTATGCATAGCCCCCAATTTACCCTCTCAATACTATTAACAAATAAACAACTTTTGAGTTTGTCACATGAGCGAAAATGTGTAGATTTAACCTGTATTAGCTTATATTAAGAATATAAATAATCTGTTCTTATTACACATTCACAGCGAATTTTTTACTAATTTATTAACGACTCTGTCAATGGAGATGATCATGCCACAGGCGCCGGTGTGTGGGAATTTTAACCTGAAAGAGTACATTCTCAGCCCATGTCTTTGTGATGGTCCCCGTTTTTTCGATCTGAAGAGCAGGAGGGCGTCATCAACATAATCAGGCGAGTACTGCAATGACCAACAACACTGGGCAACAATGAAAATGTTTCGGGCATTAAAATAGTAAATTTACATGTATTTACATCCGCTGAAGTCAAAAATCACCATGAAAATTATAGGTTAGCTCTTGTTTTGAAGATAAGGTGACATTCTATTATTTAGAGTGAAGATTTTAAATTTGGGGGAATTTTTTGGGAGTTGGCACACCTGTCAAAATACCATATCTGACCACGACAAGGATTTGGTGACAGTGCTCCTGCAAATATACGGTAACCTTGGATGGAACATGTTCCTTAAGATCCATTTTCTCCACTCCCACCTAGACTTTTTCCCTCCTAGTTGTGGAGCTGTTAGTGATGAACATGGGGAGAGATTCCGTCAGAACATTTCTGTTATGGAACAAAGGTATCAGGGCCGTTGGAATGAAGTAATGCTTCCGGATTACTGTTGGTCTTTGTATAGGGATTCTGCGGAACTCCATCACAAGAGACAAGCTAAAAGACGACGAAGTCAATAGGCCACCACATGACTCTCTTCAGACACGACTATCTGCGAAGTATTTTTCCAGCAATTTAGAACTCTTAGCATGTATTTACCAGTTAAAAAGTCAAATGCATTTTCATTGTTGTTAGCATGTATGTAATTAAAATGTATGCTTGTGTATATCATAGAAACTAGAGATAAAAAAACTTTTTCATTGTCATATTTGTTTTTCTCAACGCAAAATTAGTAGGATATGTCTCATGAAGTGC
The DNA here is from genome assembly GCA_030765055.1 of Mantis religiosa. NCBI lineage: Eukaryota > Metazoa > Arthropoda > Insecta > Mantodea > Mantidae > Mantis > Mantis religiosa. The sequence continues at coordinate 36,453,753 of CM060958.1, read as the reverse complement.
TCAAAACATTCAAAAACTACCTTTTTTTGTTGCCCAATATAATACAGCGGTCACCTTTCTCTGTAAGTCCTTTTTTCGGTAGTTTCAAGTGCTGTCTACAGTCTGGACAGGTTTACCCAGGTGTCATCCCACCACACTATTCCATGCAAGTTCTTATTCAGCATTTCTCTTAGAAACAAAGCCCTTAGTACTACAATATCTAATGTTTTGAGTATTAGTTTTCTGTTATTTAGTTTTTTCAACTCAAATCCCATCATGGAGGATTTTGTTCGAAGAACAAAGGCTTGTTTCAAATAGCTCTGAATTTTAAGAGAGGAAAGAAGCTTGTGCGAAGCTCCTTTAGGTTGTAATAGTCATATTACATCTTATGGCATCTAATTGAAAATTGTGGAGATACCCTTGGTCTTTGTTTCCTGATGGACCTAGCTGTAGCTGCTTCTCTTTAACAATTCTAGAAACACTCAACTTACTTATTTTAAGGGCACACGAGGTCCTTTTTCTCACTTGATTGAAAGGAATAAGAGATTCATTGTGAAGAAGCAATTTTCCTCTTACTTTTCTAAGGATTCTCTAAGGAAACAGACAAATTCTTTACCTTGGCTATGCAATGCAACACTCCGACCGTAAGCTGATCTTTGTCTTGAACCATGAATCCTCGATCTAATTCTAATCCTACTGGCACTATCTTGCTTCCATAGCGACGTGTTTTAACAAAGCAGGCTGACAACAGATAAGACAACTGAACGCTCAAGCACTTGTTTTCCGTACACTACTAACGATATGTAGCCAATATGGCAACCTTTGTTTAGGTTTCCATATCAACAACCACCCCTACTTAACCTTCACGTCCCTTACTTGGCAGCTGTCATGCATTTTGTTTTAAAAATGTAACAATTATCATCTCCTCAGACACAAGAAACGCGGCTTGCACTATAAAGCTTTGAACCTGGCAAAGATTTCACTCCAGAATTGTAGGTTGGCTGTGGTTATACGCCATAGGGTTCAACGAAAGCGGAATTTTCCATCTCGTTCAAGGCTATAGTGTCTGAATGTTGTCGGAAAATAAGTAATAAAAATTCTGACGCGTTACATTCTCATTGCTTTTTTTTCTATCCATTTTTCAACACACTATTGTTGCAAGAGCATATTATTTTATCCATTTAATGTTTATGGAGATAACATTTGAAATATATTCTTTTATTGTATGTTTCAATTTAGGTAGGTGAACATTAGGTGAGTGTGATAAACGCTAGTGATATATTTTTAATATATTTTTATTACTATCTGACTGCTTTGTATTTCCGTTCTGTGATATGACTTTGAGAAACAAAAACGAAGAGACTGTCCTCGTAGCTCAGTCGGTGAACTACCTGCCTGCAGTGCGAGGGGTCCTGGGTTCGATGCCCGGCTCGGGATGAGGATTTTTCTCGGAGTTTGAAGGTATGAATGAGAGTGCGAATGTGTGCGTTATCTAATGATTAAATCTAAAGTACCAACCACCCAACGTATACGAGTCCGCACCACCGCTAACAGGCGGTATGCTCCAAAGTAGGAAGCCGCCGACATAACATTGAAGGTAAAGACGGGATACAAACTGGAAAATGAAAGGAAAAAAGGAATAGCGATATCCTTGTTGAGAAACGTTTTAAGTGTTAAAATTTCAATTCAATAATAACTTATAACCAAAACTGTCATTCTTTTAAAACGTATTGAAGCTGTTTATTTTGGGTGATGAAGGTGTTTGATGATGCAGAATTCTTGCAGAATTATTGTTCACCACGGCTGCTCTCGAGCGATGATCTCTGCACCCAGGATCGTGGTCTCGGAACGGAGAAATAATATAATATTTTGGGATACTGAAATAATTACTCTTCATACGCTTTATTTCCTTTGCAAACTGATGTTTTAATTATAACACCCTATTTTGAAATTATTTTGGGCACTTTACAATAAATTTTTCTTTTAGTCGATACCAGGTTTCAATTAAAATTATTGAATCAACTTTCTCCTATAACTAACAAATAATCGTAAAGTTGTCCATTCTTAATGAATGCCTGATGCACTAGTTATTTAATATACTTGCGGACACACGCAAACCATGAAGGCTAAAAGCATTCATAAAAATCTGTAAGGTTTCGGACAGACACTTACCTACACTCGTCCGTATTCAACGATGGCTACATGCAGAAGAATTTTATATTACACTGCTACTCATTTGTTTAACATAGAAAGAATCTAGTCTCTGCTAGTCATTTGTTTAACAGAAAGTTAATGTAAGCAATATTTATTCTATGGATGTCTTGAATGTGGCATCCAAACCATCACACCGAAACACACGCTAGCAGATATCACAAGAACAACATAAAATATCTGCTACAGTATTTATTTCACACAAATTGTTGAATTATAAGAAGTTATATCTCAAATATTAAATATAGTTTAAGCACATGAGAATTTAATCAAAATCTCTAGCGAAATGTTTTAAGAAATACCTTTTCGAAACTTTCCATGTAAAGGAAAATTTGTAAGTGAGGAGTTCTTTTAAATATTTTCCTGTTACATCCTCGGAGCACACTGAACTAAAACACCAAAATGGTAGCGTAAATGGTAGCGCATCTGCCTCAAGGTCAAGAAGTTTGAATCTCGGTTTGGGTGAGTTACCTTGATAAGGATTTTCCGGCGTTTTCCCTTATCCTTGTGGAGGAATGTCTTTCTCTTGAACCTCATTGAAGGATGGTGGGAGAGAGTGGTCGGGACCATTAAACGCTGCCTGAGGAAACTATTAGGCAAAGCCCAAGTTACGGAGGAACGCCTAAACACCGTCCTAATAATGACTGAAGCAGCCCTGAGCTCCAGACCTATAACGCAAGGAAATGAAGCAGGTTCTGAACCACTGACACCAGCACACTTTCTTTGTAGAGCAAAATTAACATTACCCAGTGGACCTGAGCCTACGACGAGCGTCTTGCTAACAAAAGAATTCAGGTGAAAGCAGAAGTTGGCTGACGATATATGGAAACGTTTGCTCAGGGAATATTTCACTCAACTGAGGAGTTTTCATGAGGTCCGACAACCCAAGAAAAAATCTCCCCAGCTCAGAATCGGAGATGTTGCTCTTATCCACGAACCAGTCCATCCAAGGCATATGTGGAAGAACGGCCTGATAGTTGAACTGCATGAAGGTAGGGATGGCAACATTAGAACAGCTAGACTTTACACCGCAGATGGAGGCACGATCACCCGACCCGTCCAACTGGTCATCCACTTGGAGATTGACCAGGGTGGGGAGGATGTGGAGGAATGTCTTACTCTTGAACCTCATTGAGGTTAAGTGTATTATATTTGTAAATATGTGCTTTGGAATAAAGTAGTGCTGTACTAAGATGGCCGTGTTTTTCAGTGCACTGGTATCCCTATCCTAACAATCCTGAAAGCTGAATGTCTGATAACTGTAAGCTCTATGGACTCCAGACTCATTTGAGCATCATTTCACCCATTTCGCTCATCGTCCAATATGACAACATTGTAGGAATTTAAAAAACAAATGTCGTTTTTTATTTAATACTGGTTAAAGACAAGTGCATACACACAAACGCATACAAACAGTTCTTCTTTTTTTTTCATAAAATGTTTGTTATATATCCATGGAATCATAAAACATTTTATCCGGTGAAACATCGTATCGACGTTTTGGAAGGAATACAATACGTCTTCTGCTTGCTGCAAATACAAAGTACAGAGCGTAAAAACCCTTGACTTCTGCGATCTTAAATACATAAAACAAAACCAGTTTCATGAAGTACGTATAAAGAAGAGCATATTCCAGAAGTACTGAAGTTGATTCGCGAGGTGTTTGTTCTTCGCTTTCCTCTGCTCTCTTTCTTTTTCCGCTTAAAACCCCTTTCCTTATTTTCTTTGTATGTTTATGAACTTTATACTTTTTCTGTTTCCTTATTCTTTACGGCAGAGTGCGTTTTTATGCGATTTAAACTTTCCTGTTGGGTTTACTTTTAAAATCAGGGCGTTATTCTCTCCTCTCTTTGCTCTCTCTTTCATTTCCATTTATTATTTCAGAATTATTATTCTGTTTTAGGTATCCCGAGGTTTATTTTTACTGAGGTAGCTTTAGAAGTTTGTCTTCATCCCTTTTTCTCCCAAGTTACGAACGCTAAGCTTACATCCATTCTTTTGTCCATTTTCTCGCAATTTTCTGTCCGTTTCTTCTCTTGGCTCAAGTTTCGTTTACATTCAAATTCTATCAATTATTTCTCTAGATCATGTTACCAAATGTTTTTGTATGTTTTTCAGGAGCTATTTCCTGAATTATGCAAACTTAATAAAGGAGAAACAAAAATGTATCTTAGCTTATAGCAAACCTTTTTGACCAAAGAGCTACAAAGTGGCTTTAAAACTGTATTCTCAGAACGTAGAGAGATGGGATTCGAGAAAATAACGGTTTTATAATATGCACTATATACCTTCGTCTCTATACATAGTATGAATAAACAATAGCAGCACGTGAATGGCTTATAATTTACACTGGGCAAAAATGAAAATGCTTCGGGCTTAAAAATAGTGAATCTATATGTATTTCCATCTGCTGAATTCAAAAATCACCATTAAGAGATAGATTAGCTCTTGTTTTGAAGATAAAGTGACATTCCATATTTTAGAGTGAAGAGTTTAAATTTGGGAGAATTTGTTTGGGAGTTGACATACCTGTCAAATAACAAAACACAATCCGAGAGAAATTTTGGAAACTAAGTTATGCAAATGTTAAGGAAGGCATTTTTGTCGGACCACAAATAAGAGAACTTGTAAAGGATCCTTCATTTCACCAAATGTCGGCGGGGAAAGTAAAGGAAGCTTGGGAAGCCTTCAAGGGCGTTGTTCGTGCATTTTTAGGCAACAAATGAGGTGACAACTACAAGCATTTTGTGACAGTGCTCCTGCAAAAATACCGTAACCTTGGATGCAACATGTCCCTTAAGATCCATTTTCTCCACTCCCACCTACACATTTTCCCTCCTAGTTTTGGAAAATTAAATGAAATGTGTAGTGTTTAACGCCCGCTTTTACTACATACGACGCCGCAGGCGATGACACTGATGATACATGAGATGAAGATGGTGCACCGGTGGAATGAAATGGCGGGGGAAACCGGAGATCCCGGAGAAAACCCGCCCCAGCGCCATGTTGTCCACCACGATCTCATTTTGCGGTCGCCTGGGATCGAACTCGGGCCACCTTGGTGAGAGCCAAGCAGTCTAACCACTGAGCCACAGCGCGGCCTCCTAGTTGTGGAGCTGTTAATGATGAACATGGGGAGAGATTCCATCAGGATATTTCTGTTATGGAAGAAAAATATCACGGCTGTTGGAATGAAGTAATGCTTGCGGATTACTGTTGGTCTTTGTATAGGGATTCTGCGGAACTCCATCACAAGATGCAAGCTAAAGGACGACGAAGTCAATAGGCTACCACCTGATTCTCTTCAGACACGACTATCTGCGAAGTATTTTCTCAGCAATTTAGAACTCTTAGTATGTAATTACCAGTTAAAAAACAAGGGCACTTTCATTGTTGTTAGCATGTATGTAATTAAAATGTATGCTTTTCTCTCAATCCGTTAGTATGTAATACTTCCAACTTGTGTATATCATAGAAACTAGAGCTAATAACAATTTTTTATTTTCATATATGTTTTTCACAGCCCAAAATTAGCAGGAATTGCCTCATGAAGTGCTCGAAATGTTCAGAAATAGTTTTTTGGTTTCCCAGTGTTTATTAATGTCAGCTTCTGAAGGCGAAGACTCGTGAATCTGTAAATTAAATCTTTAAGCTACATAATATGCATATGTTATCGGTTGGAAAAGGTCAGGGAACCACCCCCCCCCCCGAGTTTAAAGTACAGTGATATTCATACACATATTAAGTGTTGATAAAGAAATGGTTACTGAAAATTGTTAAATGGTTACGCAGAATGTTTAATCCAATTTAGCCCAGACTGAGTACTAGCAATTGATAATACCTCTTACCATACTCGTACACAAGTAGATAAGCCTCCAGCGTCAAGCTCTTTAAGAAGACACACGCTTTCTTGCTTACAAAATAACAGTATCCTGTTGACGAAAATAGCACCAAAACAAAATTGTATGATTTAATTCTATCCAATAAGCCAACTGGAAGAAACCTTTTGACTGTCCAAATATTGTCGGAATATAACCATGCAAACTTCAGACTTCTTCTGTAACACTATAGAATTAATATGGACATATGCTAAAGAATGGGGTGTTGCAGAAATGTAAACTTTAAAATGAACGACGAAATGGTGTGCGCCCACATCCGTAGAGTAGATGGTAGCGTGTCTGCCTCACGTTCAAGAGCTCCCAAGTTCGAATATCCGTCAGGGTGAGTTATCTGGATAAGGTTTTGTCAGGGGTTTTCCCTTATCCTAAAAGACAAATGTCGGGTAACTCTTAGCTGCATGGACCCCGGACTCATTTCAGCATAATTTCACCAATTTCATTCATCGCCCGATATGACTTAACTTTGGAGAACGTAAAATTGAAAAAAAAGGTTTGCGCCACTAATGACGAGCAATTCCGACAAATGGAATGGGAAAAGGTATGCACTGTTAGGAAAAAAAGGATGCACTAACGGAAGAAAATGATGAAAGAACAGTAATTGAAAACAGTGCAATGGAAAGAGTGACGAGGATGACAAAGATATGACAAGCGTAGGAGAATTAAAATCAGATTAAGGGCAAAATTGTTTAACTCCGCGTTAAGAGTTTGAGTAGAAAAAAAAAAAAAGCTGTCTGGAACTACAGCTTTCAATTTGTTGGAGACTAACTACACATGAAATAACAATCCAGAGAGGGTGAAGTCATCGCACTGAGATATCACTGTCATTAAATTCCAAAAAAAAAAAAAAAAAAAAAAAAAAAAAGGTAACAGACTCGCCTGAAAGCATTACTTTAAATGTTTCAGTGTTCAGGAACCATTGCGCGACCTATAAACGTTGGTACATAGCCTCTGGTACCACTGTGTGCTGGTACATCGCACATAGTGCAATTCATATTGTCACCTAATTATCGGAAGGCATGGAGCTCACGCCTACCCATTTATCTTGTTGCGTTAACGAGGGGATGGTTAGAAAAACATTACTAGCCATCTCTTTCCCCTCTCCCGGTCGTCTGGAACCTTCAGGATGAATCACTGAACCGCGAAACTTCCAAGAACGGCGATCTTCCCTATATAAGGCCTGCACTGGGCGAGTAAGTGAGTTCTTGGCGAGCACCGTGAGGAGCGCCGAGTGAGGCAACGGACTGGAAGACTGTGTACATGTATCAGAGGAGTTGTACGTAATTGTGAGCGTGGAATGGACCTGTGACAGACGAACTGGTGGAGTGTAATTGTGTTCGCTAAGTAATCGGCAAGTGTTCAAACGGTAATTCGCTGGAAATAAAGAACATTTTGAGTTTGTGCAACTGGACTTTTTATTTAACGAACCCACAAAGTCACAATATAAACCTGAACCACTTTAATAGGCCATAATTACACTTTGAAGGCTCGTAGAATGCAGAATTTTGTTTTAATGATCTCAGCGGCTCTGGGAGAATTTACAACACTAACAATTGTTGACAAATGACAGTCTAAAATGTGCCATTTTCTTTGATACGACTGTAGACACTGAAGTTTATATGGGTATCACAATACATTTGTGGAGCAGCTGGATGATATCGAATTGAGAGAAAGTTAATTTCAACAAGATAGAGCAACGTAGCATAAAGTCTGTTTAGTTAACGCATGTGCAGTTCGGTGTCAAATGAACCTGAGCCTCCCGCCCACTAATGACCGTCATAAATCTATCTCCACACTTCATAAATGGAACACTGTCGTTGAGGACCAATAGCAACTCTGATTTTCTCAAAGTGACAGTCGCATGTCTACTCCACGTGGAGTCTCAGTTGCAAAGTTCCAACTTCCAGTTTATCTGTTTCATTACGTGCAGAAATTCGTTGTGCGTCACAATGTGGAGACCGTAGGAGGTAAATGCAGTGGTTATTACAAATGAAGTAGAGATAACTTTCAGTCACTTGAAAATAATCAAAGTGAAGACAGTGTGAATAACTGGGCCGAGTTATATTACTGGAAAAACCTCAAAAAAAAAAAAGAAGTTATAACGGGAACTGTTTCTAAGCAAATTCAAGCGCTTGTTTTGAACACATATAAATATGTTCTGAAAAATAATCTTGGTAAGGGGTCGTGCAATTAACCTGATTATAAATTCTGGGTATTCACAGAAATACAGTAAGAAATATTGTGGCGAAAGGAATACCAAAGACGCCGATCAAGTGTGAAAACAAAAGGAAACGTTTCTCTAAAGTATATAAATTCACATGCGATTTAATTCGTCGAGAAATTCATAGATTCTATGCCAAAGGTAAAGCGCCCACCTTAGACGAATTGGTTGCACATTTGCAAGAAATTTGTGATTTTCCTTATGGGCACTGCACTTTGCACGGTCTTCTAAAGGAGCTGGATTTCAAATACCGCACTTAGAATAAGATAAGGGTTATTATGGAATCCAGTAGAAATGTAGCCTGTTGAAGTGCTTCAGATTTTTATGGATCGCACTGTACTTAATATTAATTTTTTCCCTAAACCTGAATTTTCACATGCAATGTTGATACAGTAAGCCATTGACATCCCTTTGAGAAGTTGATTTTCTGCTATCATAAGTAGACCTCAAAATAAAAATCAACGAGGATAGACCTTTATATCTTCTCGGACCCCATGGCACCGCCTGAAGCTAGAAGCTGTATTTTTTTGGCAGGAGAAGTTCGAAAGAGAGTGACCATAGATTGGAGTACGGGAGATTGGAGTACAGTGGTTCGGAAAACAGAAGCTTTGAGAAATCCCTTACCTATATAAAGGGACAGCTGGGAGCAGAATCGGTTCGATAAGAAGGAGACACGAAGAGACATCACAGAAGTAGACAGAAAGTAATGAAAGGCAAAAAGAGAAAAGAGGACAGACAGAATTTCGTGGTCAGTCAGCTAAAGAGATGTAGAGGTCAGAATGGAAACAGTGGAGGATGTTTAAGCAGCTGTTAGAAGAGCGTCAAAAGCGAGCTAGCGAAATATTTCCTATTTCAGTATCCCAAAGTGACGAGGGAAGGTTTAGCTTCTAAGAGATAATTACTGTCGTTACAGGAATAACATTTCTTTTCAATGGAAACAATGTTTTTCAGTTGCCCACGTGGACTTGGAAATGGTCAATTAAGTACTTTGATGTTGAATTGTGGTTATGCAGAATTAAATAACAATTATACATTCAAATTAACTATGATCTACAATGGCATTAAGAGTTTCAATTCCGTTATTACGTTGGCTGTAAGTAATAAGTGCTTTTGCATTTAATTGAGGGTAACTCGAGCTGAAATATACTAAGAATATTAAAAACACTGAAACATATCTTAATGTTTAAAACATTTGAACTTCAGATTTCAGTTACGTGCTTTGGCTTCATATGATCAATTACATGCCTAAAGGCTCCCGTCCAAATGTACTGAATGTAGTTCCCTTACCTTCTACTGGGCTTTGGCCTTCATTAAATATTTGCACATTGACATGTTCCATATAACAGGTTTGGTTTCTAACGAATCTCATTCTAATGTTCAGAAGGAGCTCAAAGGGAATGAACACAAAGCCTGATCTATTGTACTCAAATTGATTTATTTACCTTTTTTACATACGCCTGTTCTTCAATCTATTTTAGATTAATTGAGATAACCATTTGCAGAAATTGCCTTCAAGGAGCATAAGAGACTGCAGTAGGCTTAAGCAGTAGAAAATGAAAACATTTAAATGCTGGTTGCTATCATACGGCACTAATATTCCGTTATCCTCACAATAGTTATTTGTCATAAATTGGATTTCTTTTGTGAGATCTGAACTTGTTGCGAAATAAGATTTAATTACGGTTTACCGGCTACGCAAAAGTGATTCAGAATAAAGACATCCTCGGAAGCTGTTCTCAATACATTCCAATTAAAATTTTCATGGATCATGAGTTTCTTCTTCTTCTTCTTCTTCTTCTTCTTCTTCTTCTCTTCTTCTTCTTCTTCTTCTTCTTCTTCTTCTTCTTCTTCTTCTTCTTCTTCTTCTTCTTCTTCTTCTCTCTTCTTCTTCTTCTTCTTCTTCTTCTTCTTCTTCTTCTTCTTCTTCATCTTCATCTTCATCTTCATCTTCATCTTCATCTTCATCTTCATCTTCATCTTCTCTTCATCTTCATCTTCATCTTCATCTTCATCTTCATCTCATCTCATCTTCATCTTCATCTTCATCTTCATCTTCATCTTCATCTTCATCTTCATCTTCATCTTCTTCTTCTTCTTCTTCTTCTCTTCTTCTTCTTCTCTTCTTCTTCTTCTTCTTCTCTTCTTCTTCTTCTTCTTCTTCTTCTTCTTCTTCTTCTTCTTCTTCTTCTTCTTCTTCTTCTTCTTCTTCTATCTTCTTCTTCTTCACTTCTTCTTCTTCTTCTTCTTCTTCTTCTCTTCTTCTTCTTCTCTTCTTCTTCTTCATCTCATCTTCATCTTCATCTTCATCTTCATCTTCATCTTCATCTTCATCTTCATCTCATCTTCATCTTCATCTCATCTTCATCCTCATCCTCATCCTCATCCTCATCCTCATCCTCATCCTCATCCTCATCCTCATCCTCATCCTCATCCTCATCCTCATCCTCATCCTCATCCTCTTCCTCTTCCTCTTCCTCTTCCTCTTCCTCTTCCTCTTCCTCTTCCTCTTCCTCTTCCTCTTCCTCTTCCTCTTCCTCTTCTCTTCTTCTTCTTCTTCTTCTTCTTCTTCTTCTTCTTCTTCTTCTTCTTCTTCTTCTTCTTCTTCATCTTCATCTTCATCTTCATCTTCATCTTCTTCTTCTTCTTCTTCTTCTTCTTCTTCTTCTTCTTCTTCTTCTTCTTCTTCTTCTTCTTCTTCTTCTTCTTCTTCATCTTCATCTTCATCTTCATCTTCATCTTCATCTTCATCTTCATCTTCATCTTCATCTTCATCTTCATCTTCATCTTCATCTTCATCTTCATCTTCATCTTCATCTTCATCTTCATCTTCATCTTCATCTTCATCTCATCTTCATCTTCATCTTCATCTTCATCTTCATCTTCATCTTCATCTTCATCTTCATCTTCATCTTCATCTTCATCTTCATCTTCATCTTCATCTTCATCTTCATCTTCATCTTCATCTTCTCTTCATCTTCTTCTTCATCTTCTTCTTCATCTTCTTCTTCATCTTCTTCTTCATCTTCATCATCTTCATCTTCATCATCTTCATCTTCATCATCTTCATCCTCTTCTCATCTTCCTCATCTTCCTCATCTTCCTCATCTTCCTCATCTTCCTCATCTTCCTCTTCATCCTCATCCTCTTCATCTTCTTCCTCTTCTTCTTCTTCCTCTTCATCTTCTTCCTCTTCATCTTCTTCCTCATCTTCATCTTCTTCGTCTTCTTCCTCTTCTTCTTCATCTTCTTCTTCTTCCTCTTCTTCTTCTTCCTCTTCTTCTTCATCTTCTTCTTCCTCTTCTTCTTCATCTTCATCTTCTTCCTCTTCTTCTTCATCTTCATCTTCTTCATCTTCATCTTCTTCCTCTTCTCTTCATCTTCATCTTCTTCCTCTTCTTCTTCATCTTCATCTTCTTCCTCTTCTTCCTCTTCATCTTCATCTTCTTCCTCTTCTTCCTCTTCATCTTCTTCCTCTTCCTCTTCATCCTCTTCATCTTCATCCTCTTCCTCTTCATCCTCTTCATCTTCTTCCTCTTCCTCTTCATCCTCTTCATCTTCTTCCTCTTCCTCTTCATCCTCTTCATCTTCTTCCTCTTCCTCTTCATCCTCTTCATCTTCTTCCTCTTCCTCTTCATCCTCTTCATCTTCTTCCTCTTCCTCTTCATCTTCTTCATCTTCTTCCTCTTCCTCTTCATCTTCTTCATCTTCTTCCTCTTCCTCTTCATCTTCTTCATCTTCTTCCTCTTCCTCTTCATCTTCTTCATCTTCTTCCTCTTCCTCTTCATCTTCTTCATCTTCTTCCTCTTCCTCTTCATCTTCTTCATCTTCTTCCTCTTCCTCTTCATCTTCTTCATCTTCTTCCTCTTCCTCTTCATCTTCTTCATCTTCTTCCTCTTCCTCTTCATCTTCTTCCTCTTCTTCCTCTTCCTCTTCATCTTCTTCATCTTCTTCCTCTTCCTCTTCATCTTCTTCATCTTCTTCCTCTTCCTCTTCATCTTCTTCATCTTCTTCCTCTTCCTCTTCATCTTCTTCATCTTCTTCCTCTTCCTCTTCATCTTCTTCATCTTCTTCCTCTTCCTCTTCATCTTCTTCATCTTCTTCCTCTTCCTCTTCATCTTCTTCATCTTCTTCCTCTTCCTCTTCATCTTCTTCATCTTCTTCCTCTTCATCTTCTTCATCTTCTTCCTCTTCATCTTCTTCATCTTCTTCCTCTTCATCTTCTTCATCTTCATCCTCTTCCTCTTCTTCATCTTCTTCCTCTTCCTCTTCTTCATCATCATCCTCTTCATCTTCTTCCTCTTCTTCCTCTTCATCCTCTTCATCTTCTTCCTCTTCTTCCTCTTCATCCTCTTCATCTTCTTCCTCTTCATCCTCTTCATGTTCTTCCTCTTCAACTTCTTCATGTTCTTCCTCTTCTTCCTCTTCTTCATCTTCTTCTTCTTCCTCTTCTTCTTCATCTTCTTCTTCATCTTCTTCTTCATCTTCTTCTTCATCTTCTTCTTCATCTTCTTCTTCATCTTCTTCTTCATCTTCTTCTTCATCTTCTTCTTCATCTTCTTCTTCATCTTCTTCTTCATCTTCTTCTTCATCTTCTTCTTCATCTTCTTCTTCATCTTCTTCTTCATCTTCTTCTTCATCTTCTTCTTCATCTTCTTCTTCATCTTCTTCTTCATCTTCTTCTTCATCTTCTTCTTCATCTTCTTCTTCATCTTCTTCTTCATCTTCTTCTTCATCTTCTTCTTCATCTTCTTCTTCATCTTCTTCTTCATCTTCTTCTTCATCTTCTTCTTCATCTTCTTCTTCATCTTCTTCTTCATCTTCTTCTTCATCTTCTTCTTCATCTTCTTCTTCATCTTCTTCTTCATCTTCTTCTTCATCTTCTTCTTCATCTTCTTCTTCATCTTCTTCTTCATCTTCTTCTTCATCTTCTTCTTCTTCTTCTTCTTCATCTTCTTCTTCATCTTCTTCTTCATCTTCTTCTTCATCTTCTTCTTCATCTTCTTCTTCATCTTCTTCTTCATCTTCTTCTTCATCTTCTTCTTCATCTTCTTCTTCATCTTCTTCTTCATCTTCTTCTTCATCTTCTTCTTCATCTTCTTCTTCATCTTCTTCTTCATCTTCTTCTTCATCTTCTTCTTCATCTTCTTCTTCATCTTCTTCTTCATCTTCTTCTTCATCTTCTTCTTCATCTTCTTCTTCATCTTCTTCTTCATCTTCTTCTTCATCTTCTTCTTCATCTTCTTCTTCATCTTCTTCTTCATCTTCTTCTTCATCTTCTTCTTCATCTTCTTCTTCATCTTCTTCTTCATCTTCTTCTTCATCTTCTTCTTCATCTTCTTCTTCATCTTCTTCTTCATCTTCTTCTTCATCTTCTTCTTCATCTTCATCATCATCATCTTCATCCTCTTCCTCATCATCATCTTCATCCTCTTCCTCATCTTCCTCATCTTCCTCATCTTCATCCTCTTCCTCTTCATCCTCATCCTCTTCATCCTCTTCCTCTTCTTCTTCTTCCTCTTCATCTTCTTCCTCTTCATCTTCTTCTTCTTCATCTTCTTCGTCTTCTTCTTCTTCCTCTTCATCTTCTTCGTCTTCATCTTCTTCCTCTTCTTCATCTTCATCTTCTTCCTCTTCTTCCTCTTCATCTTCATCTTCTTCATCTTCTTCCTCTTCATCTTCTTCCTCTTCCTCTTCATCCTCTTCAGCTTCATCCTCTTCCTCTTCATCCTCTTCATCTTCTTCCTCTTCCTCTTCATCCTCTTCATCTTCTTCCTCTTCCTCTTCATCCTCTTCATCTTCTTCCTCTTCCTCTTCATCCTCTTCATCTTCTTCCTCTTCCTCTTCATCCTCTTCATCTTCTTCCTCTTCCTCTTCATCCTCTTCATCTTCTTCCTCTTCCTCTTCATCTTCTTCATCTTCTTCCTCTTCCTCTTCATCTTCTTCATCTTCTTCCTCTTCCTCTTCATCTTCTTCATCTTCTTCCTCTTCCTCTTCATCTTCTTCATCTTCTTCCTCTTCCTCTTCATCTTCTTCATCTTCTTCCTCTTCCTCTTCATCTTCTTCATCTTCTTCCTCTTCCTCTTCATCTTCTTCATCTTCTTCCTCTTCCTCTTCATCTTCTTCATCTTCTTCCTCTTCCTCTTCATCTTCTTCATCTTCTTCCTCTTCCTCTTCATCTTCTTCATCTTCTTCCTCTTCCTCTTCATCTTCTTCATCTTCTTTTTCTTCCTCTTCATCTTCTTCATCTTCTTCCTCTTCCTCTTCATCTTCTTCATCTTCTTCCTCTTCCTCTTCATCTTCTTCATCTTCTTCCTCTTCCTCTTCTTCATCTTCATCCTCTTCCTCTTCTTCATCTTCTTCCTCTTCCTCTTCTTCATCTTCATCCTCTTCATCTTCTTCATCTTCTTCCTCTTCATCCTCTTCATATTCTTCCTCTTCATCCTCTTCATATTCTTCCTCTTCTTCCTCTTCATCTTCTTCATGTTCTTCCTCTTCTTCCTCTTCCTCTTCTTCCTCTTCCTCTTCTTCCTCTTCCTCTTCTTCCTCTTCTTCCTCTTCCTCCTCTTCCTCTTCTTCCTCTTCTTCTTCATCGTCATCTTCATCACCTTCCTTCATGCTTTAGGCATTACTGCCTGTTGCAGTCCACACATTTTTTTTTTTTTTTAACTGGTTCCACCGTTTCCTTGGTCTTCCATATTCCTCTTTTCTATTCTTTCTCCAGTTTTTGTACATGTGTTACGTATTTAGTTTTTATTCTGTATTATCTCATTCAGGTCGAATATCTCTAGCTCCACGTATCTCCGTAGGGGTGGGAGTCCGTCCCATTCAGCTGCCTGGGTGCGGGCGCTGAGGACCACTAGCACTCGCGGTACTTCTGACGTTACAAGAGGAACCTCGGGCCGAACATTCGAGCCCCTCCCTGAATGCGAGTTGTTCGGATTGGGTTGGACTCGAGGGGGCAGTGGTTCGCTATATCCGTCGGAGAATGGGTACGTCTCCGGACGGGGTTGAGGGAAGCCATACCTTCCCGGGTACTAGCCTGCATAGCTAGTAGAAGGTGTGCTAGATCGCCAGGCAGCCCCACCAAGGTCATATCGGTAGCCTTCCCATTTTGGAGTTGGCGCGCGTAAGTGGCGTATCCACTTCCATCCCGTCTTGAGTATACAGGACCAGATGGGGGTGGGGCTTGTTAGTCTCTAGGTCTTCCCCTGTGGAAAGCCCTACGAAGGCGCCGGGTGCCCTTTCGGGACAGCTCCGTAACTTCCTGGTCGTTAGAGGGGGGAGTCAGTCTTCACTCTGTGAAGATCTGCCCTGGTAGATACCCTGGAGTTTATATATAAATATATATATATATATATATATATATATATATATATATATATATATATATATATATATATATATATATATATATATATATATTGACCAATACTTTGCTGCCATATAATATTTGGGGTACTGAATTTACTTTGTAAAATTTTAGAATAGTATCTTCACTTGCTTTCTTTTTAAACTTCTTTTTATTGTTCCATTGATATAGTTGGATACTTCTGACTTTTTAATTATGTCTGATTCTTTCTTGTACGACATGTAATAACCCAAGTATTTTAATATGTATTTGAATATCATGAATATATATATTAAAATATGAGCTAGAGCCATTTTTGAGAAAATCAAAATTTTCAAGAAAGAAGGAAGTGAGGGAGGACCGAAAGAAGGAAAGAAAGATCCAAACAATAGTTTAGGAGCATCTAGTGACGTAAGCATTTTTCCTGTAATATAAGCGTTTTATAAATGTGTCAAATTATGTTGTTTTCCAATTTATTACACTTCTTTTGCAACCGAATGTCTTATTTTTCCACTCTAATAAATGTTCCATCTTTATGTTCGACATTTTTACTGCCTTCCTCACGTTCAATTTTTAATTTTTCAGCTCTTTCGTCCAAAAGGATTTAAATGTTTTAACTTGAATGCCTGGACATTTTTATACTTGAATTAATGTGTTAAATAGTTCAATATTGACGCTGTCTGATGAGTTTTTTAAATTTACGTCCTCGAACTTTAAGACATCGGAGTGGAAGGGGTGAAATGATGCTCATATGAGCCCAGGATCCATACAACTTAGAGTTACCCGACATTCGTCTTTCAGAATAAGGGTAAACCCGGGAAAAACCTTATCCAGGTAACTCACCCTGACCGAGATTCGAATTCGGGACCTCTTGAGCCTGATGATTCTGTATGGAGTTTTATCTATATTGTTACCCAATCGTCGTACTTAAAATCAGCTAGCAGGAAGGGCTGGCCAAAAGAGAAGGACATATGGATCGAGGCCACGCGCACAGGTGTGACCGAATGGCTCTTGCTGGTAGTAGGAGAGATGGACAGCGTAAAAATCACGCCTAGGCCAACGCGCAGCACCAATGACGTGCCTAGGAGAGACGGCTCGGGGATGGAGGCAAACAGAGATCACTGGTTTCCCCCTCTCTGCTTGCCTAGAGGGATCACGAAACACTGGGACGGCTTCGCTCGGTTGCAGGAACTTCCGGAAACAGCGATCTGTCTATATAAGAGATGCAGTGTACGATTCAGTCAGTTCTCCTCGTGGAGGCTGCTGTGGAAGACCTCTATGAGGAGCCACAGCGGCGCCATGAGGCGATCCATATCCCAATAGTCACCCCAAGGGCGGTGACTGCTGAAATCCGCAAATTGAAACCCAACAAATCCCTGGACATGATGGCGTTAGTGTCCTCATGCTCCAGCACCTTCCCAAGAGGGCGGTCATCCACTTAACGCGGATGTTCAATGCGTACCTCCACCTCCGCCACTTCCCGGCTTGCTGAAAAGAGGCGAGAGTGGTGTGTATCCTGAAGCCCGGCAAGGATCCGGTCTTTCCGTCTAGGTACCGATCCATAAGTCTTCTCCCAGCCGTCTCAAAGCTATTTGAGAGGTTGCTCCTATCCCGCCTGACCCCTCTTTTCGAAGAAAGGTAGCTCCTACCCGATCACCAGTTTGGTTTTCGTCATGGACACTCCACGACCCTACAGCTTCTGCGTCTGGCCGAGAGGACAACCCTGGTATTCCAGGAAACCCTCAAGACAGTCGCGGTGCTGCTAGACGTAGAGAAAGCATTTGCCACAACCTGGCACCAAGGCCTACTGTACAAACTCAGGGAGGCCAACGTACCTCCTCCCTATCTCGCCCTGATTGGTAGTTTCCTCAGAGACCGCACGTTCAGGGTGAGAGTGAAAGGACGGATGTCATCTATCAGACCAATAGTCGCGGGAGTCCCGGAGGGCAGTGTACTGTCCCCGATACTCTTTGCGGCCTACATGTCTGACTTCCCCTTAGAACCACAGACTGTTAAGTGCCAATATGCTGACGACGTCATCATAATGGCACGTAACAAAAACCTAAGATATTGTCAACCTCCGCTGCAGCGCCAGCTCCGAGCCATTGGCCGTTGGAGTGAGAATTGGAGGATGGCTATTAGCCCCGAGAAGAGCTCGGCTCTTCTCCTGGCTAAGGTCCGAGCTGGGCGACCGGATTGGTCGCTGAGGTTGAAGCAGAGGCAAATCCCTTGGGTTCCCACAGCCAAATACCTTGGCGTCCACATCGATCGCGGTCTCGCCTACGCACCTCACGTCCGGGTCAAAGCCGGACAAGGGCATGCAGCGCCACGGCAGTTGTATCCAGTACTTAAATCCACCATGCCAACGCACCTCAAACTACGCCTGTATCGGGCGATTATACCGCCCCTGATTCTGTACGGCTGCGAAATCTGGGGATCAGTGGCTCCCACCACTATTCGTAGACTACAGCGCGTCCAGAACAGGGCACTGCGCTTGATCTACGATACCGGGCGTAGATTCCCGTCCCACATCCTTCATACCTACTCCGGGGACCCGTACATCGTGGACGTGGTGCGGGAGAGATCCCGCACCATCCACGATAAGCTGGACTCCCATCCAAACATACTGGTGAACACCCTTGGCCGTTACGACCACAGGGTTCCTCGCTGCCGACCGAGCTACCGGTTACCCAAAGATGCTTTGGGTAACTAGAACTGAACAGGGCCACTTCCCCTGACTCCAACCCCCCAGGCCCAGAAATGGGCTTGGTAAATTCAATACCTAAACACTGTTGCTTTCCCTCTAGCCTGTTAAGCGGACTGTGCTCAGATACCTCATAGGCAGGCGGAAGAGCGCAGCCAGCACTGGCGCATCCCGCCACAGGGCAGCCGCGGGCATAAGGCTAGATATGTCCACTGCCAAAAACAACCGTCTGAGACAAAAGATAACTCTTCTATACTGCCCAGATAAAGACGCAATAAGCGGCTAGGTGCTGGGCAGCAAACACTCCGTCCAGGTAAACCTCGACGACTCGACTCGACTAGTCAGTCAGGTCTTAGTCGGATCGAGAGAGAGAGAGAGAGTTGTACTGCAAAGCGCTGAGTAGCGAGTGCAGTGTGCATTGTAATTGTGAGAGTTACGTAATTGTGAGGATTACATAATTGTCTGTGGTACGCAATTTGTAAGTGTACTAACTGGAATTCGGTGCAAATAAAGAACTATTTGTATTTCTGCAATTTGGACTTTTAATTCTACGAACCCAAAAAGTCACAATATGGTTGTTTTTGTCCTAATTCTTCTTGAAACCCATTCCATTTCTTTTTCTTTCAATTTCCAGAAGGTTTTTCGGATGTGTATTTCTTTGTCTGTTATTTTAACTTTAATGTTGGCAACAAAGAAGAGAAGATGAATTTGGAACATATACTATATCTGTAAGGACCTCAAAATATTGGGAGGCAAGAAGGAGAATGACCTTGTTTCTAAGCATCTGTGCATTAGCTGCATACGTGCATATTAAGTGACTTCTGTTTTTGAGTTAAGTTGTGCATAGGCAGTATTTTTCAGAAAGCGCTTTTTTGTATTCCGTGAGTGTAAAATGTTCAATACATCAACTATAATATATCACATGCTTTTTATTATATCAGTGGCTGAATTATAGGTGAAAGGGGAAACAGATATAAACTGCCCTATGAAGTAACGTTACACAATAATTTTAAGCACTTACAGATCTCTGTAGCATGACACCACGGATTTTCACTCAGCAGTATAGGACTTTACAACTTCATGCGCTGTAGTGCCATTATTCTTCTTTTGTTTTATTTATAGCTGAAGCGTTCCAACACTGCATGCACGGCTTCAGAGAATTAAATGCGAAACATTATTGTTTGCTATGCTTTATCGTCAGTGATGTGAAAATGTATGACGCACAGTTAAACATTTTTACAGCAAACGCTACTTTGCTGAAATGGTTGTTTTCGTATTAATTAATTAAAACAATCACGTCCTGAAGTGGGCAGGGGGATTTAAACTGATGGAGGAGGGGTTGGAAATTGCCAACCTGCCACTGTGAGCAATGTGTTCGTCATTTCAAGGGGAATATATGTAACAGACAATACAAACATTTCTTATCCCACCAGCCCTCTGAAATATGACAGCAATGCTCGTAAATTGCTCTTCTATTTTAGTTCGTCTGAATTTTGTTAAGAGTGTTTCATCACAAAACATATTACAATTTGTGTACTTTATTAAAACCTACGTGTATAACAATCATTCCGAATAACTAACTAGCATATTGTTAAGCTAAATATGGTAACTTGCTGCATATTGCATTAGCTAGTTTACTTTGAAACCAAATATACTTATTGCTCAATTTTTTCTCGGGCAGCAAGCTAGATGAAAAGACGATTAGAAATCGACGTTTTGGGAGTGTGCATCTCTCCCATCATCAGGATATTTATTAAATGTTATAACCACAAATGTATCACTGGGTATAACACAAAACAAAACACTATCAAAAATTCACATTACTGAACAAAAGACTGTTTACAGTACATTAAATTCCAGGCCAGGAAATGGCGTGAGTACAGAACATTAATTGGTTCAAAGAAACGTAACTATTTAACTTGATTATCAAGCTGTATTAATCTTTGCTTCTTAAGTCGAGGGATTTCCATTTTTAAGGCCGGTTTCCAAGAGGAGCTGAATTGAAACCGAGCATCAAAATCAAGCGTGCTACTTTCGGAGGAAATGGCCAAAGCCTCCTTAATTCTCCGCTCCCAGTTACTGTTGCATATAAAAAAGCTGGTATAGCATTGTTTTGATAACGACCATAGAGACAACATTCGGAAGATGACCATCTTGGCAATGTGTAACAGTTACTGGGAGCGGAGAACTAGGGAGGCTTGATCATTTCTTCCAAAAGGAGCACGCTTAATCGTGATGTTGGATTTCAGTTCAGCTCCTCTTGGAAACCGGCCTTAAAATGGAAATCCGTCGACTTAAAAAGACAGGTCAATACAGTTTGGTAATCACTGGGCGACAATGAAAATGTTTCGGGCCTAAAAATAGTGAATTTACATTTATTTCCATCTGATGAATTCAAAACTCACCATAAAAATGATAGATTAGCTCTTGTTTTCAAGACAGTGACATTTCAGTTTTTAGAGTAAAGATTTTAACTACGGGGGAATTATTTTTTGGAAGTTGGCACACCTGTCAAATAACAAAACACAATCAGATGTATATTTTGGTAATTAAGTGATGCAAAAGTTAAGGAAGGCATTTTTGTCTGACCATATATAACGGAACCTGTAAAGGATCCCGCATTTGACTAAATTTTGGAGCGGAAAGAAATGGAGGCTTGGGAAGCCTTCAGGAGTGTTGTTCATGGATTTTTAGGCAACAAAAGAGATGACAACTACAAGCATTTGGTGACAGTGCTCCTGCAAAAATTCCGTAACCTTGGATGCAACATGTCCCTTGAGATCCATTTTCTCCACTCCCACCTAGACTTTTTCTCTCCTAGTTGTGGAGCTGTTAGTGATGAACATGGGGAGAGATTCCATCAGGACATTTCTGTTATGGAACAAAGATATCAGGGCCGTTGGAGTGAAGTAATGCTTGCGGATTACCGTATGCCTTTGTATAGGGATTCTGCGGAACTCCATCACAAGAGGCAAGCTAAAAGAAGACGAAGTCAATAGGCCACCACATTGTTGTCTTCAGACACGACTATCTGAGAAGTATTTTTCCAGCAATTTAGATATATTCCTGAGAACGCCCCGTGGTCCATCCGGAATGCACAGCTGCATAGAGAATTGGATATAGTCAGCATTAATGAGTACATCTCTACAACGACAAGCAGATTCTTTGCTCACCTTCCTTATGTAACGGGTGCTTTATTCTTACAACTGGGATGTCGCCTTAATGCTCCATCAAGACTTGCCACATGATATTTTATTTCTATAATGTTTATTGATTTTGTAATGAAGAATTTATTTAATTTATACTCACACTAATCAGACCAGTTTGCTTGAGGTCTCCAATATGAGTATCCTCTTTCCCTGTATACTTTAATTTTATTATGTATATTATCTATATAGCTCCACAATTTGTATAGCACCAAATGTGCGGAGCAATTGAAATAGAAATTTAAAAAAAAGAAGAAGTCTTATGTAACTACCAGTTAAAAAATCAAATGCACTTTCATGGTTCTTAGCATGTATGTAATTAAAATGTATCCTTTTTTTCTCAATCCTTCACTATTTAATACTTCCACGTTGTGTATATCATAGAACTAGAGCTAATATAAATTTTTTATTGTAATACTTGTTTTTCTCAACCCAAAATTAGTAGAAATTGCCTCATGAAGTACTCGAAACATTCAAAAATTACTTTTTTGTTGCCCAGTGTAATCAAATTAAGTAGTTACGTTCCTTTGACCCAATTAAATTGTTATACTCACGCCATCTCCTGACCTGGCGTTTAAACTACTGAAAACAGTCTTTTGTTCATTTATGCGAATTTTTGACAGTGTTTTGTCTTTGTTTATATTTGTGTTATATCTGGTGTTTCATTTGTTCCTAAGTTTATACGTTTAAAAATTCATCTTTGTATAGCTTTGGATAAAGTGAATGTTCCGAACGTTTACATGAATCTTTCGACCAAACTTAATAGCTAGAACATTAGTATTTAATCTAATTTCTATCATCGTGCTGAACTTAGCTCTTAAGAATTGATATTACCAATTAATATTACAGAACGGATACTTTTGAATGTGTGGGCTATAACCTCTCAAGACCTCTTCGTTGTGAATGGCTTCTGCATTACTGTTAAACCTTACGAGATCTTATGACACAAAATATGTTCATCTAGTTAAAGCACACGAGTTAGGTAAAATCTGATAACAATGATAACAATTTCTCGTATGTGGATTTGATTACAGTACGGAGGGGATTCGGCACTACGACCAGTCTTGATCTATTGTACCTAAGTCAAAAGTGGGACATCTCGTGTAGGAAAGATAAGGCAAGAGGAGACAGCTCCTTGGATCGTAATAGGGAGCCATGACAGTGCAGAGGGCAGGGTCCCTGGAACATACAAGTTCGAAAATCCTCGGCAGGCCAACACAACCGGCAGCTCTTCCTATTGTTGTCCGAAAACGCTCCACCAGACCAGGCTAGAAGAGCGGAGACAGTTCTACTGGAGAAGGAAGTTTTACTCAAAGCATATCATGCAGCGCCGAGATACCTACCGAGACCACCAGAGGAGAAGTAATGTAAAATGAGAATGAAGATGAAATGGACGCATAGGAAATTCGTATAATGTAATTAACCTACCCAGCATTTACATGGCAACCTGGGAAAAACCCCGAAGAAACTATGGGTGAAGTAGGTCGGCCACAGGAATCGAACCCGGGCCTCGCGAATGCGGGCTACATATGGAATCACCTGAGCCATCCCTCTCGGTTTCTCATATTTAATAATCTTTGAACTATAATAACATACGGTGGATCTTACAAAAACATTTTCAAGGCTTAGGTGAATAAGAGTATCAAGGTGCTTAGCCCAATAACTGAAATAGTCCTTATCGATATATAAGGACTATATATATATATATATATATATATATATATATATATATATATATATATATATATATATATCTCGTTGTGCAAACATGAAATTTGCCAATTCATTTCCTTAACTCTGTTCCCTAAAGGGATTCCAATATTCTGATTTCAGTATCAGCATTCCTTCCTAGATATTTGCTGGTTATAGATGCGGTAAATCTTTTTGCCTGTAGAGAGACACTTCCCTCATCCTCTTAGCATATTTTACGAGTGATGCATCTTCATAGAGTCCCAATGTTTTCAAAGTGATTGCTTTCCTTATCCCTATTCAATCCAATCTCAGGAGAGATGAGCAAAGGGTGTTTCATGGACCTCAGACCAGTTTCCTGGCTTTCTTTCTTCAGGTATCATACACGAGGTGGTAGTATTCCCCTAATCCATGTTAATATTAAGATTTTTATTGTACATGCACTGATTCCGACCACGGTTTTAGCACTTTAGGATATCCTAGTATTCTTAAAAGCCGATGTTCAGTTATTTCATTTGGATGGACACATTGATGGCCCGGAAGTCATCTCAT
Organism: Mantis religiosa; assembly: GCA_030765055.1. Classification (NCBI taxonomy): domain Eukaryota; kingdom Metazoa; phylum Arthropoda; class Insecta; order Mantodea; family Mantidae; genus Mantis; species Mantis religiosa. Next base: position 36,429,947 of record CM060958.1, on the reverse strand, counting down.
TTCGAACCTGTTACGGATGGCATGGCAGTCGGGACACATGCATTCACGTTGAACAGAGTGCTTTTAAAGGGCATTATTGGGAAAAGTGTAAAAGCCGAGTACTTTCTCTCTCTGATATCTAAAATAAGCTAAATTTATAATTATTGCATTCATTTTTTTAAATTGCAGTGAATATTATGAATAGGAGCTTGTGAAAAAGTGCATACTAACACCTGTTGAACATACTAATTTTCCAGTAGCATAGTTATAAATAGATGGTGAACTAGCATTTGATAATTATCGACATTTGAACTTCAAAGTAATCTGAGCAAATTGGAGCATATATTTAGCTAGCGCATGTATTCAGTCGCAAGTAAGTATAGAACTGAAGCAAAAATCAGCTGTGGGTAATACTCTTGGAACAAAACAAAAAAAAAAAAAAAAGGATCACTGCACGCAAATCGCACTCGGCGGCGAAAGTGTTAGTAAGCTCCATCCATCGCAAACGGCTGCCCAGCCAAGACAAATTACACGCCAGTGTAGCTGGATCTCATGTAATAGCTTAATAAATAGTTTCAATGAAAGTTAGTTAACAAAATACCACAATTGTCCCGCTATAGAAAAGTATAGTACACTGTTAGTATATTTATAATCTAGGGATAACTTTTTTTTAGTTTGAAACTTTGAAGCTCCTAGAAACTACATTTGATTCTCTCCCTTAATTTGTACATAAGTATCATATCCATAGCTGACTACTAGAAGCTATTTTATTCTAAAGATATTACTGCTCGATTTACACATTTCAGTTTGTTCTTTATTTCCGTCTTAAATATGGTTACTTAGTGCTATTCAGTTTGTGTAGTTCTTTCATAGATTTCTTTCATTTCTCTCTCTTCAAACCATTCTAGGACTCGTGCAGTATAAAATCATTATTTTCATCAGATGTGTCACTTAGTACTGCTAAAATATCGTGACTTTGTGGGTTCGTAAAATTAAACGTCCGATTGCACCACTCAAAAATGTTCTTGATTTCCACTGAATTACAATCGGAACATTTGCCGATTACACAGAATTACGTAATGCACACAATCACAATTCACCAGTTCGTCTGTCACAGGTCCACTGCACGCAGTTACGTACACTCCTCCGATGCACGTACACAGTCCGTTCCCTCACTGGGCGCTCGTCACCGCTGCTCGACAAGAACTGAACTTTCCTCCAGCCCGACGCGTTGCTTATACAGGACCAACTGTCCAATCTAGAAGGTTCCGGATTAGATGAAATATCCTGTATGTTCGAGAACTCAGGGGGAGGGGAAAGAGACGGCACAGTGATGTTTCTCCAGCCACCCCTCGTTACCGCTGTAAGACAAATGGGTGGGCGTAGTCGAATGCCTCCCGTCCGGCCCTACCGCCGGCCGGCTCTACAGGAAGTCCCGACGTTCGGGTGACAATATCTAAAACAGATTATTGTAATCCATGTACTCTTAAAATATTGACATTTGAATTATATATTATGCTATTCCGTTAAGCTTATAACAGAAATGTTAGCCGAGGTCCGTAACTTCTCCAGTAAACCTGCTCTTTCCAAACTCCGTAACTTTAAAACAGGCAAGACTTATGCCATTAATTTACACGGAGCGAACGTCCACGTTAGTGCTACCAATCACCAGTAGAGCAATACGAAACCCTGTTATATAACAAGAGACTAACAAAGTATCAAGGAACATCTGATTTGTTTCACCCATGCTACACTTTCTATTCACTCTTGTGCACAATGTTCTTAAAAACATTGTTCTGTCTACTTCACGTTAACTTTTCCTTGAGGGTAGAAGGAAATAAATATATCGTGTAGGAAAACCTAAGCGATAGTCACTTTAAAAGTTGTATGCGTTTTGAAATGCCGTTCTATTTGCATGGCCAGGAGGGGAAAACGACAATAACGAGCTACGAATCCCATTTCAGAAAAGTTTAACTGCATATTGGATAATTCAAACCATTACCAAGGAATATTACAGAACGGTTATAACACACACTCGCAAAAGTGAGTTTACATAAATCGTGTGCTTTAACTATGAACAATTTTTGATTTAGAGAGATATCGTAAGGTTTACCAGTTCTGCGGAAACCATTCACAATAGACGTCGTTCGAGGTTATTTTCAGAAAATTCAATATACACATTTCTTTTGTCATAAAAATCTCTATAACGTCTTGTGGGTTGAAGAAAATTGTTGAGGTCCTTTTTTGAAAAAATCAACATTTTGGAAGAAAAGAAATGCTTGCTCGATTTAAGTATACAGTAGAGAAAGTGAAAGTCGTTGTGCGAAAATCAGCGAAAATATTTGGCAATATACATTTTCAAGCTTAAACGTATCATTTTAAGGGTCTAATCAAGTTAAAAAAAGATTACCTTAATAATTTTCTGTCCATATTTAATAAGATACCAAATAAAATAGAAAAACTAAATGTGGGTTATATATTTCTCTGATTGTAAAACCCCTGCTTTTCTTTTTAGGTTAATACTAAACCCAATATTCCTCTAAAGAGATCGCTTGATGATAAAAACAAGGTCTAGGTCAATTTTCCACATGACTCACTCAGTAGAAATGTGTAGTTTACTCAGCTGTACCCCATTTTCTGGAAAAGGTGGTATGTGTAGTGTTTAACGCCCGCTTTTACTACATACGGCACCGCAAGCGGTGACACTGATGGTACATGAGATGAAGATGGAGCACCGGTGGAATAAGATGGCGGGGGGAAACCGGAGGTCCCGGAGAAAACCCGCCCCAGCACCGTGTTGTCCACCACAAATCTCATTTTGCGGTCGCCTGGGATCGAACCCGGGTCGCCTTGGTGAGAGGCAAGCGCTCTAAGAAAAGGTGGTAGGGTTTCTTTCAACGCACTTTATTAAAGTAGTGGCTTGAGTTTTGAAAATGATTTTAAATACCGAAGTATGGCACTTGGAATGCGTGATTCGTTTGTAACGATAATTATTTTAAAAACGAAGAAATATGAATGCTATGAAATATGAAACTTTCAACAAAGCTTTATGACATACATAATTGATCGTCAGGTATTTTAAATAAACATTGCAAAACTGAATGCAATTGTTCTCATATGGATTGCAAGCAGATTTTTAATACATATGAAATTTCGTAATTTATCTATATTTATATAATTTTGCTCCGTTCACTTGTGGTTTCTCTGCTTGCTTTTCTACTGCTTTCTTCCGAAAGGCTGGTGTGTACATTTAAATGGAGATGTGTAAAGCGTTAAAAGCCATAAAACACTCTCGTGATTGGACACATATGCTTTCATAATCGCGAAAGAAAAATTGAAACATACAGATAGACCCCAAAACGTAGGAACTAGCCGTCAGGTGTTTTATCTCTCCACGACCTTGCCATTCGTCGCGGTCTCTCGCTATATGATAGTGCGAATGAAATTATGCAAGATTTTAAGACTACTTTACTATGCTGCGATATGTTAAAGGAGATTTGGACACTGGCCACCGCCGATAGGCACCTCTTTCGGAAGCTATCCATGATTCACTGTGGCGAAAGATTCTTATGGAAAACACAAAGCAGAATGATAAAAAGCCAACCAAGGTGTAGAAAAAAAACATAACTTCAGAAAATTGTTGTATCGCATAACAGAATTTCATTAGCAGTTATTGAAAATCGAGGATTATCAACAAATGATTGCTTTACTTTGAATTATATGATGGAATACAGAGCATGATGGTATGCTTTTTAAGACGCGTAATTATTTACTCATGGTTCTTTCTTTCCTTACCACATAACAAATATAGAAGAAATATAATATTCCACCAAAAATTTCGATATAAGTTCACCCAGTAAAGGAGTGTTTTGAAATTCCTGTTTCAGAAGAACGTCCATACGCATAGTGTCTATTTCTGTGTGTGTGTGTGTGTGTGTGTGTGTGTGTGTGTGTGTGTGTGTGTGTGTGTGTGTGGGTGTGTGTGCGTGTGTGTGCGTGTGTGTAAACCTCCCCCTACCTAGTCCCATTTCCTCCCGTCCTGCTTCAGGCACTACTTCAACCACCCAGCCACCCAACCACCCACCCACTCACCCAACAACCCACCCACCCACTCACTCACTCACTCACTCACTCACTCACTCACTCACTCACTCACTCACTCACTCACTCACTCAGTTTTTCAAGATTTTGACACGAATATTCTCAATATTCCTCCCACATGCATCATCTTTAGTAACGTCATCATGATTTGGATTGAAATAGACGATCATAGGGCTTGTCGTGGAAAGGTTATGCGGTTTTTGCGATAGGAAGAGTGAGAGTAAGGGAAACCCCTCAGCTTCTTGTTTATTGCCTGGTGGAACGGGAAAGACACACATTTAAGGCCAATCACGACCTGGTGTCACGAGGTGGGGCTTCTATATTGTTACTATGCAGCAATTATGTATATAAGGGCGATACGAGGCTTGGGGATTAGAAGTAGTAGTCAGAGCAAAGAGTTTTATGCTTGGCCTTTAAGTTGAGAATAGCTCCTTGGGAAAGGAATCGGTGCCATGGTGCATTCGCGAATCAGTCGGTCAGTGAGCAAAGTATAAAGTGCGGTATTCCAAGCTCCGTTGTGAGTAGTCAACAGGCCCTGGAAAGCTGCAGGAAGTATTTAACAGTTAAGTGCAGCTCCGGGTGAAGAATCGGTGACCTGTGGAACAGCTAGCGAAATACTTTACGTATGAATATGTGTTTTGAATAGACGTGTAGCTCCATGCAACTATGTGTATATCAGAAAGTTATTGGTGTGTACTAAAGAGACATAAAGAAACATTGTATAAACGTGTTGTAGTGGCACATATGGGTAAAAGAAAGGACCTAGCAATGAGATAAAGATCTAGTAAAATAAAGGAATTTGAGACCACATTTTGTCTTTTGTGCCCAGGGCACTACCCCCAGTGAAATTCATCGTCAGTTATACAAAATCTATGGGCTACAGTGTATGGACTTCAAAAACGTGCGAAAGTGGGTCAGAGAGTTCAAAGACGGACGTACAGGTGTCCATGACGAACAGCGTTCTGGTCGGCCTTCGGTTTCAGCCGAAACAATTGCAAAAATGGAGTAACAAATGCTTAAAGATCGGCGTGTGACAGTTCGCGATTTGTGCGAACCTATCCCTGAAGTCAGTAAGACTACGGTTGATCGAACATTTGCATTATCACAAGGTGTGTGCGAGGTGGCACCCCAAAATCCCCACCGAAGAGCATAAACGGTAACATGTTGAAGCGGCCTACCGATTCCTTGAGCGCTATGCAGAACAGGGCGAGGAATTGATGGATTCATTTGTCACTGGCGATGAAATCTGGGTGTACTACACAACACCAGAAACTAAAGAACGTTCTTGTCAGTGGCGGCATTCGAATTCGTCGAAGCCGTGCAAGTTCAGATATTTTCTGCCGGCAAAGTGATAGCCAGTGTGTTCTGCGACAGAAAAGGAGTTTATGCCTACCGGCACAACAATAAACGCCACTAGCTACTGTGAGGCTTTAAAAAAGAATTGCGACTTGCCATTAAAAATCGAAGGAGGAGAGCTGCCGGAGGGAGTTATTTTTCATCACGACAAAACTCGTTCCCTACTGCACATGCAACGTCTGATCTCCTGGCCCAGTTCGGATGGGACATCCTCATCCATCTCTCCTACTGTCCAGACTTAGTACCTAGTGATTATCATCTGTTTCCTGAGTTGAAGTCACACCTGGGTGGAACACATTTCCAGACCGACGATGATTTAAAAAACGAGATTGATCGCTACCTGCGCATCTTGGCGGGAGAGTGCTATGACAAGGGTGTACAAAAACTGCAACAGCACGTGCAATGGTGATTACGTAGAAAAATAGCTGTAAGTTCCGCCTTTACATCAATGTAACATTCATTGACAATAAACATGTTTTTAATATATATATATATATATATATATATATATATATATATATATATATATATATATATATATATATATTATTTTACGGACGCGCCTCATATTAAGCTTTAAGATATTGTGAATTTGTGGGTTCGTGAAATGAAAAGTCCAATTACACCACTCAAAAATGTTCTTTATTTCCACCGACTTACAGTTGAAACACTTGCCAATTACACAGAATTACGTAATGCACACAATTACGGTTCACCAGTTCGTCTGTTACAGTTCCACTGCACGCTCACAGTTACACACAATCTTCCGTTGCACGTACACAGTCTTCTCGTCCGTTCACTAACACGGCGCTACTTCGCTTCTTGCCAAGCACTGACTCAATTCACTCACTGCATCCCTTTTTATCGGAATATCGCCGTTTTCTCGAAGGCTCTAGTTTCAGTGAATCACCGCAAAGGTTCCAGACGGCAGCGGAGGGGGGAAGAGGCGGCCAGCGACAAGTAACACTTCCCTAATCATCCCCTCAGTTAGTGACTGAGATTGATGGGTGGGTGTGGCTCGGATGCCTCTGGTCCCTTCTCAGCTGTCGTTGGTCGGGCTTTCCGATAATTGAAATGAAATGAAATGTGTCCTGTTTAACGCCCGCTTTTACTACATACGGCACCGCAGGCGGTGACACTGATGATGCATGAGATGAAGATGGAGCCTCGGTGGAATGAGATGGCGGGGGAAACCGGAGGTCCCGGAGAAAACCTGCCCCAACGCCGTGTTGTCCAACACAAATCTCACTTTGCGGTCGTCTGGGATCGAACACGGGCCGCCTTGTTGGGAACCAAGCGGTCTAACCACTGAGCCACGGCGTGGTCGCTTCCGATAATTGGGTGACAATATTTTCATAAAATAAATCACTTATCTCGGATATTCTGGAATAATTCTCTAAATACTTTATTCTGAATTGCTTTCTTTAAAAACCTAACAACCATAGAAGTACTACTATTTCCAACTTTATGCTCCAATTTACTGTTGTAGCTTATCGTATCCTTTATATAACTACAATAAACTTGTAATTCTGAAAGAGATGATCTCTCCATTAACAAGAAGTAGACAGAACAAATACCTTTTATAAGAATATGTTATTGAAGAGTGAGCTGTAAAATAGCCATCTGAAAATATTTTTGCCAGTATTTCTTTCCGGAAAGGTTTCCATTGGTTACATTTGATTTCGTATTGCAGTGAGTGTCTCACGCTTACTACCAAATAGGATACTTCAGAATGCTTATCCGACATTTTTATCACCTCCTTAGGTATAGTAGAAAATGAGAACAATTATTAATAATCACGGTTTATTGGCCTTCTAGCCCTTAGCGAAAGCTAGTGTTAAGTCACTGTTGGATACTCCTGAGAACCAATGCAATTGTTCTGTCGAATAGAGCTCCAACTGAACTGTCACTATTGACTCCCAATTCACACTGAAGTGCACTCGGCACTACTCGCTGTCACTGTCCACTGAATACTTCCTAACCTTTGACCCTCCAATAAAACCCTCGGCAGCCCTTTATACAGACTCCACACACAAAGGGAACTGTTCTCAAAAAGAGAACCTTCACCAAAGAGAATACTCCCAAGTAGTACGAGTAAAAATAGCATTTGTTTGTTTTATTGGAACTGTTATTCATTAAGGCAGGTAGACAGTCCACTCCGTACCGTTATATATGTTGTGATGATGGTGACAATAGATTATTTAGAATTAAGATTACTACGGAGTGTATTCAGCACTGCAACCAGTCTTGATGTATTGTGATTATGCCCCAAAGTGGGGCACACCCGGGAGGAGCAATGATGCGAGAGGAGACACAAGGCGGCCGTCACCACCGGCCGCAGAATGCAGTACGTGCAGAACCGAACTCTATGATACTGGAAGCAGATTCCAATCTCATGTCCTTCACGAATATTCCCAAATCCTTTACATTGTGGACATGTTGAGAGACAGATCTCGAACCCTCCACAACAAAATTTCTGCCCATTCCAATCAGCAGGTAAGCTCCTATGACCACAAAGCTCCTCGCAGGAGGAAATACAGACTCCCGAAAGACGCCATAGGCAATTAGCCTCTGAGTATTTCTCTCCATCTATCCGACATCTCCAGGCCTAGAAAAGGGTCTGGAATCCTTACCTGCACACAGATTCCTACCTTCTCTAATCGTGATGCCTACACTATGGCCTCCAAGCGAGGAGACCAGGTGAAGGCAGCCGTGGGCATACATACCGCAAGGGCGACCATTTGCACGTGCGGCAGGTCAGATGTAGCCAGCATCAGGCGTGGTCGCTGCGCGAATGGGCGATAACTTGAGCGGCTTAAACCCTATGCCCAGACAAAGACGCTTGAGACAAACAGCAATCTTTTCTACCGCCAGATAAGGTCGCACTAAGCGGCTAGGAGCTGTAGCGAAAACACCCCAACTAAGGTTAACCTGACTGACCTGAAACTTCTGCTGGTCTGCTGGTCTGCCAACATCCACAGGCCCAGAAGTGGGTCTGGAATTCTTACCTGCACACATATTCCTAACCCCTTTGATCGTGATGCCTGCACTATGGCCTCCTTCAAGCGGGGAGACCAGGTGAAGGCGGCCTTGGGCTGCTGGTCTGCAGGGCAGCCGTTCAGAGTGTGTTTTACTACCTGGCCCTCCGGTAGATCAGAACTACGGAAATTCCCCTCTATGGTGGTTCGGAAGCGGTCCCAGCAGTCGTTTCGGAGAGTCTGACAATCGACCTAGGCCTAGGTTTGAATGAGTAGAGCTAGACTGCAAAATTGGAGAGTCAATTGGAGAATGAGTCAGTGAGTCAATAAGAAATGAGTTAATTGGAGAATTTAATGTCAGGTGGGCATGTTGGCCATAGTAGCTCAGTGGTTTGGAGCAATCGCACGGAGAGCGGGAGATCCGTGGTTCAAATCCCGGCTATGGCATTGAATTTTTCAGTCTGGCTCTACTCATTCAAAAGATCTAAGAGTTTATTATTGTTAAAATTTGCTGTAAGGTTAATTGAAATAACCTAAATGTTCACATATTTTACCTTATGTTTCAGGTGAGTCGATTTCTGCAGTGTGATTTGATTGATGCCTTTGGTAAGTGTTTTTTTTTCCTTATGGCGAAGAATATTGGTAGTTCCAATTCAGATAAGAGGTCAGAATGCTAGTTATATGATACTCCAAAACCAGAAAGATGGATTGTTGCAGTCAAGTTATTGAATGATTACATTCCCGTTATATTTTACACTCTTAGAGCGAGTTGCGTTCACCTACATTAACAAAGCAGTGGTTGATGTTGGGTTATTGAGTGTTCTCTACCGCTTACATTTACCAAGTATAGGAAATATTGTGTTCCAGCCAAGAATTTGATACAGATGTCCCCTAAACACAGCAATAAAGATATTTAGGGATAAAAAGAACCGCGTGTGCGTGATCGACGTAGTTGAAACTCCCAAAATTGTTCCTGCAGGTCCTGTTGAAACTGTTGAGGCACTTTTCTCATTACACGTTTCAGGTGAATGTATCAAGTATTATAGGAACTCAAAATTTGATTACAGCTATAATCAATAGGTGAACTAAGTGTCTGATTGGATATTCATATGTAGTATATTTAAAAAGGTATAACTGAAAGTTTTTAAAATATTATCCTTTACTTGTAATGTAATCACAGTTTTAATGTAATCATATTTAAAGTATTTGTTGTAAAATAAAATTTTCAATTTCCTATGAGAAGATGAAGTTCTATTTTTTTCGTAAACAATTTTATATAAACTTATGTAGCTGTTGAAACAAAATAAATGTACAACAGTTTCCTCTAAACATTTTTGGTAGTTACTGTATTTCATTACCAAACTGTTCCAACGTTTCTATTTTCAGCTATGCTGTTCACATACACACCCCTACACATACAGATTTTATATATATACAAATTATTATATAGAAATTATAAAGATATTGGAACATTGTATTTTATTTTTGTTTTTTGAGTGCTAGAAAAGGTATATATACAGCGTTCCAATTTCTTTATAATTTCTTTAGAATAAATTTAATACATCCTAGTGATGCTAGGTCGCGCCGTGGCTCAGTGGTTAGACCGCTTGGCTCTCACCAAGGAGGCCCGGGTTCGATCCCAGGCGACCGCAAAGTGAGATTTGTGGTGGACAGCACGGCGCTGGAGCGGGTTTTCTCCGGGACCTCCGGTTTCTCCCGCCATCTCATTCCACCGGTGCTCCATCTTCATCTCAAGTATCATTACTGTCACCGCCTGCGGTGCCGTATGTAGTAAAAGCGGGTGTTAAATACTACATTTCGTTTCATTTCTAGTGATGCTACCATAGTTCTTAACGCAGCTAATAGGTCCAATACTGTATTTTAGGAGTCACTTCTAAGGATATTCTATTTTTAAAATGTGACTGAAATTACCTGCAAGAAAAGCATAATAACCACTGTCTAGTCACACCTTTTCTATCAAATTCTTTGCGAGTACGTTTTTCTTTGCGATTTACGTCCTCCAACGTCATACCGGACGATGATTGAATGGGTGAAATGATGTTCATATGAGTCCGGGGTCCATGGAGCTCAGAGTTACCCGACATTCGTGTATCAGGGTAAGGGAAACCCCGGAAAAACCTTATCCAGGTAACTCAACCTGACCGAGATTCGAACTCGAACATGAGGCAGACACGCTACCATCTACGCTACCGAGGCGGGCGTGGACTTCGTTTCTGCCACACTTCCATCAAGTAATAATCGATTCTATTTGACCTAACCAATCAGAAATATCAAAATGCCTTACCTATATGGAGTTCAGTCACGTGATGAGAGTTAGTTTCGTTTTACTGCTGTGAAACTTTAGCTCAGTGTCAGTCTAATGTTAAATTGAACTTTAACTGCAGATAAGCAGTAGCGACCAGAACTTGATTTAAGGAGGAAGACGCAGATTGCTGATGTTACCATAGCAACTTAACATACAAGGCACGTTATCGACCAAGTGTTGAACACAACGTAAGTAACGTGTAAACTAATAGTTTCTCCAACATGAAAATGCTCCTTAAACCATTCTTGCCGCCAAATGAAAGGTTTCTAGCCGCATATTACTTGCAAGACATGAAAGCATATTAATTTCCAAACGTGTTCCCTTGACTCAAGTAAATAAACCGTTTTGCTAAAGCGATTTAGGACTCGCGCTTTGCCTTTAGACAGGCTGAATAGTAAGCGGATTATAGACACTGACAATTGGTTAGCGACGTTCATTAGTGCCCTGGCAGACAATATCGTTACATAATAATGTTGGAAATTACTAGCGCTCTTGATGGCGTGGAGTGTAATTAATGAAACATCTGAAGTACCAATCGGTATGAATCGATTATTGTGATTCGGCAGACTTTTTACAGCGCGCTGGAAATGTCCTATGGTCTTGTCTGTTATTACGGGGTTATTGGGGAATTCCTTCATCCTTTAATTCCAGAAATTCCTTCCTGATAGTCTCCGGTAGCCCTTTGTGCTTTTCTTCGCGGTAGGTCTTTGAAACCTCTTTGTAAAGAATTCATAACGCAAAGAAGGAAAAAAGGACGTTTGTTCATAGGAGAACTGTTTGATGATTGACAAATAGACAGCGATATTAATGATACCAACAATTTGAATGCAATATACCTCTGGGAAGATAACGTGCTGAACTTAGATTACAATGCAGGCCACAGTTGAACAAACTATATTCTATGAATCACCTGTAAAAGCTGCCAATATTCCTAAACGGGAAGTGTTATCGATGCGCTGATTTCACGGATTAGCCTTTTAAAAGTACCACGCAAATATGTTTCCAAAAGTCGTCAGAAAACATATCCTTTGCTTCCTCTTTCTTATCAATAGTAAGTCTAGATATTTCCCATTCCTCCCAAAACTCGATGCCCTTCTTTCTTTACTCAAAATAAACGTTTATGTGAAGAATAAGAGTCTCAGTGTGCGAATACCTGACCTCAAAAGTGAAAAGAATTCCAATTGAAATTTAACGTTTTACTATCGGAGACAAAAATTTAAAATATCTCAAATTTTGTAGAGTTAACTCGGATTTTATCAAAAATGGCATTTGTTTAATACATATACGAAGGCTGTTCCATAAAGAATGATCACAATTTTTTTGACAACGTACCGTTACTCATTCTCATAATTTTGATGGTCCTTCTCAAAATAGTCTCCCCTGAATGCGATGCACTTGTCCCAGCGTTTCTGCCAGTCTTCAAAAACATGTTGCAAACCATTTTTAGAGATCCTTCAAAATCGCCTCCGCAGCCTTCACCACTACTTCTGATGATGGATAATGCCTCCCATAAACGTGTTTCTTCAAGTTAGAGAATAGAAAAATGTCACATGAGGCTATATCCGGTCCATAGGGAGGCTGAGGGATGCACTTCAAGTTGATTCTTGCAAGATATTCAGCAACAACATTGGCAATATGTGGCCGCGCATTTTCGTGGTGCATCCAGCCTGCTTCACGGAAATGTAGCCTTTTGCGCCTGATATGGACTTCGATGTTTTCAGGACATCACTGTAGTATAGTCCAGTTACTGATGTGTGTGCAGGTACAACATGCTGATAAACCATTCCATGAATATCAAAGAATGAGAAGACCGTATCTTTGCCAGCAGAAGTAACCATTTTTACTTTTTGGGGGTTTTGTGACAAAGGAGATTTTCACACTGAACTTTGCTGTTTGCTCTCAGGATCAAAATGATATAGCCAAGTTTCATCAGTAGTGATGAGTATTCTTTTGTTCGAGAATCAACGGTCTTGGAACCCATCGCGCAAAAACACGTCTCATGTGTAATGTTTCTGTCACCAACGTGTGGATGGCCCCCAAAGAAATGTTCAGTACTTCAGAGAGTGATCTTAAGGTAATTAGTTGATCATCTTTCACAATGGCAGCAGCAGTGTTGATGTTTTCTTCCGTAAGAGCAGTAACGGAGTACCGGGTCCACCTTTAAAATTGATTTTCTCCCCCCTTTAAACATTTTAAACCACCTTCGAGCTCTGCTGTAGGGAAGAACAGACTCTCCATGGGCCTCCTCTAACACTGTATAGGCCTCAACTAAAGATCTGTTGAGACGAAAGCGGAATTTGAAAGCCGCATATTGTTCCTCGCGTGTTTAATTCATTGTAGTGGTAGGCGATACGAACATGTCTGCACTTGCCTGGTTCTCACAGGCGGGAACCAGGAGTACAAACAGTGAAATTACTACGGCGTATTTGTTTCACATTAAGCTAAGAGAATATAACAAGACTGAATTTTAATATATAAAAACAAATTAAGGATATAAATATTATGTAAATAACACGTGAAATTCTCATCATTCTGAACGGGTTTTGTAAAACTAGTAAACTGCATCATTATCAAAATCAAATTACACAAAAGCTATAGCTCCCGTTAGAGCATATAAACTATGCCAAATAAAACAGTTTGCGACTTTATAAATTTGCAAAATATTCCTTGCCATTGCTTTATTTTATTTCTCCCGTTTCAGGTTTAGTACATTTGTAAGCGATGGGAAGAGATCAACCGAAACTTTCCAATTGTAAGACTGCCATGCCCGGCAGTAGGTGCTAATTAAGTACGGGGTTGAAAATATGGATATGAGTCACATTTAATGCTTAAAACATAAATGACCAAAGTTTTGTTCGCATTTGCCAAATACACGGATGTTTAAAAATGTAGCTGACTAGTCAAAGTGCAGAAATTTGTACTCTGGTTAACAAAGAATACAGTTTGTTTATAACGGGCCAAAAGTAAGTTAGCAATGCATTTAAAGCTTTCGAAATAATGATTAGATTTGAAAGCAGTAACGTATAATTTGACATCTTCTCTTCCTCTTTTTATCATTATCATTGTTATTGTTACTGTGCAATGCTTTGTCCATATAATTTAAGAAGTGCAGAAGAGGTTGAAATTAAAGGATTGAAAATAAATACGGTTTGTTTCCTTAGAGTTGTAAACTATGTTATAATTGTCCTTTGCCCTAAGCGTAGGGGTGCAAAGTTACATGGAACAGGGCTGATTTGATGTTAAGGGTTGAAAATAAGGATTAAAGAAAGGACTGTTTTGTAATTTACGTCCTTCAACGTTGTTATATCGGACGATGAATAAAATGGGTAAAATACTACTCAAATGAATCCGGTGTACATGGAGCATAGAGTTACCCGACATTCGCCTTTAAGGATAAGGAGAAAACCCGATAAAAGCCTTATCCTGGTAACTCACGGTAACCGAGATTCGAACTCGGGACCTCTTGAACGTCACACAGACTGGCTACCATCTACGCTACCGAGGCGGTCAGAGAAAGGATAGCTTAACCTTTTTATCAATTACTAAAAGGCCAATATATCTAGATTTATGAAAATGTTTAAAAACATCAATTGAAAAAGTTTCAGTTTAAGTATGGGAGTCCTACAAGGATTCATAAATTTACTCAGTTTAAAATAATGATCTATTTATTATATTCTTTTGGTTCCAATTATGTGAAAATCTGCCACAATTCCAATAAAGTATCAAAATCAGCTTCTAATACTTATATTAAACAGATGAGGTTTGAAATTTGGTGATATGCAATAAACAAATAACTAAACCTAGTTTTTAAAATAGCGGTACCCTTATATATCCAGTAACCATTTGAAATAATAGGGCTTTACAGTGGTAAAAAATATAAATGTGAGTAGCTAGCATGCTTAATTTGTAGAATTACTCACTCATACTGGTCGATGTTCACTCACCACTTCTTCCAAAAGCGCTTTTCGGTCTTTGCTTCAGACCATCGTCAGTGGTTTCTGTTCCATCTACTGCCGTAGGACGGCCATCTGACTTTCCAAGAAAGTTGAGGCTCTTCCCGTTGAAGATCTCCTTAATTTTAATGCCAACTTTTGGAACTGGAACATTGGGGATGTGAAGAAGTTAAAATGTAACATCCAGAGACGAAGCAACTCCAACCTGTTAATACCACAGGTGACAACCAATCATCTGTGCCCAATCCCAATGTTCCAGTGCAAAAGTTGGCATTAAAAATCAGGAGAACTTCAATGGGAGGAGCCTTAACTTTCTTGGAAAGTCAGATGGACATCCTACGGCAGTAGATGGAGCAGAATCCACTGACGATGGTCTGAAGCAAAGACCGAAAAGCGCTTTTGGAGGAAATGGTGAACATCGACCTGTCTGAGTCAGTAAACTTACAAATTAAGCATGCCAGCTTAATATAAATAAATGCCACACATTTATATAAAACATAGCTCACTTTTAACAACTTGACAATTCTTCTTTAAAATGGCAAAGAAGTTGTAACAATTGAGAAGCTAAGTACAACAGTGCTCTAACCCTCTCCACTATCAAATTTTAGTTGACCCTACCATCTATTGTCATTAACCTTGAACTACGAATTACAATCGATATATACTGAAGTAAATTTGTTTTTCGTACATTGGCAGCAACTTGACTTATTGCTCCCAAACTATAGGAACAAATTTTAGTGCAGCCGTGGTCTAACACATACAATCATGTATCAAGTACCTGATATCTAATGTTAAAGATCTGTGCATAAAATTACTAGCATTACACTGATACCAAAGTCAGCGTTGAGTTTCATCTTAGCACAATTTGTTTACTATACACAAGTTTGCCAAGTTTCAGATTAAGTAATCATGGAACTAACATCAATGTAGTAGTTAAGTATTGTTAACCAAACGACAAGCCCGCGATGCCGAGCAATAAATGAAGGCCGGTGGAGAGAGGGGAGACAGGAGGGGTAGCTGAGTCTTCGTTTACCCCTCCTCCTGCCACTCGAAGTGACGCGAAGCTTCGAGAATGTTTTTCCCCTCCATAAAGGAGATTCGGGAAACTTCGGGGCCGATCGATACCGGAAGCGACAGTCACTTGTCAGTAGTGTTGTGATGGCGTGCGTTGTGTAAGTATGGCCGAGCGTACGTGTAAAGACGAACTGACAAAAATGTAATTGTGAACAGCGCATTGCTACGGAAATAAAGTGCAATTTTTTTGTGTTTGTAGCCCGGACTTTTTATTTCACGAACCCACAAAGCCACAGTGTGAAAAAATGGCTGCTGTCAACTTCACTCAATATCTAAGTTTCTTTAAAACGTGGGATAGAGCACTGTAGCCTTTCAATTCAGCATTATTTTTGCAGATTACTCTATACACACATTTTTTCTCTCTCTGTAACATTTATATGCTGTAATTGGGCCAGCAGATCCCTACATGTGAAAATATTACAAGCAATGACAGGTTTGTCGCGAATTAATTACCAGATAAGGTGACTGGTCGACTAAGATAGAGTGTGCGTGAAACATTCAACGATCACCGGTTATGCACTGCACCAACATGTCATTAATTCCTTCATATCTGGCTCTTCCTTTACAAAGCTGAAGACTTTTGCAATTATTTCCTTGCTCTTGATAATAGCCTAGCAAATAACTTTGAGAACATACGGGCATAGTCACAAGTATTACAAATATAAAATAAGCCTACTTACACTTAATTTGAAAAGAAAACCAGATTTGGAACATTTTCGATGCAGAATGTATGTGCGTTAAGCTAAGTATAAACAATTGCTGGGCTGGAGTGGCAGTCTGGCTCAGAATTTCAAAAGCTTGTGCCCATTGTAAGTATATATCCATAGTTTTTCACAATCTTGTACATTCAGACCGCATTAAACAATAAAATTATTTTCATTCAATAAATGCAGCTAAAATAAATGGTGGGGAATCACATTTTTTACTGAAGATACTATTCCCGTTTGAGGAATTCTGCCTCGATAACTCCATTTCTCCCCTTACTCATTTCTTTCAGCTCCCATTTCTTTTATTCAGGGGACGGATTGTGTGCACTCTTGTTGAAATCCGGACATGGAGCTCCTAATGAAATGTTTCCTCTTCGTTGGATGATGGTTAAAAAACGAAAGGGTAATAAATTAATTAATGCACTTGCATTAACGACACTTTTTTTCTCTCTCTCCCCTGCTTGGATGCCGTAACAGGTGGAGGAGTAGACACTTAACGAAAGAACGTCTGCAGCTCCCAGCATGCTTGAGTAATCCAGATAAAGGATAATGCATTATCTGCAGGGTGGGGTCGGGCCTCTTGATGATGAAGATGCTGCAGCATGGACCGAGATACATGCAACAAAGCATCACCCCTCTCCTCATTCCCGCTCATGCGAAACGGAAAATCGATCCAGAGGGTTGGTCAAAGGGAGGTACGTTACGTTGCGGGACCTCCAGGGACACCATGCGAAATTACCCATCAGCCTATTGTGCTTAATGGGGTTGCCTCGCTTTTTGTGCCGGCGGTCAGATTGTGATTCTATGTTTCAGATGTTCTCTGACCTCCGCTACTGCGCAATACAGTGTCTGTCTTTAAAACACATTTTTAATGCTTTTGATCGTTATTGTTGTCATTAACGTTGATCCAATCGCCCCATTGATTCTTAATTATTCATTCACTTCCTAAGCTGTGGTTCCGTTGGTTACCCCTGAATTCATCCCTTCGAAGCTCAATCCTGCCATACCTCTACACTGGTATATTTGGATTGTGTAAGGTTGCAACATTATAATACTGAACTATGTGTATATTTAAATTAGTAAAAAGTTATAATTAAGTATATCTATTATTATCAAAATATTAGGCCTGGTGAGTGAGTGTTGCCCAATTACACTGGGGAACAAACAAAATTATTTTTATATACCCCAAACAAAATAGACAAATTCTTATGTAAACTGATCTGCTGATTCCAAAAATAGCCCTCAAAATGCTGTATCACGTAACGTCTTTTAGGTATTCATAATTTTTTTATGAAACTTACAGAAATGTGATGTGATAACTCATATTTGATTTATTGAAAATAATGGGTATTTTATTGCCAAATAACATTGAAAATAGTAATTATTATTAATTATTATTATTAAAATAAATAAACACAGGATAATGATGAAAACCAATACCTGAATTATCTCAGAAGTATTTCACTGTTGATTTATTTTGTATTGACATGTACTCTCCCGTTTGAGGAACCAACAATAGTCTCCGAACATGGCTGAATCCCAGCGATACCCTGGTAACGTCTATCCATCTCAGAAATGTCCTGGTGAAAACGTTCACACCTTGCTCATCACTTACTACATTTCCTAGGTTCGTAGGGAAACTATCAAGGTGAGAGTGCAAAAAAAAAAAAAAAAAAAAAAAAATTATGTGACATACGGCAACCCATTTCTTTGCAGCTCCTTAATAGTTCTGAGACTAAAGTTTCATAATTTTCTTCTTTGTTATTGCCCAGGAAGCCTTCCACCACTGATTTAAATGATTTCCCTGCTGCCAGTTCAACACGTTTAAGCTTTGATTAAAAAACACTGTCTTTAAGAAGTAGTCTTATTTGAGGACCGACAAATATACCTTCCTTCAATTTAGATTCACTTATTTTGGGAAAGATACTTCTTAAATACTCAAATGCACTTCCACTTTTGTCCAAACCTTTAACAAAATTCTTCATTAACCCGAGCTTTATGTGAAGTGGCGGGAGAAGAACTTTGTTTGGGTCTACTGGAGGCACATACTTAACATTGATTGCTCCAGTCTTCCCTTTTCCCCCCACTCTTTCACTATAAAATGCTTGTCAGTTGCCCTAATGTCCCATAAGCACAATAAAACAGCAATATTTTGTGAAACCTCCCTGCAGTCCCGTTAGCAATGCAACTACCTTGAGGTCACTACATATTTCCCAGCCATGGTTTTGATAACTAATAACATCTAAAATGATGGACATGGAATCGTATGTCTCCTTCACTCCTATGACATGAAATAAAGGTATTGAAGGTAGTAAATTGCCACTATGAAGCAACACTGCCTTTAAGCCGTATTTAGAAGAGTCAATGGCTATTATTTTAAATTAAGTCAATATGAGTTGGTATCATACCTCATTTCTGTAATTTTATATAAAAGAATAAGAATATCTCTAAAACGTTACGTGATACAGCATTTTCAGAGGCATTTTTGGAATCAGCGAGTCATTTTGCATAAGAATTAGCCTATTTTGTTTCGGGTACAAAAAACGTGTTCCCTAGTGTTATCAGTCAGCCATTGACTAATTTTACTTGTCACTTTTTATTGTATTATTTTGGAGGAACTACTTTTTATAAAACAACCTACTACTGCTTATGTCAAATCATATTCACAAAATACACATGTTACCCTGATCCTAAACAAATACCACTTTTGTAGAGGAATATAGCCTTTAAACAGACATTGATCTTTTCTTTTAATATACCATGCCGTTTTTGCGTTTGTGAAAAATTTCTATTTTAAGTTATCCAGAAATATTAACAACTAGTAATTAAACAACTGTATTGAAAGCCCAATTTTTCTTCTGTAATAAGACAAATCATACTTTTTGATTTCAAATCGAAGACATACTTACGTATACATTCTTAAGATATCGTGACTTATGAGAAATGAGTATTAAGCTTCCTGTTCTATCATCAACTAATTGGTTTTACATTGTGACTGAAATTGTAATGTTTAAGATTTTAAAGGAATATCAGTAATTGCTTTTTGAAGCTTAGCTTCCTGTATGTACAGTAATTTATATTTTATTTTTATTATAAAAGTTGTTTAGAACCATTACGTGATTTTAAAATATTTTAATTGTTGAAGCATTTGAATTGCTTATAGCAATAACATGAAAGGAGTGAGGAATTTTAGGGTCCGACCGAACGAGCGTATCTCGGTCCTAGTCAATTGTTTGGATAAAAATTTCCGGGGTTTTACCTTACCCTGAAAGATGAATATCGGATAACTCGAAGCTGTATGGCCCCTGGGTTCATTTGAACATCATTTTACCCTTAATATTTTAGTTAATTGATGGAAATTAATCATCTCTCCACACTAGCCGTATAAGATCTTTGATAGAGTCAATGTGAAAAGTTAAATGCCATGGCCGGGATTTGAACCACGGATCCCCTGGTTTCCGTCCATTCGCTCTAACCCATTGAGCTACCATGGTCAACGTGCCGTCCTGACATTAAATTATCCATTTCACTCATATATTTTCCCAGTAGACCACTAGGGGCTCTCGCATCCCGCATCCCACTCTTGCTGGGATTAATAATTCGTTATTTATATTATAAATAACCGAACTATATTGAATTTAGTATATGTTTAAAGAAAATACCATAAGCAAATGACTCCAATAGGGAATTTTACCACTTTAATCGGGAGATGAGGGGAATTATGTATGCATGCGGACTTATTTTTTTCGCATACTTTAATGTTCAAAATATTGAAGTTACTGATCAAACAAGCATACGCGTCTTTCTTTTCGAAGCTTGAAATACATACAACGATTTTTCAGTAGTTTCACCATTGTTGTTTCATGTGTGCTCGACTTGATATGGAATGCCTCCTTATTTTTTATCTTAAAAATGGGCAGAGGGGTCTAACAATCTCTAAGAACTCTTGAGAAAATAAGTAAGATAAATACGGAATACTTAGCGATAGTGGGAAGACGTGCGGTAACAAAGGAACGCTAGGTAGCGTGTTCCTTCAGATGGAGAGAAAAGAAAACGAAAGAAATCTCAGCAAGCCATTTTCTTGGTGAAAGGGGAAAGCGATAAAATTGAACAGGTGACTAGGAGAAGAAGGGAAGGCGGAGGAAAAGGAAGAAAAATTGCCAGACTTTTAGCGTCATAAAGCAATGCACACAGCTGAGGGAAGTTGGGTCAAATTAAAAAGTCTCCCGTTGCATGTATCTTCATCAAGAGGAATAAACGTCACGAGTCGAGCTTTAATAAAGGCTCTACAAATTCAATTCCATTGTTTATGGGTCCTGGTTCCCCTCCCGTGGCTTGTTTTCCGCCAAGAACAGTAATTAATCAATTACAGAAGTTAACCATTGCCGCGCTCATAAGCTTGGTGATGAAAAACAAGACTGCTAGGGTTTCAAAATATCGAAGTTTGTCGGTGAGGAAAGAACTTCAAAGTTGCGCCTTTGTTTGAGCCGAAAACAAAATCACTTTTGAGGACGAGCATCTTAAGATAATTTTAATTGGATCCACTTTAAGTTCTACTTTAATACAAGTGCCCAATTCTAACCAAGCAAGGGCTGATGTAGAAGCAGTGCTAAAAGTAATGGCAAACTCATTCTGTTCTTTTCTCTGGCGGCAAACTGCATCTCCTGTTTAAAGGTTATTGGTTCCTACCCACACGTTCTCGGAGCATCCTTTCCACTTTCTAAAGATTAATTGCAAATTTCCTTCTTTGGCGTGCATTTATAGATTGTATTTTCCCCCAGAAGTTGCTGAAGATGGTACGATTCGCATCAGATACCAGCAGGAAACCCTCCAAAAACGTCCAGAAGGGAACCAGCAAACTTTAAATGTCGTCGTCGTCATTATCATGCCCGCCTCGGTAGCGTAGATGGTAGCATGTCTTCCTCACGTTCAAGAGGTCCCGTGTTCGAATCTCGGCCAGGGTGAGTTACCTGGATAAGGTTTTTCCGGGGTTTTCCCTTATCCTGAAAGACGAATGTCAGGTAACTCTAAGCTCGACGGACTTTGGGCCCATTTGAGCATCATTTCACCCATTCCATTCATCGTCTGATATGACTTAACGTTGGAGGACGTACATCACAAAAAAAAAAAAAAAAAAAAAAATCATCAGTCCATTCTGTCTGCACGTAACATTCATTTATTTCTGTAGCATTTTATTTCTTCATTTATAGATCTCCCTTTCAGCTCTGTTCTACTTACATCATTACTTATGTGGTTTAGCTTTGTACATCCTTTAGTTCATCTCAGGAATTGCATGTTAGATTCACTTCCAATTAAGAGAACTAGCTTTGCCATTGTTTTATAACACTTAATTCTTGTATTCTTTCTTGATTTATTTCTGAAAGTGAGATATTCCACATATATAGTGTGATCCATATAAACCTGAACCATTTCAATATGCTATAAGTTTTGAACCAATAATAGGACAAACGTGCAACTTTGGGAGAATATAATACACAATTTGGAGATTAAATTACATTAGTTACACCTTAGACAAAATGTTAGAAGTGTCCTCCAATAGCCTCCGAGGAATTTAATCTTCCCATTTCTAACCTGCTTTTTGAAGATTTATTTAGGACCCGGTTTTCACTGTCACATAAACGTACAGGGAGTGGCAGAACTTTATATAATTATGATTATCTCTTTTATAGTTTAGTTTCTTGATATATAAAACATGAGTAGCTGGCATGCTTAATTTGTAAGATTACTCACTCAGACTAGGCAGGTGTTCATCATTTCTTCCAAAAGCGCTTTTCGGTCTTTGCTTTAGACCATCTTCAGTGGATGGAAGCCATTAAGTCTCCCGGGTACTAGCCTGCAAAGCTAGTAGAAGGTGTGCTAGATCATCAGGCGGCCCCACCGAGATTTTTCGGTAGTCTTCACCCTGAGTGTTGACGCGCGTAAGTGGCGTATCCACTTCCATCCCGTCTTGAGTCCATAGGACCAGATGGGGAGGCATGTTAATCTTTAGGTCTTGCCCTATGGAAAGCCCCATGGAGGACGCCGAGCGCCCTTTGGGACAGCTCGGATTCTCCCTGGTTGAAGTAGGCCCGGGTCTTGTTCCTACGGGTTCAAGGCTAATGGGAGTAGAACCTCTGGGCTCAACATCTTCAGTGGATGCTGCTCCAACTACTGTCGGTGGACGTAAACTTGACTCTTCAAGAAACGTAAGGCTCCTGCCCTTGACGATCTCCTGATTTTCAATACCAACATTTGGGACTGGAACATTGGGGCTGGACACAGATGATTGGTTGTCACCTGTGGTATTAACTGGTTGGAGCTCTGGATGTGAAGAAGTTGAACTGGTGGAATATTGTGGAAAAATATACTTGATCTTCTATCTCATTTTCTGGATCAATGTCCTGATTTCTAGCTGTCTTTTGAAGAAGATGTGCTTCCCCTAGATTGTTTGAAGTCTGGGTTACTTTTAACTGGATCTATATTATTCATGGTAGTGAGTTGAGCTACGTCGGTGTTGTCTTGTTTAACTTGTTTAATAAATTTTAGAACACTATTTAATGCTGGTATATCAAAATTCAATATTTTTTTCTTTTTCAATATTTAGAAAATAAATTTTGTTCCCAAATATCCAGTTCATTAACAGCTTGAACATGTTTTAATAATTGTATACTTTGACCGATTTCATGGTTGCATTTCCAGAAGTGATCGGCAACTGTTAGTTTCTTGATGTTCTTTGAATTGTTCCACACATTTGTTGGAACTTAATCATTTTTATCGAGACTTTCTCTCCTTCGTAGGATATACATCCCAGTTAATTAAAACTGCTGACTTGCCCTTTTATTTCGTTAGAACTGTTTTCGTTCGTACTGGAAACTTTCCTTCAAAAGCCATAACTCTATATTTATTAATATATACTTATTAATTGTACTTTCTTAATGTCTCTTTGTACCTACAAATTGCTCAGAAAAGTTCTTTTAAGTGCACAATCTCCTCGATCATATGCATACTGAACTGGGAAAACAAGGCTGTCGGTTCGTGGAACCGAATCCCGAACTTCAAACGGTACTGCTGAGTAATCTTTCTTGGTAATCTTGTCCACCAAAATATCCCTCCTTTGATCCTTTCAGAACCTCCTTCATATCAGTTTTATGACAAACTGCCCCTCTTCTCAAAAATGTAATTTCATCGATATGAGTTATCGTTTGACATTTTGGGGACAGTTACCCTTGAAATACCATGGCCTGGGGCGCATTTGGTCGTATCACGGCTGATGTGATCAGGGCCATCCTTTGTTAAGCCAAAGGCGATTTGGCGGTCACATGGTCACAGCTGAAACTGCCAATTAATGAATTTTACTCAATGGCCCGCAGCCTATCCGCAGGTCCTGCATTTCAGACAATATAATGTATATTAATATAAATTGATACCCGTCACGATCATATCGGAGTTGGTTCGGTAGGCAAATAAGTGCCCGGGATTTTGTATATCAAACAGTGACGTTCATTCCAGAAAGATATATGGCCATGCTTCTCGCATGCTCATTTTTCATACTTTCGATGGGTTTATCACCGAACTCTCAGCTGTAGAGCATATTTTGGAATATGTAGGACTCAGTTTTATAAGTTGGTTAACTTCATTTTTACCGTGAACCACAAAGTTTAAAATACGTATATTGCGATCAATGTAAACCTACACTGACAATTGTTGACAATTGACGGTCTTAAATTTCCCATTCCTTTGATACGACTGTAGACACTAAAGTTTATATGGCTATCTTCTAGACATTTGTGGAACAGCTGGATGATATCGAATTGAGAGAAGGTTATTTACAGAAAGATGGAGTACGTGCCATACATCTAATGATACCATAGAGCTTAGGCAGTTTCTTTGATAATTGAATAATGTCAAAAGGCCTGTGACCGCCAGGATCTCCTGACCTAATCTCACTGAATTGTTTCTTATGGGACGTATCTAAAAATAGTGTACAAGAATACGCCACGGACAATTGATGTTCTCAAGGAATCCATTAGAACCGAAATAAGTAACATTGGTGAGGATACTCTCCGTAAAACTTCAGAGAATATGATGAGACGTGTGCAAACATGTATAGATGCCGGTGGAGGACACTTCCAACATTTTCTATGAGATGTAAATAGTGTAATGCCATCTCCCAGTTGTGTATCATATTCTTCCAAAGTTGTACGTGTGTTCTATTATTGGTTGAAAATTTATGGTCTATTGAAATGGTTCAGGTTTATATGGATCGCACTGTACTACATGATAAAGCAAAAACGGTCACCTAGACTCCTGGCTTATAAATTGAATATGACGCCTTTTGAAATCTGTGGGGGAATTTGTTTACTAAACCACTGCAGCTGTCACATACACCGATAACATTTATGAACGCATTGGGTTACGTCTATGCGTCATTTGTTTCCGGATGCGGGAGATTATACACAAAATATAAGTATTAAGTGTTAGGAAGTACCTCACTTTTTACAAAACTAACCATATTTCTTCTAAATGTTATAACTTTAATTTGCTGATTTAAAAATTATCTTCTTTATGTATTATTTCGTATTCAGAAGTTGGTATAGAATATATATTGTTTTTAAAAAGCAGATAAAAGAAATGTTATTTTATTGTAGGTAATCTTAATATAATAGCTACATCGTTTTTTTTTCTGGCAAAGTAGTAAGTATTCAAGAATTTAGTCTTCGCAGAGAGTTTCTCACAGAACTTAGCTGGTCTCAAAATATGCCATACTAAATAGAATGGTAAGCTAAGAAATTAATTTGTCAAGGTAGTTAGGCAGTGTATTTTAAATATAGGTGAGAATTTTTCTATTGCATTCTATTGTTGGCAGGATTACTATAAGCGAATAAGCTGCTGGGTAAAATTTAAGGATGGAAGTTTTGTCAAATAGATAGAAATATAAAATTTTAATTTTAGTCTTGGTAAGGCAAACTCTAGTCTTCAAGAATCATAAGCACATGTTATTTTATATAACCGATAAGAACATGAAATATCCCATTGTAAGGAAGTTATAAACATTTCAGTAAGTATCGACAGAAATGGCGGCTTAAACTTTAAACAAAAATTCAGACTGCCATGTTGGACCCCTTCAAAAAAGGAAAAGAAAAAAAAAAACTGGTTTATATGGCGGCCAACTGCAACTGACAAGATTCAACCACTGTTCCCGCATTCTCTTCCAGAGCACCATCACCTAAGTAAATTACTTAGAAATGCGCCAATCAGAACATAGCTACCTGAAAGAGAGATCTAACACTATCGAAAAGCTGGGTTTTATTTAATACGTAGTTCACATTTTAAACTGGACACAACAGGAATCACAAAAATTCACATTGCATGTGCAAGAAATTTCGAAGAAATTCTTTTTACAGTTGCACAGTTTTCTACTGGGACTTTTATGGTTGTTATACCGCGTAAGTTTAACTATTTTAGTTTGCGCTATCAAGTTGGCTGCAGTGTGTTTTACAACAGTGAAATAAGTAAGAGATGTAGAAGTATTATCTTACATAAAATTTCTCAGAACCTAGGGTGTTTGTTTGATTCTCGAACAGGCTTTTAAGTATACATTTTAAGGTAATTATTTCATTTTAGATGAAATTTGGAGTCTAGTAAATCTTTGCTTACTGAAAGGAAAGTGTTAAAGTTCGAATATCCAGTTCCAAGCTAATTTAGGTTAAAACAAAAATGTTACGTTAAAGAATTTGTATTTTGTTAGCTGTACACCCATTTCGCATTGCTTCCTCAAATTATGAAAACTCAAATGAACTGAAGTCGCATTGCTTTCTCTTATATTTGTACACACTATTCCATTTTTTCTATATCTTCTTAATTCAGATAAATTGTTATAAACATTTACTCATTCGATGTCGACATGTAAGAGTATAAGAAGAATACAACAAGTAAACCAGATTAAATTGATTGTCATGTGTTTTAATCAGCTGGTTAGTATGTGGTGGATTTGAAATTGCACTTTCCTGCACAGCCACGAAGAAAAACAATTGACAAATTACTACTTGAAAAGAGTGTTTACAAATCCCTACTAAAGACAAAGTATATATCATAACCTCACAAAAATATTTCACTTAAATTGTACGCCTTAACAACATTACCTATATTTTCTGTATAGTAAGAGTTTTGCCTAACCCTTACGTTAAAACATTACACAAAAGTCATCGGAAACGGTGAGTACTTCACAGATTATGCACAGGAAATTCAGGATATAACTCCCTTTGCAATAAAAATATCCTGAATGTTGCAATCGTTGCAACCAGACTTGATTAAAAATTAAGAAAACGTGTATGTTTGTTTTACGGATCGTTAATATTGGTCTTTCTGGTGAAATATTGGTATCGAATTTATGGTAATATGTAAGATTTGTTCTATTTGCTATGGTTAACTAGTAGTCGAAGTAAACTTACAAATAACAGTTTCGAAATCCTTTTATTCTGGTCATCCTAAACGTATACCAAGACTGCAAAGAATTATTTCCAGACTGTTTTGCCGTGATCTGCTGGCGTATGAACGTCCATACGTTTCGTCCACAACTGCGGCGGACTTCTTCAGTGGCGTGGTCGAAGTTGTGGAGAAACATATGGACGTTCTTATGCCAGCAGATCATGGCAAAGCAGTCCGGAAATAATAATTATTTGTAATATTGACTCCGGCCGTGAAAGCTCACGTTCTCTCATATACCAAGACTGTTTCTGTTTCTGTGACTCTCTGTGACTGTCACAGACCCAGTCTGTGTCTTCGTCTAAAACAAAATAAAGTGTTTCAAAGTATTTATGGTATATTGACAATAATTTGTTATAAGCATATTTAACGTAAATTCAGTTTACATAAACCAACCTCAAGTAAACCCATTTCTTTGACTAAGGTTTTCTTTTTGCCCAAAGAGAAACCACTATACAGGCTTACCACCTGTATTACCTATAAACGACATGTTTCATAGTAGGCCGCGCCGTGGCTCAGTGGTTTGACCGCTTGGCTCTCACCAAGGCGGCCCGGGTTCGATCCCAGGGGACCGCAAAGTGAGATTTCTGGTGGACAACACGGCGCTGGGGCGGGTTTTCTCCAGGACCTCCGGTTTCCCCGGCCATCTCATTCCACCGGTGCTCCATCTTCATCTCATGTATCATCAGTGTCACCGCCTGCGGTGCCGTATGTAGTAAAAGCGGGCGTTAAACACTACACATTTCATTTCATTTGTTTCATAGTCGGTTCCTACGCATCTTTCATTCCGAAACCAAAGTATTCCAGCTGTTTCTGTAATCTTACCGGCTCATCTTGTTCTCAATCTTCCTGAAAGTCGTTGTCCGTTGTATTGATGTATGGCCATCGATTCAGTCTTGCCAATATCAACCTGGCTGATCTTGCTAAGGACATAGCACAATTGTACTTCTTACATAGTCTTTAATTGTATATTTTATGTTTTTTTACATGTTTCTCTGTGTGACTTGCATTACGGAACCTTTGTTGTGTTAATGTCCAAATTTGTGACTCACATTTTATAACTGTAAGGTGTCAGTGATAAAGAGAGCGAAAATTGAACAGCGATGAAACGGGTGAATAACTGTAACTGTAGCAGAGGTATGGATTTGTTTATTGTGACTGAACTCTCAAGTTCAATGAGTGAAAGAGAGAGGGTGGGGGGAGTGGCAATTAAAAACAAACCCTTATAAATTCGACGTAACATTCAACAGGCAACCTTTGTATTCATGCTTCTAAATATTTCAATAAAAGATCCGACATTTTCATCAGCATGGATGTTTCTTTCATTGAGAGAAATAATTCATACGTAAAATTTGATACCGAAATTAAGGTTCGCCAGAAGTAAAGTATCATGATGGATGTCAAAGGAATGTTGGTTCTTTGTTACGACAAGGGCAAGGCCAGTTGAGTTGGGGAAAGTGTTGTAATAAAAGCAATGTAAGAAACAGCGTCCTTAGCAGTTTCTAAAGGAATTGTCACTTAACTTGCATTATAGGGAATTCTTTGGATCATTTACAATGGCGACAAAACAGCCACAAAGGGATTTTGGTTGAAAAGGAGTTCTGAGAGTGAAAGTTATATATACACACGCGCAGCTGTGGTCATTCAGACAGTCTTCGGCGTGAGGCCGATTAGAGCGGTCCGAGGCGTGAAGCCTATTAGGGCGGTCAACCTGTTCTGTGTTTGATAATTGTCGGTTCATATATATATACGTGAGGAACGAATAAAGTTTATGGAGTAATAAACATTCTGCATTCAGTAACTCTAAACCGAGATTGGTAACCCTTGGTCAGCAACTTTCATTTCGGTGTTCTAAAAGGAAGAAGCAGTGAATAAATAATTTGGAGACGGGCATTCCAGAGTTATTAAAATCTCCTTCTCACACATCCACGCATACCCTGAGAGAAACCTCATTGCTCGCCGACTAATTTGCTTGCCATTAAATTATTGCTTCAAATTGGCGTCCACAACGTGGGATTCGGTGTACCTATAAACATTTTAGTTACAAATTGGCGCCTCAACGTAGAACTCTTTGATCGCCACCTAAAATTTGCATTAAATTCTTTTATGAATAATAAACACACCTTCACATAAAGTCATTAATATATCTATGTAAGCGTACGAGATCAAAATCAAAAGATTACATTTTGGAAAATAAGTGTATATTTAAGCCAAATGTTATAATTCAACTACTAATAATTCCGAAGAAAAAGTAATATTTGAGATACCCAACAAGAATTTCTTTGATAAAAATATCCATAAAAGTGCTGACCTTTGCATAAGTTTTGAGTTATAAAATTTTTATGTTTTCAATACAGTACTTGATGCGGGTAAAATAATTATATTTCATCTTGGAGAAGTGCAATTCGTAACAGTTTCGGAAAGCTGCTAACATTACTTAACACGAGAAATGAGTAGATTTTATCATCAGCTTTAATATTCTCGTGTTATTCAGAACAGTTGACTTGCTCAATTCATTCACAACAAACAGATTTTGAAAGCATTTTTTTAGTAATTAATATGCAGTGGACAAAGGATCGTTGCAGATTAGATGTTGCGAGCTGATGGGTGCTTTGTATGAGGCTTAATATAAAGGACTTTATGCGAGTCCAATTTCATTGGAAATTTATACAATATACTGAAGTTCTCAACGAGATCATTCATCGTTCACAGGAAAAACAAAAATAATGTATTGCTTTGTATGCGCGTGCTCTCATCAGATAAGTAATTACTTGGTGTACGTAGCGTGAAGCATGGAGCGAGTTTCAAATACAAAATTCGTTATTTGAATCCATTTAAATTACAAATATAAAAGTATTTTCAATAATTAACAAGGATGTGACCAACCATTAAATACGTGTGTATCAAAATAAATTTCATCATTTTAATCAATAATTCTCGACGCCATTCGACTATAACATGTTTAACTACATTTTAATTTACGAGGGCTGTTTGATAAAGAATGACCATAATTTCTTTAACGTCATAATTTTTGAACTAAAATGCAATCTTATTATATTCTGTTAGCTTAATGTAAAACAAATACGCCGTAGTAGTTTCATTGTTGGTACTCCTGGTTCCGCCTGTGAGAGCCAGACAAGTTCAGACATATTCAGTATCGCCTACCGCTACAGTGGAGGTAACACGCGGGGAACAATATGCGGCTTTGAAATTCTACTTTCGTCTCAAGAAAATCTTCAGTTGAGGCCTATACAATGCTACAGGAGGCCTATGGAGAGTCTTTTATTCCCTGCAGCATATCCCGAAGTTGCTTTAAAATGTTTGTAGAGGGGAGACAATCAATTTCAAAGGAAGGTGGACCTGGTGCTGCAGTTACTGCTTTTACGGAAGAGAATATCAACACTTCTGCTGCCATTGTAAGACAGGATCGACGAATTACCTTAACATCACTTTCTAAAATACTGAACATTTAATTGTGTGCCACCCACACGTTGGTGACAGAAACATTACACATGAGACGTGATTGTATGCGATGGGTTCCAAGACTGTTGACTCCCAAACAAAAGGACATTCACATGCAGGTCTGCATACAGTTAAAGTTGATGTTAGAGGATAATCCGGAGCTTCTTTCAAACGTAGTTACTGCTGATGGAACTTGGCTACATCATTTTGATTCTGAGAGCAAACAGCAACGCTCAGTGTGAAAATCTCCTTCATTACCAACCCCCAAAAAAGC
Organism: Mantis religiosa; assembly: GCA_030765055.1. Taxonomy (NCBI): domain Eukaryota; kingdom Metazoa; phylum Arthropoda; class Insecta; order Mantodea; family Mantidae; genus Mantis; species Mantis religiosa. Next base: position 36,399,252 of record CM060958.1, on the reverse strand, counting down.
AAAAAGTGGTTGCTTTTGCTGGGAAAGTTATGGCCATTTCATTCTTTTATATCCATGGAATGATTTATCAGCATGTTGTATCTGCACACACATCAGTAACTGGACAATACTACAGGAATGTCCTGAAAACATTGCAAGTCCATATCAGGCGCAAAATACTACATTTCCGAGAAGCAGGCTGGATGCTGAACCACGATAATGCACGGCCGCTGTATTGCCAATGTTGTTGCTGAATATCTTGCAGAAATCAACGTGAAGTGCATCCCTCACCCTCCCTATAGTCCGGATTTAGCCCCATGTGACTTTTTTCTATTCTCTAACTTAAAGAAACGCCTTCGTGGTAAGCATTATCCATCATCAGAAGCAGTGGTGAAGGCTGCGGAAGTGATTTTTAAGGATCTCTGAAAAATGGTTTCCAGCATGTCTTTGAAGACTGGTAGAAACACTGACACAAGTGCACGGTATTCAGGGGAGACTATTTTGAGAAGGGCCATCAAAATTATGAGGATGAGTAAAGGTACGCTGTCAAAATATTATGATCATTCTTTATTGAACAGCCCTCGTAGTTTACATGATTTCCGCAACGTTAGGTTGTACGATATATACAGCCTTAGGGAAAAGATAGAGAGAGACAGAGAGACAGAGAGAGAAACTACCAGAAGTAAGATTAAAACGGAAAACATCAGCAGCATTCAATGACGCTGCGTTTGCAATGTACGCTTTAATTCAACTCTGACTTCATTTCAAAGCTATGCTATAGATAGGGAGATCCTTTGCGGCTTGGCCGTATGCATGGTAGCCGAGTAGCCCATGTTCTCGTAAGTGGACCAGCATGAGTTTGGATACTTGATGTACATGTTTCCTTTTATTATTGTTTCTTTAGTAGCAATTACTTATGTTTTTCTTGCAGAAGATAAAAAACAATATTTTAAACACGTTCATTTGTTAAAACGAAAATAACATTCCTATCCTTTCGAAAATAAATGCAATGTTATTAAAATCATCCTTAATATTGATTGTGTAAACACTCGGACTCATTCATTTGTTATCAATGGTGATTGCACATAATGCAAAGTATCCTCTCGTGAAAATTTCACTTAGACATTTGTAATCATCCATGCTCCACAGAATGAGGGTAATAATAAAAGCAGGTTGTTTACATTGATGATACTAGGTTTCCATTTTTTTATTTTACATTTGTGAATCAAGTATCTATTTATTTCAGTTACTTTAAAGATAGTGTAAAGTGTAACAGATTTTATCTGTGAGCATAGATATCAAACAACTGATTAACTGAGGGGCTAGAAACCACATATCCAGTAGAGCAAGACAGCGGATCCGTTTAATGCCATAACTAGTAACTTCTAACTGAAGGTTTGCTCCAGATATTTTAAGGAGAACATTCTACATTTTCTAATTTACATATTACATTTCTTGATCTTGCCGTACGTTCTCATTATCAGCTTGGTTCCAGACTAACATTAAGAAAGCATTTCTCTAAATCTTTCTATACGTTTTGTAATCCTAAGGACTATCTGTAAGTTCTTATGCATCCAAATGGAAGCCAAATTAAAGGACATAAAGCTCAGAGATAGTCAAAGTTTACCAAAAATATTCCCTTAATATATTCAAATTTAATCTGGCGTTCAGAAGTAATCAATTGTGTCCTTTTATCAACTGCACTTTTTAATTTGTATACTGACGAAATAATAAGAACTTTTTGTTATATAAAGTTATTGGACGAATTACTGTTTCAGGAGTTAAACTAGAAAAATTATGTTATATGTAGATGATCAGATACTAGTGGTTACAAATGAAGATTACCTCCAGAAAATGCTACACGGTTGAAGATGGAATGAAAATATCAGCAAATAAATCCAAAACTATGGCTTTTAGAGAAATGAACCCAGTTAGATAAACTGTGTTAGACAATTCAATAATAAAATATCAAATATTACATTTCAGTATTTAGGATGAGATGTCTCGTACCAGAGAGAAACTGATGTAATTGAGAAAATAAATAAATTTAACTAAATAACAGACGTATTAAAATAAATAGTAGAAGATGAGGTCCGTAAAGACTCCATAGTAAAAGTGTGCAAATAAATGGCGTCGCCAACTCTGATATTCGGAACAGAAACATGGATACTAACCAAAGGAAATGGCAGTAGAATACAGTCATCAGAGATGAAACAGCTGAGTACACTAACAAGACCAAAATAACGGAGTCAACATATTAGGAAAGAATTAAAGGTAAAAGAAATAAATCATATAATTGCTAACTACAGAAATCAATGGGAACAGCATGTTCAAAGAATGAATATTAAAGTAATTCCTAAAATAACCATAAACTATAAACCCAATGTACAAGAAACCAGAGAAGACTTAAGAAAAGATGGCAGACCAAATTAGAGTTGGAACGGATTGAAAAGTCCAAAGCCGTGGAGTGTAAGAAAAGATTACTCTTACAGCTAATAGCCAGCCTCCAGGGATGGGCTGCAGAGGTACTAAACACGGTCCAGACAGCGGCGCCGCCCAAGGACATCTGGGAGGCCCTGGAAAACCGCTTCGGAAACCACCGCTTAGCCGCAGCCAATTGAAGTCAATGTCGCAGCAGCCAGGGGAGACACTGCAGGAGTTCGCCCTGGCAATGAAATAGCTGGCCAACAAAGCCTTAGTCGACCTCCCACCCGATTTCGTATTCCGTGAAGCCGCCTACACCTTCGTTGACGGGGTACGAGACACCGAGATTCGGCGGCACCTAATGCTTGGCGACTGCAAGACACACCACAAGGCGCTAACAGCCACATTGAAGATGGGACACCTGGAGAAAGGCTGCCCACACCAGGTAGAGCAGCCGGAGAAACGAGTAAGTACCGGCGTGGCAAGGGACACGTCGGCGCCATCACCACCATCCCCTTGAGTAAAATTGCGTGCCATCAGCCGACTTATGGATGACAGCCTTATGGTGGACGGTTGGCTGAGAGGGAAGCCAGGCTGCGTGCTTGTGGACACCGGGGCAGCCGTGAGCGTCATAAGACCTGACGTAGCCAGGAGTTTGCCGTCGAAAAAACCGAGCCGACCATACCATCTTGTGACGGCATCGGGCGACACCTTTCCTGTGGAGCAGAAGGCCCTGCTGAAGTTTACCTTGGGAAGTTCATAAATAATACTAGTATAAATTCAAACGAAATTTAAATCATCGATGAAGTGTTTGATTATTTAAGATGTACTATGTAATCTGTTTAATTTAATTAGTAGTATTCATTTGCTTATAAAGCAGTTAGAGATACAAGTAATTTGAATTACAAAATACTCAAAACTCTTTAATTTCAAATGTATTGGCAAAGGTGCGATCCAGTGCAGTGATGTAGTTCTGAACACATGCATCTTTCTTTTTATTTACTCGCCTTAAATTATTATTAAATAAAACGCAATATTGAAAAAGTAGTATCTAATATTTAACAGTATTTTCAGAACTGTATCCAGCTGTGTAACAAGAATTAAACAGCTGATTTTCACCTTTAAAAATACCTTTTACTGGAAAGCTCCACTCCGGTGACATGTGCCCTTTTTTCAATTGAAGCATACAATACAGAAATGTTGGGAAAATAAGCAGGAATATTATTTTTGGTTGTCCGGTAAGGCGCTCTAATTTTGAAGCACATTTAGCGCTGTTGATCCATTAATACCGTTAGCCGTAAAATTTAATTTTTAACAAACAGAGAAGCTGTGATAGTTTCCAGCAGTCTCTGTCACAAAACATCACTTCATAATATTAATGGCGTGGATAATTAAACTGTATTATTATGTGGTTATGTCACGCTATCTATTTTATGCATTAATTCGCTTCTGTAAAGCATATTTTACAAATCAATATAAGCTTTGTTCTTTGTTTTTGTTGCATGCGCTTGTTAAAGTAGCAAAAATAGCTTTCGAAAGGATTTAATGTAGACTATATGAAGTGTAAACATTACCTACAGTGTGCACACAAAACTTACTCTCTGTTCTATACACTCTTGATTTTTTAATAAAACCTCACTAAATAAATGTAAAGAGAAGGGCATTTTCTGATGAAAATGTTCACTTTGGAGCTCTAAAGTATTCTCATTTTAGAGGAATGAGGTCAGTAGATATTTTATTCAATCGCTCCATTAGTTTCAGAAGGTAGTATCGGTATTCTTGTGGAACTCCAGACCCTTTAAGGCCTACCAGCATGGTCTGAAGCGGCCTTCATGATGTTAAAGTCAAGATATACGAGGGGGGACGCAAAGGAAACTGGACTCCAAGGGCGCTGCCACTCGTAGACGTAGTGCAGTGTTCTCACGCTAGATGGTGTTAGTAAAGACCTTCATGAAACAGCTGTGTAGACGGCGTCAGTGTAGAGCTGAACGTGCAGGTGTGGTATTTTGTTTCTCTAACTGTTGGTGGGCTGCCTCTGCGAAGTCGTTATGGCAACATTAAAAGAATAAAGAGTGTGTGTGAAATTTTGTTTACTGCTTAAAATAACTGCAACGGAGACATACCAAATGCTTCAGGAAGCTTTCCAGGAGGACGCTATGAACCGCACTCAGGTTTTCGAGTGGTTTGGGCACTTTAAACGTGGTGAGATGTGTGTTGAAGACCAAGCTCGTTCTGGACGCCCTTCAACATCGCAAAATGAGGAGAACATTGAAAAGCTCCGCCTAAAGATCAACGAGGATCGTCGCCAAACGATCGACCAAATTTCAGCAGCGACAGGAATCAGTTGGAGCTCGTACCAGCGGATTTTGAGAGAGGATTTGAACATGAGACGTGTTGCTGCTAAATTTGTTCCGCGCCTTGTCACACAGGAGCACAAAACCATCCGCATGAATGTGTGTCAGGACTTGAAAACAGAGACTGCACGAGATCCAAACTTCTTGAACAAAATCATTACAGGGGATGAGAGTTGTTGTTACAGGTATAACCCAGAAACCAAGCAAGCGTCAAGCCAGTGGAGGATTCCCCCAAATCTCCCAGACCAAAAAAGTAAGGCAAGTGAGGTCAAATGTGAAGACGATGATCATTGTCTTTTTTTGATTTTCGTGAAATTCTGCATGGGGAATTCGTACCCCCTGGCCAGCACTTTTACTTGGATGTCTGCGAGGGGATGTGAGGAGGAAACGAATGGAACTTTGGCGCTCAGGTGACTGGTTTATGCATCACAACAACGCTCCAGCACACACGGCCTTACGAGTGACCCACTATTTGGCATCTCAGAGGTGTTCTGTCGTTCCCCACGCCCCGTATTCGCACGGACCTAGCCCCGTGTGACTGTTTCCTATTTCCACGAATGAAAAAAGAATGCTAAAAGGGGAGCGTTATGACGATGTGGAGGCGGTAAAAACAATTTCGCAAAGAGCACTGGGCAATATAAAACTTGAAGAGTTCCAAACGTGCTTCCAACAGTGGGAAAAGGGACTTGAAAAGTGCATCGCATGTAATGCAGAGTATTTTGAAGGTGACTGAAGTAGTTTTGTAAAAAGGTTCATTAATAAAGTTTTTATGACAACAATCCGGTTTATTTTGCCCCCCCCCCTCGTAGTTGCTCATTTTGCATTTATCGTGCACAGCAGTTTGTGTGAATGGGCTGATGGTGAAGTAAAGTTGCGTCACCTTCGAGTTCCCTTCAATCTCGTTCTCCGATGACTGACTTCAGCTGCTCCAATGAAGAACTGTCAGCACTTTATTTGAGAATGGGTGTAAGGATAAGCAACACTACTTAAGATGTTAATTGTTGAGTTTCAGCAGTTTAACTCTTTCTAATCATACGGCTTGTAACTATTGAATCATATCTGTTAAATATTGACCATTTTACACTGCTGCCACAATAATAATGCAAATTGTACTTTTACGTGAGAGTCGCAGGACATGTTAAGCTGCAAGTTCTCTGACGGTGTCTGCTAAATCTATATAAACCGAACTCGATCTTTAAGCGATGGGGCTGCATTACAGTAAACTATTCTGTGGGTTTCAAAGACGCGACGGAAAAGACACAAATTTTAAAAATGCAAGGTAAAACTATTAAGTCCCGCCACTGGTTACCACTACCATTACTCCTAAATAATATTGCGAAATATTGAAGTGCCAATTCTTGTTCTCAACATAATTTTCGTTTTGCAACTTTGCAGAGATTTATAAATATTCATATCTCTGCTAATTTTCTTAGTTATGTACACGTGCATCGTCGTGTGTTAGGTGAACACACTAAATTCCAGGAACACCTTGAACTAATGATATACCAGATGACCCAACTGACCGCTTTGAAGGAAGCAGATAAAGCTTTGTGGCACTGAACTTTTTCATGGTGACTCTATCTATCAAAGACCTTAGGCTACATACAGCTAGGGTGAAAAATGATTAATTTCCATCAATTAATTAAAATAATAAGAGTTAAATGATGAAGTCTGTAACTCAAGTACTTACGATAGTAAGTCGCCACAAACGGTGTATCTCGAATGCGAGAGCTCCTAGTGGTCTAAAAGGAAAATATACGAGTCGGAGAATTTAATGTCAGGACGGCACGTTGGGTTAGACCAACTGGATGGAAACCAGGAGATCCGTTGTTCAAATCCCGAACGTGGCATTGAATTTTCCCTGTTGACTTTGTCCAACAAAAACCTTTGATGCTGCAAGGGTTGTAAAAAGCTTCTGTTTACTGCAGTAATGTGTTTTAAATTTCTGCGAACAAGAATTTTGTTTCTACCAAGCCACGAAGTCAAAATCCGGTCTGCTTTCGTTGTCATTGTGGCCATTATATTGTGTGAACACATTTAATTGCGAAAGCATTTCTCAGTGATTTCAGATATCTCCATTGCACATCGATATTTTAAATAAACTCTGTATCAAATATCACATTTTGATTATCTTTATTATTTTCTTGTAGTAATGGTAATTGTAACCGAAAGGTAAATAAATCATTTAAGAATGTACAGGGTTTTCTCGCCGATCGCACTTTTGGGGGTACTCTTTCAACTAAGCTTTCTATCACAGGAAGCATTCCACAAAGCTCAATACTGGCACCAACGCTCCGATATTCCAGACATGGCTCCAACCTCAATTGCCCTGTATGCTGACGGCACACTGTAATTTCACTCTCACTCCAATTTAGATTCTGCTGTACAAACCTTACAGCTCTCTCTTGACCACCTCACTCAATGGTTTCGAACATGGTGCTTCTCCCTTAATACCCAGAAAACTAAAGCTAAGATTTTTACCTTACGCCGCTATAATCCACCTCCGCTTACACGCCTTCTGACCCATCATGTGCCATGGCTCCCTTCACCTACAGCAGTCAAGTACCTTGGAGTGTTACTGGACACTCTGCTTACGTGGAAGCCTCATATTGACCGCACCATTACCCTGGCATCCGCTCGTCTTTCACAACTCTCTCCTTTATTTCACAAACACACTTCACTTTGTTTAGAATCATCACTGCTCCTGTACAAATCTCTGGTGCGGCCTCTTATTACTTATGCCTGCCAGGTCTGGGGGAGTGGGGGCTGCCAGTACTTGTCACCTGAGGCGTCTACAGGTCATCCAGAGTCGATTCCTGCGTTTCGCCACCAATACTCCGTGGTTTGTCCCCAACCAGCAGCTGCATCACGAGCTGGGACTTCCTCTCCGCCATTTCATCCGTGAGATTGCTCGATGCTTCTTCTACAAACTACGTCACGTTCCAGGAGCTGTGACGGATAACATTGGCATCCGAAGTCACCGGCCAACGCGACTGAAGCGACGACTACCACAGGACCTGCTTTACAATGATCACACTTCTACTTCTGAATGATCTGCTGTTCCAATTTGCTTTTCTATTCTTTTCTGCTGTATAAATTTTCACTATTGAAGTATGTATACCATTTTATTAGTCAGTATCACATTTTATTAGTGCAATAACACATTTGTATTAGTTCAGAGGGACTCTGTACTACCTCTAGAATGTTATTACTCTATGATTATTTTGTATCTGTTCTCCCTGGTCTACAAAGCATGTATTATTGCGGACCGATCTAATAAATAAAAAAAGAATGTTCAGGTACAAAACTTATAATCAAAGTATTTTATAAGTTCGGCATTTTACACAAAAATGTTTGGAATTTAAAATCTCGTTCGTATACCAGATTTACCTCTACGGTTTTCTCGGTAACATATTGAGGAAACTGCATAAGAAAAATACACCATAACCTAGTTTTAGTCATTTTTGCGCCAGGTTACCACGAGAGAACATGAAACTTTCCCTTTTCTCCTTCCCTTAGAATCTTTTTCTGCCATTCCTTGGAATTTCTTCCTTGCATGAAATCTCGAATATACACAATTGCTGCCTGGTCTTTTCAGAGTAAAGTTTCATGCCCACTTAACCGGATAAGGGAGTGAACTGCTGTTCCGGAAACAAGAGACAAGGCCCGTTCTATCTCCTCTTCTTGTCGTTCATGCTAGGTCGAAATGGAAGCAACTTTTTGTCAAGTGCTTGCACAAAATAAATACAAGGTGTATCAGACACGGAATTTCACAGAGGACGTTGCTTCGTATTAGAGTGAAAGGGCCTTTATAGTCTGTTTCCTTCACATGAATCACAATATAGGGAACAGTTTCCACGATATTGAGCATACCATGGATACTGGTGGTAAAACTCAATTAAATTGCATTGCTTGGCCCATGGCTTTCAGGACAGACTTTGCCAAAGTGCTATGTAAATTACTAGTAATAAAGCGATGCTCTGGGGAATGTGGATGACCTTCTTCTAGCAGTACGGAAGATTAAAGCACTTTAAACATCTTTTTGCCTCGTCTACATCTACAAGGACCTTGTTTCGCCTCTTAGAGAGCTGCTGGCCCGGTATTCATAGTACGTATATGGATGTTACTTATGAGGAAAAAGTCTGATGAATTTGTCTGCTCAATTTTGTGTCTGCTTTTGTCTGAGATAAACTTACACTATACTCTCTAATCTTGCATTAGTTTCATTATTTTGTTCGGCTAATGAATCCAAAATAATTTATAGATACAATTGGGTAGTGCTGTTACCCATTGCATTTCATTAGTCACCTTATACGCCCTGTCGTTTCTTCTCAGTGCTTTGCCCCAGTTGCGCTTCACCTGTCTCGTGGAGTTCTATTCTACTGGTGTTGTAGACCCATCTCTAACATTGTGGCGTTGCTTGTTAGATTAGTAAATATAATATTTAAATTGAAAGCAGGTTTTCTGGCTAGCATGTTCATGTCGGTTTTACCGTATCATTTTGTTTTCTTAACCAGGTGCTTGGTCATTAAGAAGCAGTTACTTTTCGTGGAGCCACAGGCGTGGCTTATATTGGCTGTGTACTTGGACATTTGTTCTGATCAGGTTATTTGGGTTTTAGATGTATTGAGTGAAGTTTTTAAGCCCTTAGGCGTCATTTTAATATATTAATTTTAATACTTAGGCTAAGGTTTGCAAAAATTTTTAACCATCTTTAGTTTATGTAAATTACCAATATATTCGGAGTTAAGCTAATTGTCTATTTAGCATATCCAGGATCGGTTATCAGACCAATGTCTGGTATGGCGATGAAAAAGAAGGAAAGGAAATTAAATATAGCGATGGAAGAGGTGACAGGAGCGTTCCTGCTTCAAATTATTCTACAATTCCCTAGCGATAGACAAATTCCGCATAAAAAAGGTCAGTTTGGTTCATTCTGAGAGTTTGAAAACCGAAATTGAGACGCACTTCTAACCGGGAGTGATGGAAACTCCGGGGCTCTTTTTCATAGGACAATACCTGGTTTCCTTATAAAAAAATGGAAGTGGAAACGGAATGGAAGTGGTTACGCCATTTACACGCGTCAACCCCGCAGGGAAGACTACTGAATAACCTCGTTGGGGTCGTCTGGTGATCTAGCACACCTTCTACTAGCTCTGCAGGGTAGTACCCAGGAATTATGAGGTAACCCTCTACCCCGTCTGGGCGGCCGAGGCCTGGCCGGAGGTACCCGATCTCCCGCGGGTGTCGGGAACACACTGCCCCCTCGAGTCCAACCCAATCTGAACAACTCTCCGACGGGAGGGGCTCGGCAGTTCGGCCCGAGGTTCCTCTAGTAACCTCAGAGGCACCACCAGTGCTAAGGGTCCGCAGCACTCGCACTACAGCAGCTGAACGGGACGGATCCCCTGCCGTACGGGAGCACAGGTTTTACAGTACGTCCACATCGCTTTGTACTCTGATATCTGTGGTATTTTAATTAAAAGAATTAGAAATCGTTTGTACAAAAGCAGGCCGCGCGGCTAGACCGCATGAATCTCACCAAGGTTCGATCCCAGGCGACCGCAAAGTGAGATTTGTGATGCTCAACATTGCTTCGGCGGGTTTTCTCCGGGATCTGTGATTTCCCCCGTTATGTCATTCCACAGGTGCTTCATTTTCATTTGATGTGTCATTAGACACTGATGTAGTAAAAGCATGTAGTAAAAGCGGACGTTAAGCGCTACACATTCACACATATTCATTTGTACAAACGTGGAGAAATTGCTATAAGCTGTAGAAGATACTCAGTTTGTTATTCACACATTTCAATCTATGAACTATGTATTCAGCTAGGCATTCTTTCAATATATACTGAAATTTCCGCGCTTCTGTATGAGCAATTGAAACTAAAAGCAGTAGCCTGCTGGACACTTTTCATATGTCTGAAAAGACAAATTTACTTAGCACTCTTAGTGGCATTTCCTACACAGTACAAAATACAGCTATAAATATGCATGTAAAGTTTGAATAAATAGTGTAAACCACTTCAGCTTAAATAAGAGGATTCCTAAAACTGTATAACTATTAAGAACTTGAAGTTAACAAATTTTGATATTTTATTGTTACTACAGGGCATTCTTAGAGCACCCTCCTACTTACTTCTTAGTAAGGACATTATTTTACATTTATCACATAAATTTAAAATGAATGATCTGTAGAGCACAATTATGGCTTAGGTATGTTTACTATTATTTGCTGCCCCCAGCCAGTACTTGCATAAAACTGTATGTTTAACTAATTGCCTTTGTATTCAGCTTCCAGCAATTTTCATACATGTACCAATTATAATGCTAATGTGGAGACATTAAAACGAACAACTCATTCATACGTAACGGTTTGTAAGATTCAATTTCAAGCAAATTTGCTAATACGTTATGTTGTATTCCGAGTTAATCCTATATACACAATTAGATCATTATCAATTGAGTGAGTGAGAGGGTTTTAAGAGCCTGTCCACAGCTAGGTCATTTGTGTCCGTCATTTGAGAAATGAAAGATTATTTGAAAATTATAATTAATAACAAAGGACGTTTTAATAGCACTAGGGAACACGTTTTTTGTACCCGAAACAAAATAGGCTAATTCTTATGCAAAATGACTCGCTGATTCCAAAAATGCCTCTGAAAATGCTGTATCACGTAACGTTTTTGAGATATTCTTATTCTTTTATATAAAATTACAGAAATGAGGTATGATACCAACCCATATTGACTTAATTTAAAATAATAGCCATTGACTCTTCTAAATACAGCTTAAAGGCAGTGTTGCTTCATAATGGCAATTTACTACCTTCAATACCTTTATTTCATGCCATAGGAATGAAGGAGACATACGATTCCATGTCCATCATTTTAGATGCTATTAGTTATCAAAACCATGGCTGGGAAATTTGTAGTGACCTCAAGGTAGTTGCATTGCTAACGGGACTGCAGGGAGGTTTCACAAAATATTGCTGTTTTTTGTGCTTATGAGACAGTAGGGCACTGACAAGCATTTTATAGTGAAGGAGTGGGGGAAAAGGAAAGACTATACCCCTGGAGCAAGCAATGTTGAGTATGTGCCTCTAGTAGACCCTGAAGCAAATATAATGATGGTGGCGATCAAGGGTTACCACAGCTCTACGTTGTGCCCCAGTTTGAAACAAATATGATTATAGGTGTACACAAGTTCCACGTTGTAACGCCAATTTGATGCAAATATAATGGTGAGCAATGAGGTTTCTCTCAGGGTATGCGTGGATGGGTGTGAGAAGGAAATTTTACAACACTGGAATACCCGTCTCCAAATTATTTATTCACTGCTTCTTCTTTTCAAACCTCGAAATGGAAGTCGCCGACCGAAGGTTACCAATCACGGTTTAGATTGACCGAATGCTAATTTTTTTATTACTCGATAAGTTTTTTATGACCCGACAAATACTCAAGACAGAACAAGTTGACCGCTCTAATAGGCTTCACGTCTCAGACTCCTCTCCTCATATCGGCTACACGCCGAAGAATGTTTATAACGGCTTCCTAGCCGCGATATAGCCATATCGGCTACACACCGACGACTGCCTCCCTGACCACAGCTGCGCGTGTATATATCTCTAACTTTCCCTCTCAAAACTCTTTTAAACAAACAAAGTCCTTTTGTGGCTGTTTTGGTCGCCATTGTAAAAGATCCAAAGAATTCCCTATTCATATACGTCAAGTGACAATTCCTTTAGAAACCTTCTAAGGACACTACTTCTTTCATGGCTTTGTTATAAACTTTCCCCAACTGAACTGGCTTGCCTTTGGTCGTCACAAAGAACCAACATTCCTTTGACGTCTATCATTATTCTTTGCTTTTGGCAAACCATAATTTCGGTATCAACCCAAACAAAGTTCTTCTCCCCCCACTTCACCTAAAGCTCGAGTTAATGAAGAATTTTGTAAAAGGTTTGGACAAAAGTGGAAGTACATTTGAGTATTTAAGAAGTATCTTTCCCAAAGTAAGTGAATCTAAATTGAAGGAAGGTATATTTGTCGGTCCTCAAATAAGACTACTTCTTAAAGACAGTGTTTTTCAATCAAAGCTTAAACGTGTTGAACTGGCAGCATGGACATCATTTAAATCAGTGGTGGAAGGCTTCCTGGGCAATAACAAAGAAGAAAGTTATGAAACTTTAGTCTCAGAACTATTAAGGAGCTACAAAGAAATGGGTTGCCGTATGTCACTTAAAACCCACTTTTTGCACTCTCACCTTGATAGTTTCCCTACAAACCTAGGAGCGGTAGTAAGTGATGAGCAAGGTAAGCGTTTTCACCAGCACATTTCTGAGATGGAAAGACGTTACCAGGGTATCGCTGGGATTCAGTCATGTTGGGAGACTATTTTGTTGGTTCCTCAAACGGGAGAGTCAATACAAAAAATCAACAGTGAAACACTTCTAAAATAATTCAGGTATTGGTTTTCATCATTATCTTGTTTATTTATTTTAATAATAATTAATAATTATTATAATTTTCAATGTTATTTGGCAATAAAATACCTGTTATTTTCAATTAATCAAATATGAGTTATCACATCACATTTCTGTAAGTTTTCATAAAAAGTTATGAATACCTAAAAAACGTTACGTGATACAGCATTTTGAGGGGCATTTTTGGAATCAGCAGATCAGCTTACATAAGAATTTGCCTATTTTGTTTCAGGTATATGAAAATATATATATATTTTTTTTTTGCTCCACAGTGTACTTAATTTCACAAATTTTACATGAAATAACGTAATTTAACGAGATGTGCATTTACTATGCACTGAGATTTTGCTTTCTTTCTGCTTAGCGTTTACAAATCCAGAAATGTACTAATTCCCCTATTTACTGTAAGTACATGTAAGTTAAGCAAGAGAAGTAAAACAAGAAGCGACACTTTCACTATATATTGCTTTGGATGAGGATAATTGATTATAAATGTTGTTGAATTCTAGAAATATGCTGTATTCAAGTACAAAATTTAGAACATCCAAATTTCTGGTTGAATATAATATTATATCTGGTGTTAATTAATAATTATAAAAGTTTGTAAAATTAATATGATATTATAAAAATTAATAATATTTAAGACTTGAAGCTTTCGCGACGAGTGTTATTGATTAAGGCTTCACGGGTAACAGCCGCGTCAAATTTATGAAGATCGAGCTTTCGGCAATTTTTACACTCTATGGCTTTCTTCGGTAACTGAGAAGTTCCAGCGGTTGACGCGGCTCATCATTCGTGAAGCCTTAATCAATTAACAATATTAGAAAAAAAGTTGGTGTCTTCTTGCGTATATCATCTTTCTATGAAATGGATCATTGAAATAACCTGAAGTAAACTTAATACCAACTTTATATTTAAATCAAGAATTTTACGAGAGTGGGATAAAAATATTTTCAATAAACTTCCTCCAACCTCAAACCACCCTTTAATCGGAAGCCGTTTTGAAATGCTCTTTACTATTTTAATTCAATTACCGTATACAAAATTTTCCCCTACAAACTTGTCTGTAACCGCTCGGCTATCAGTGCAACTTTTTTTTTTATTTTATTCAATGATCGATCAGCAGTACATGCTTTACAGATCCTTGTTGGCTAATTGATTCTCTATGAACTATATAATAACATGAAAGGAAAACCAAGTTGGCTCCTATTATCTTCTTAACACTGTGAAACAAGAGAAAAATAAGTTAATTAAAACAAACAAGTAATCAAAGAGATAAGAGCAACAGTCATTGTGAAACAATATTCATAGTTTTTTTCAATCAGAGTCACTAAGGAGGAGATCCTGTGGGAGTCGTCTCTTCAGGCGCGTGGGCTGGCGGGTTTGTACGCCTATGTCGTACATCACAGCTCCTGGAACATCTGGCAGGTTTGAGAAGAAGCGGGAGGCGATCTGACGTATGTACTGGTGAAGAGGAAGGAGACCAAGTTCTTTATGCAGTTGTTGATTTCTTAAGTACAAAGGGGCATCCGTGGCGATGCTCAGAAATCGATTTTGCAGGACTTGTAGCCTTCGGAGATGAGTGTTGCTAGCCGAACCCCATACCTGGGAAGCATATGTGATAAGTGGCCGGACAAGAGATTTGTAGAGAAGCAGAGAGCATTCAATCCCAAGAGGAGTGTGTCTGTGAAGTAGCGGGCCAAGTTTTGAAAGTCGTCCTGATGCCAACTTGATAAGTCGATCAATATGGGCTCGCCAAGTAAGTCTAGTGTCCAGCATTACTCCAAGGTATATCAGTGCAACTGAGACTCAATTATAAGAGGATACAGTAGAACGAAACTAAAGAGACGCGTTTCGTGACACCATCGGAAACTGGCCGTAGAAACGACGTGGAATTAAAAATATACTCTTTCAGAGTTTTCTCCTGTTTTCTTTCTTTCTCGAGGTCTACATTGATAAAAATGGCGACTTAATTAACATAAAACGCATAGGAGAACAAGCATTTTTAAGAATAATGGATTCAGAGCAGTTCAGAGAATAAATTAGTGACAAACAGATCCGATTTTTTCTGTTAAAGAAACAATTACAACAGACTGAATGTCATAATTGAGGTTTCTCGATAATTGGTAATTATCTAAAAGCAATTGAATGAATGAACTCGTAACGTTTATCTGTGATGTAAAATTGCTCTCTCTGTTTGTGGTAAATTGCAGGAAGATTTTTTTAGTATCAAAACCACGCCTGTTGGTATATTCAATACTTGCTTTTGTTGTGGTAGTGCTGTTCCATCAAGTTAATAATTACAGTAGATATAATACTGCATGTAGGTGCAGGTTTCATTATAAAACAGGAAACACCTTAATTAAAATTCATATGGGACTGTTATCACTAGCTTAGAAAAGATAACAGTGGTCTGTTTTCCATTTCAGATACTTAAAAGTAGAAGTTATCCGTTAATTCCAACACACGTAGATTACATGCATTACGTGCTAGGCCTGAGATATGTTACATGCGTCCTGAAAAATAATTGAATCACGTCTGAACGAACAGAAAGTACAATTTTTAAAGTGAAATCGTCCTGTTGCTTACCATTTATGTTCACTTATATTCACATTTAATTATGTTCAATTATTATTTAATTATGATACTGAAAAGAGTCAGATAGCCCGTTTAATGATTGCTTACTTTGTCTTCATTAAATATGTCACTGGTTATTACTTCAATATACACCTGTATTTAGGGGATACTTTTTGAATATAAGGGGTGTCTCAAAACGACACCGAACATATAGAAGTAGTTGTTCAGCTTCTGTGTGAGCAATAAACCCACATAAAAAGGCTCCAGAATGAGTATGGATTAGGCAGTGACAAGCACAACGTTGCATGCCTCCCGCTGTCAAGAGTTCGCAGCTATAGGTCACACGCCAAGCCGCGTGCTGTTAACTGTAAACATACCGGCATTCTCCGCGGTAGCTTGCTTGTTGTTTGGCTTATGAAACAACAATAAAGAAACTATTGCTCAATTATTGCTTATGAGTGTTTAATGTTTCCAAAATTCCGTTATAGCAGTCCATGATGGCAAATAAGCTGGTGGACATATGCAACTTATAACTGTTACCTGGGTGAGCTACCTGGAAAGGTTTATTCCGGAGTTTTGCCTTATCCTGAAAGACGAATGTCGGGTAGCTCTATGATCTCTGGACCTCGGACTCATTTGAATATCATTTGACCCACTTCAGTCATCGTCCGATGTGACTTAACGTTGGAGGACGTAAATTACAATAAAAAGCTTTTAGAGGGAAGTTAATGTTAGTAAGTTAAGGATGGAAGCATTAAACGGTAAACAGAACAGTAAACAACATCAAAGAACTGTAGATAAACTAACCTAAACTAAATGACTTATACAGTAAGACGAGCATTTTATTTCACATGTTTGATAAGACTAAATAAAACATTTGTAACTGAAAAGGAAGCTGTTGATATTCACAGTAAGTTTTTTTATTTTTATTTTTTTTTTTTTTTTGTGATTTACGTCCTCCAACGTTAAGTTATATCGGACGATGCATGGACTGGGTGAAATGGTGCTCAAATGAGCCCAGGGTCCTTGAGCTTAGAGTTACCTGACATTAGCCTTTCAGGATAAGGGAAAACCCCGGAAAAAACCTTATCCAGGTAGCTCACCCTGACCGAGATTCGAACTCGGGACCTCTTGAACGTGAGACAGACATGCTACCACCACGCTACCGAGGCGGGCTACACTAAGCGTTTGAAACTATTGTACAATTATGATCATAACGAAATGCTCTGAAGTTAAACAGATAAATATTATTATTGGTGTAACTATTTTTACAATGAAACTAAATTAATCGTGCATTCGTTCAATTCCCTTCAGCTCTTCCATCCATCAAAATCATATTCGTCATTTCGGCGTTCGTATAGCGCTCCATATTGCTTGGATTTGCTATCTAAGTACGTACAAAATCCTTCCTGTTAGTACAGAATGTGTAGTTTTACACTGGAGAGCAATCTTGCAACTGTCCGAATTATTAGTCGACTTTGTAACAAGTAATGTCCTTTGCCCCAATCTGAAAGCTAGGCTAGGGTTACTCATAAAGAGCAAGGAGTAATGTTATTGTTTTCCTGTGCTGCCCAATCACAAAATCATGCAATATTTAATGCTGCATAAAATTATAGCTAACAGAATTTCCAAAGCTACGACACCGAAATTCGGACTAGTTCAGCTATAAACTACGTAACGCTTATGATCGTTCGATGTCGTTTTGGAACAAATTGTATAAGGTGACACGATTAGGCAAAAGTTAATATTTTACTCGCACATAGTTTCTTTAGCCATTAATGTCTGTTTTTGCAGCTCTTCTTTCCACCATTATTATAAAGGTTACATTTCTATCTCCTTATTAATCAAGTGAGAAGGTCTACGATTCAGTTCCTGTGAAGCAGCTGTGGAAAAAAAATAAGAGGAATTGGGGCTATGATATCAGGCAAGCTTGAGCAGTTTACACGCACGTTCAATCAGCGATCCTCCGTTATATTTTATAAACTTTTGTCATGATTACTGGGGCAGTGACATCTTGGCCAGCCGCTCGTTTGTCCACTTGACAACAGTTGAATATAAAAGACCAGAGTCCCTTAATGCGTTTAGAAAATTTGCATGAATATCCTTTTTTTATGAAATACTTAATCACTGCCTGGATCTCGACTCTTTCATATTCGCAAATTATTACGCTGGAACAACAATGGAGCCGCGTCACCACTACGGCTGTCTTCCAAGAACATTGATGTGACACGTGTTTTCAAGGAACACACAAATGAATATCACGTGAACAACTGGTGACGCTAGAACTGATCTCCCGTGGTGGTTCGGAGAACTTATCAAACCACCCACGTATGTCAAGATTTGGCCCCAAATGTACATTTTGAGTTGCTCGGACCTTTTCTTTCAGTCACTTTTAGGAATTGGTTCATATGTGTATCTAAGAACGGTATAACTCAAAATAAAAATATACTTAAATGTAAACTTAGCATAATTTCAGAGCTTTCCAAAGATGCGACTGGAGGATCTTCAAGAAAACATCCCCCAAGCTACTTTAGAAGTTATATATATATTTTTTTTTTTTTTTTTTTCAAAACTGGCTTTGACGACTTTATGTATATTATCACCTTTTCAGAACACTTTTATGGGATATGAAGTATAACTAGAAGTTCTAGGAATATTTTTTTTGAAGTTCCCTTTGTTCTGTTTAACATTTGACTAACTGGTAAGCTGTAATGAAATTTTACTGTACAACTATGTAGATCTCCTAAGTATACAGTTATATAAATTATATTTCTTTTTGTAGGTAAAATTTCCAAGGAATATATATATATATAATATATATATAATATATATATATATATATATATATATATATATATATATATATATATATATATTTTAATCTTACGTCCTCCAACTTTAAGTCATGTCGGACGGTGAACGAAATGATGCTCAAATGTGTCCATGCTCCATAGAGCTTAGAGTTACCCGACATTCGTCTTTAAGGATAAGGGAAAAGACACTGGAAAAAACCTTATCCAGGTAACTCACCCTGACCGAGATTCGAACTCGGGACCTCTAGAATGTGAGACAGACACGCTACCATCTACACTACCGAGGCGGGCAAGACATTCCTTATTATAGTTTGTATTTTTAAATACTTTACACTTCTCCATAGGCAAGTCGATATTCGTTTTACTAGAAATGTCAACGAATAAAGTATTACATGTGCTGCCTTCTAAAACATCGATCATTTTGTGGTTTAAAATAACTGTATTTTGTGGTAACAGTGAGAAGCCAAGTTGCGCGACTCAATGAACCGGTAAATCGCAGAATTCTCGACTGAATGGATAACAGTTTTTGTGCACTATGGACCACCGATAATAATTGATCACAATAAATAGAAGTTGCAAAACTGTTAAGGTTAAACAAATATGGAGGAAAATATTTAATTTCAGATATGTACACTCTCAGCTCCATCGTACTTCATTACCATCCCAACAGTTGTTCCGACATACGTTGCCAAATCTTAAAATTTTGTTGACATCTGAAACCCAGTGTTTACTCTGTATTTACATATTTTACATTTCTAAGAAGCGTTCTAAGTTTTAGGTACCGGGAAACAGATAATGGATTTCTACCTGAGTTAACTGGAACGACAAAATGTGTTGGCTAAACTGACTTGGCGAGAATGGTACTGCACTTTTTTATTTTTACATTTTATTGTAATGTCATCCCTCTAGAGTACAAATATATAGTTAAAAGGTTCATTGGAGCAATATTTTATACCTAATTTGCTTAGTATTTTAGTGGGTGTTAAGTTTTTGCCACGCCCCTTTTCAGAAGTTTTCAGAAAATCGATCATAACTTCTGTAATACCGAACAGATAATTCTGAACTAAGCCTTGTTTTGTAAGGGATCTTCCAAGAATTCTGTTGGTACCACTAACTCCAATGAAGCTAGTTTTTCTTTTGTTTTTGGCTGTGTATGTGTACAGCTATTTGTTTTGAATAAAGTTATTGGTGAATGTATGATATGGGTAGACCAAAAACATTTCGAAAGTGAAAGCTTATAGGCAATTTTTATAAACACAAAAAAGTAAATGTAGAAAATATAAGTACAATAGACAGTGAAACAACATGCAATATTGAGGTTAGTAGGTTCAGTTCACACAATGCATGTGCTAATTATGATAGTAGTCATATACAGAAATTGATGAGCTGCGAGTCCTGAAAGCAGATAAAATGGTTGAAGAACTGGCCAACAAGGCAAGACAAATGAAGAGGAACTTGGAAAGAACAAGTGAGACTACAGAGGGTCCAGACTATGCAGCAGGAACGTTCTGAAACTTTCTCAGTTTCACATTTTTTCAGGTTCCGGTACAAAGTAATCAACCAAAACATATGAATTTTTTTAATGTATTAATCAGACTCATAAGTATAATAATAAGACGGGATTTTTCTCTGAGATTCATACTACTTGTTTTAAAAAATAAAATTTTCTGATATTCCAGTGTTTTTTTACAAAAATTAAAAAATTAAAACAAATTATGAGTATAACATTTTCAAATAATAATAGGTTATCTCACCTTATGCTCATTGTTTTCCCTAAAGCATAACTTTTCTTACATTCCCCGTCAAAAATGTAACTCCGTTGTATCTTGATTTAAAATCTATTACAGTAATTTATTGCATTTTATTTTATATTTTCATGTTACATCTTTGGTATTTCACTGTAAAATGATCAATCCTACAGGGGAAAAAAGACTGCGGTATCGGGAATAATTATGTAAGTTTGGAGTCAGTTTATTTCCAATTATGGTTATTCAGGTTTTGTAACATAGCTCAGGTTGAACGTGTACACTGTACTTCGTAGTACACATCCTTAGTACACATCTTGTAAGTCTTTATCCTCCAGTCTTAAGCGCCTTAAGCTACGGGCTGCATTCACTGTGGTAGCTGGATAAACCATAGGGAGATCACATTACAGACATCAAGTGGTGCATGAGGAATGAACAGACATTAACCACCTCTTGTGTACATTCCTGCAGATCACATTGCGCAAAGCTAACAGTCGACAATCTCGGCCAAGTGGTTGCTACTTCAGAAATTAGCCTTTTGCTTGGTCCGGATTCATGAATGTACAAAGAAAATTGTTCTACTGTGAAAAATTCATCACCAAGGGCTGCTAAGGGGCAGCTGTATGATATTATTGACCTAACTGCGGCACTGCTATGGAATTTGTTTATCTGTAATGCTTACAGAAAATAATACATTACCTCCTTGTTTGTGTGTCCGTATTAACTTCGAATCAGTGATTAGCGCTGTTAAATGCTTTCAGGAGCTTTACAGTTCATTTCTGCATATAAGGAAGCGTTTGATGTTAAATCGTGCTCTGAGATAGAGGGGATGGGAGTGTGACGAAGTATGACATGCCCGCCTTGGTAGCGTAGACGGTAGCATGTCTGCCTAACGTTCAAGAGGTCCCGAGTTCGAATCTCCGTCAGGGTGGGTTATGATGATGATGATGATGATGATGATGATGATGATGATGATGATGATGATGATGATGATGATGATGATGATGATGATATGTATATATAAGGGCGCTCAACTACGGCGGTCATCAGCGCCCTTTAAAAAAACTAGTCATAGCAAAAGCCAGATATAAAACTTTCTAAAAACTATACAAGTGTAACAAAACCTATTAAAAATACACGTACATAAAAATCATCAATCAAAACCTACTAAAAATTTCGTTCACTCAATCCTAAACTCTAAACCAGAAAAGAATCTAAAATCCTTCTCCACGGGTCTCCACGCACGGCCTACACGTGGGTGGGCCTGTTGACCGTCTCCCTCAACCACGAAGAGGAGCCCACACGAGGGAGACTGTTGGCTCGGGATCCCGGGCGCGCCAAACCCGTACCTACCGAAGTAGGCCCCTGGGGGGGTCAGGGTGGGTTACCTGTATAAGGTTTTCTCCGGGGTTTTCCGTTATCCTTCAAGACTAATATCGGGTAACTCTAAGCTCCATGTACTCCAGACGCATTGAGTATCGTTTCACCTATTTCAATCACCTTCGATATGACTAAATGTTGGAGGTCGTAAACTACAGAAATGAAAAAAAAAAAAAAAGTGCGACATATTTTCTTCGAGCGCGCGTGTTTTACTCGGTTATCAGCCATCTGGCTGGTTTGTGTCTTAGAGAAGGAACCTACTGAAGGGTAGCTACTTTGTATGTAGAACAACTGAATCAGTTATTTCAGAAATGCCCTATGTTCAGGCATAGTTTTGAAGAAGTAGTTTTATGTTGTTTTTTTTCGATTGTCATTTTAGAGGCGTCGATAATAACTAGCATTGTGACCGATTCGTTTAAATATATAGTATCTATTTTCTGGTAAAAGTTAAATATTTGTAATGGACATATGGTCAAATAAGACCTGAAGGTTTCCTGGCGACGAATATTCTCATGTTCTTCTCGGGAAGCAAGCCAGGTGAAAAGACGATTGGAAATCGACGTTTCGGGAGTGTGCATCTCTACCGTCATCAGAATACTAATTAAATTTTGTAGCTACAAATGAATCACTGGATATAACACAAATGTAAACAAAGACAAGACACTATTTAAATTTGCATTACTGAACAAAATACTATTTTCAGTAAATTAAATGTCAGGTAAGGAGATGGTGTGGGTATAGAAAAATAATTGGGTCAAAGAAACGTAACCACTTAACTTCATTATCAAGCTGTATTGATCTGTGCTACTTAAGTCGACGGACTTCCACTTTAAGGCCGGTTTACAAGAGGAGCTGAACTGAAATCCAGCATCACGATTAAGCTCCTCATTCAGTTTAGCTCCTCTTGTAAACCGGCCTTAAAATGGAAATGCATGAAGGAATGAAGGAATAAATGAATAAATAAATTCAACTAAAAAGAACCTGCACGTATACGGAGGTTTGCAAGAGGTAAAGTACATATTAATATACATATGTAATCAATCTGGAATTAACGTAGTATTGGTATTATTTAAATAGGGTAGACAATAAGCGAAGTTATTAAGTATAGAATATTGGAAAATTCCGAAATTAGGGAAAGTGATATAAGGATTAATTTGGAAGATAATATTAAGAAATCAATACCACGGGCTTGGGGACGAATACAGGAAAAGTATTTGAAAATGTATTGCATTGAAGAAATACAAGGGGCGTCCAGAAAGTAAGTTCTGTTTCAATTTATCTCCGCTGCAGCGCTGCGATCGCAGTTCCGCACATGCGCGGTATAAGCTCTGTATCAAGCAGAAGAAACGTGCGCCATTGTGAGACCGCTGGCAGCCACGTACGCTTTGTTTTGCTTGTTTGCAATGTCGGTGTTGATTGAAAATCCCGCCACTTGTGAAATCAGATCTGTGATCCGTTTTCTGAATGCTAGGAAAGTGAAACCAATTGAAATTTATCGGCAAATTTGTGATGTCAAAGGGTGTTGTATTTCTTCACCACAACGCACGACCACACACTGCAAATGCGACGAAAATCATCCTACAGAGATTTGGCTGGGACGTTTTTGACCCCCCCTCCCCTCGTGCAGCCCTGACCTCACTCCTAGCGACTTTCATCTGTTTTTGCATCTCAAATATTTCCTTGGCGGTCAACACTTCAACAGTGACGAAGAGCTTAAAGAAAATGTTTCCAACTGGTTGAAGACAAAGGCTGCAAACTTCTATGAAGAAGGTATACAAAAACTTGTGCCTCGCTATGACAAATGTCTGCAATATTTCTGCAGGTATGTGGAAAAATAGTTTAAGAGTTGTAAAATTTTGTGCAGTAAAGAATAATTCTGTATCTATACACAATTTAATTTTATTAGCAAACAAAGCTTACTTTGTGTACGTACCTCGTATTTATTGACCTAATAAAAGAAAAAGTCACCAATGTTCAAGAGGAAACACAAAGGATTGTGTACCTCAGCTCGTTAAGGAATGTGTAAGAATAATATATAATTTCAATGAATTAATCGGAATACAAATCTTGTAGTAGCTTTTATCGCTGTAATTCGTTTCAAATTAATATAAATGTAATATTACTTAACATGGGGAGACCGATAACACTGTAAATGGAACTTCTGTAGTGTTTTGTTTTCTTGAAGTCCCACTAAATAAAAAAAGGCAGCAGAATGTATTGATAACATAACCAACATGTACGTCTGTGAAAATATTTACCTTTTAATTTCTCTAGTTTAGGAGGGACCTATTAAACCGAAGGTTTCGACATTAAGATTTTACTGGAAATGCATGTTTTGAAAACCGCGTGTTTGGTTTAGAGTACGTGTAAACTAAATTCAAATATTGGTAGTTTTAGTAACTTTAGAATATTTCAAAAATACTACTCAAAGATTTTCAAGAAAAATGTTATATCTCAAACTGTATTTTACTTGGAGTATTGTAACATTTATTGTCTCAAGAATGGATGCAAGCGTTTTGATCAGATTTTTCAACCCTGATGAAATCTAAAGTTGAATTTTCCACACATTTCATGAGTACTCATTTGTTCCATATGCATCGTGTATAATTCTGCATGAATAGAAAACCATAACTTAATTAAAAGCACAAAATATAAATTAAATAACCCGTTTTGGTCTTTTAAAATTTTGATATATTAGTTATTGGCTTGAATTTACCATTTGTCATAAATTTTGGAAGTACTAAGTTACCAGTCTTATGATTCTCGATTTATGAAGATATTGAGAATGTGAAAGCCACCATATTGCGACACGCTTTTTACTATCGCTTCATATCTTTCTCCTTCTTGTTCCAACAATGAAATGCATAATGAATGCAGTCATGTGAATATATTGCCAGGAAATGTTAGAGGTCAATTCAAACAAACGAAACACAAGTTGTAATCTGCTCTGCAAATAATTATAACCAACAACAATTTACTTTAAATATATACAAGCGACAGATCTGTGAGTCCTGTGAAACGTTTACGGATGAGATATATTTGCTAAGTTCATAGTGTCACAAGTGAATACCCACAAGGACCGGGCTCTTTGAAGCACGTATACATTTTAAAGTGATTGTTAACGTCAAAACCGCAATCGTTTAGCCGATGCAGGATTCGCTGAACATCACAGCCTTCTATACGTGAAAGTGTTTGAGCTGCTCTAACTCCGGGGAAGGAAGCAAGAGAGAAAGAGCGTAGAAATTAAGTCCTGCACGTGAGAGAGAGAGGACTGCAATGAAAGAAAGTAAAGTAAATACTGAGTGTTTACTTTTTCAACCTTCTTCGAGCCCAGCGCCATCTAGGTTCTGTGTGCTCTTTGCTGAAAGTCAAACTGTTTAATGCGCACAAGTTCTGTAATGTGAAAAGTTGGGATTCCGTAACCTCTGCAGTACAGAACCCAAGGGAAATGTAGCGTGTCCGTGTTGGCAACATGACAACTCAAGTTTTACATAATTGCTGCAGCAGAGAAACATTCCAATACATATTTCTTTTGTTTTCTTGGATAAATCAATTATTATAAAAGCTTTATAGCGGAAAGCTAAAATAATTTCCAATAACTCATCCCTAGTAAATGCCTGTTCAGATACGCAAACTAAGCTCCACCATTAAGAGAGATATGGCAAAATTAAAGAAATGCATTGGTGCATTTTAAAAAGCAAGTATATTTAAGATACCTTGTTGATATTTTTGTGTTTATGACTCACATACCAGTAATGTTTTTGTTTGTTTATAAATCACAGCATACAATCTTCCATAAACATACATTTTATAGTGTAACATTATTCTACTGATAAAATACCTCACATGACGATTCTTAAAAGTAAGCACATAAATATTTAGGTTTTATAATAATTTAATACATAAAATATTTAATAATAAATGTTTAGATATAAGCAGATATGTACCTAATTGAAATATTTTAATAGCAAGGAAGAAGGAATTGAAATGCTAGAATAACTCTGCTAAAAATGGTATTCATAGGACCAATGCAAATGCTACATGGTAGGAATTTTGCAATGAAATTATATTATTATCTGTACCAACGGTTCACTAACCTGGAAATGCGAGGGCTGTTCAATAAAGAATGATCATATTTTTTTACGGTCATAATTTGTCACCCTAAAATGCAATCTTATTATATTCTGTTAGCTTAATGTGAAACAAACACGCCGTAGTAGTTTCATTGTTTGTACCCCTGGTATCCGCCTGTGAGAACCAGGTAACTTCAGATATGTTCGGTATCGCCTACCGCTGCAACGGAGGTAACATGCAGTTAAAATTGATGTTAGAGGAAGATCTGAAGTTTCCTTCAAACGTAATCACTGATTAAATTTGGCTAAACCAGTTTGATCATGAGAGCAAACAGCAAAGCTCAATGTGGAAATCTCCTTCATCACCAACCCCCCAAAAAGCAAAAGTGGTTGCTTCTGCTGGGAAAGTTATGGTCATCTCATTCTTTGATATTCATGGAATGGTTTATCAGCATGTTGGGCCTGCACACACATATCCGTAACTGGACAATACTACTGAAAACATTGGAAGTCCATATCAGGTGCAAAAGACCACATTTCCGTGAAGCAGGCTGGATGCCGCACCACGATAATGCGCGGCCGCATATTGCTAATGTTGTTGCTGAATATCTTGCAAATATCAACGTGAAGTGCATCCCTCACCCTCCCTATAGTCCGGATTTAGCTCCATATGACTTTTTCTATTCCCTAACTTGAATAAACGCCTTCGTGAGAGGCATTAACCATCATCAGAAGCAGTGGTGAAGGCTGCGCAGGCGATTTTTAAGGATCTCTCAAAAATGGTTTCCAGCATGTCTTTGAAGACTGGCAGAGACGCTGGGACAAGTGCATCACATTCAGGAGAGACTATTTTGAGAAGTAGCATCAAAATTATGAGGATGAGTAAAGATACGTTGTCAAACAAGAAAAGAAAATAATATGATCATTCTTTATCGAACAGTCCTCGTATATTTTAATATATGAATTAACAAGTTTGGATCCCTTACTGAAAATCAAGTGCTTACTTTTTAATCCAAGTTGAGAATTAAGTGATATGTTGATTCAATTAGCCAACAAGGATCTTTAAAGCATGTACTGCTGATCGATCATTGAATAAAAAAAAGTGATATGTGTTAGAGTCAACATGAAAATTGCAATGCCAAGCCCGGGATTTGAACCACGGATCCCAGCCATGGCATTGAATTTTCCATGTTGACTCTATCAAAGATGGCTGGTGTGAAGAAATGATTAATTTCCATCAATTAACTAAAGTGATGTGTGTGTGTGTGTGTGTGTGTGTGTGTGTGTGTGTGTGTGTGTGTGTGTGTGTGTGTGTGTGTGTGTGTGTGTGTGTGTGTGTGTGTGTGTGTGTGTGTGTGTGTGTGTGTGTGTGTGTGTGTGTGTGTGTGTGTGTGTGTGTGTGTGTGTGTGTGTGTGTGTGTGTGTGTGTGTGTGTGTGTGTGTGTGTGTGTGTGTGTGTGTGTGTGTGTGTGTGTGTGTGTGTGTGTGTGTGTGTGTGTGTGTGTGTGTGTGTGTGTGTGTGTGTGTGTGTGTGTGTGTGTGTGTGTGTGTGTGTGTGTGTGTGTGTGTGTGTGTGTTTTGAAGGCGAATGTAAAAATACTGCTGTTGTAAACTCTAAGCACTATTTCAGGTTTCTGTGTACGAACCACCACGTTTAAAATCCGTATTATCCCCATAAAGTCAGAGATACAAATGTTAGAAACTATATGGCACACAGAAGTCAATGTTAAAAAGTATCTACCAAGTTAGTATGATAGTATGAATATATTTTCCACGTCAGAATCGAGTAGCGTGCCAGAGAGAAATTTACGGATTCAGATTGTATATCACGATATCTCGCGACTGGCGAAAAACTAGCTGAATGACTTTTACCATGCTCCTATCGATTTGTAAAGAAATCGGACTGGTTTAGTTAGGATATTTTCGCTCAAAGAATTAGGCTAGCCTTAAGAATCATTTTATTTTGAAACACTTACCTGTGTGACTAATTTTCTTAGAATTTTTGTTGAATTATTAGGATTTTTAAACGAGAGACTAAGACAGAAATCATTTTTGTGGGTTGTGTGTGTGCATGTGTGCGTGCGCTTACGCGTATAAAATGAAATGCAAAATACTACATAAAATTTCATATTAAATATACAGAATGCAAGGACAATTGTTTATATTTTCTACAATTATCCTATTTTATTCAGGGAAAATATTTCACTCTATCCAAAATGGAGTTGCAATTTCTGAATAAATGTTTTGACATCCCATTTCATGTGTATGCTTTTGTAAACAGCATAATTAAATTTGCTTTTGGGAAAGGCTCCGTCCTTTTCAAGAGGGCAGCACGAAACTCTTCACAAAAATCCTCCACACTAAGTACCGATTACACAAAATATGCTTCTTTGTTTTTTTTTCCTCTCTTTTCTTAAAACTAATATTTTTATTTAAATGATATTGTGGCTTTGTGGATTCGTAATATTTAAATACAATTTTGCAGAAATTATAAACGTTCTTTATTTCAGTAGAAAGACGTTTTGTACAGCCCTTACAGGTTCTAAAAATGATGTGTCATACACACAGTACTTTCTGGTTGCTTCACCAGTCATAGAAAAACGAACAAAATCACTCGCGGTACAATTAACTGTTCTCCACTTTCAACTCACAACTCCATTAACAACTGAACAAATGCGTTGACAGCCGTGGCACTTTTATATCTCCACTCATTTTTCTAGAAATTAGTGGAACGCTCTCTAACAATCAAGACGGCATCAAAAAAGAAGAAATTTCCAGATATCTGTCTATTTGGTTTTCTGTTTCGGCAAGCTTTTATCTCCACGCTACACAATCCGCCTCTTTCGCGAGCGCCGGGCGCGCCTGCCGCAACAATGCCTCACGACAATATGTTTTAATATTTTAGTATAACTTTATATGACGTAAATAATGTGGCAGCCGTAAACCTTAGTTCACAAACAATGTAAATGCCGACTACTTGTTCGCTGCATTGGCTATATTAACTGGACTATATGATTAAATTTTTTCTTAATTAATATCACATTCTTTTGTTTGTTGTGATGGTTTTGCAAGCACAGGATTGACCATCATTTGGGCCTACTGTATCCCCATTGTAATCATATGCTGTTTACCCTGTAGCGGTCGCTACCTGGAAAACTGTAAGGTTGATGGTTTTATCCTCATAAAGGCAATAATTAGAATTTGCTAACTGAGTTAAAGTTTAGGTAGCAAAATAGATTATTCATTGTTTTAGTGATCAACTCTAGCGTATCATCAAAACATATATAACAATCCCTTTCATCTAAACGCAGGAAACCCTAGGAATTTATTAGTATTATTGTGCTTTGAATGAAAAATATGTATTGAAATCAAATTACATACGTTTTAATCTGAATATTTCTTTTACCTGTCAAGGGAATTTCTGTTGAACTTTGACTCAACAAACAAAGAAGGGAATTTTTTGATATCTCCGCTACTTGACCTTTGGTCGTGGCATGAGTGTACATCTCCACGGTGTGAGGTACGTATCTGCCCTCAGGATCAAAATGGGACGTAGATATGTGGGGTGTGTACGTACAAGAAACGCCTAGTTGAATAATTTCAAAAGCTCGCTTTGCATGAAAGAGGGTAATTAGCAACTTGTGTAAATGTGACATAAGAGATATTTTTATTCTATGTTTTTCCAAGCTATACAGAGCTTTACATGAAAAAGTTTCCACTATTTACAGAAACTGTCTGAGTTATCTCCTAAATTCTTGTAAGTTTCAGATGGTCCACTAGAATTAAAGTATGTCAACTTTTCTCTTAAAGACCAATTCATCCATAGTCACTTTGCAGAGTAGCAATACGTTTCTATAAACTTCTAATCAAATCGAAAGCTATGTAGGTGTAGTTAATGAAGATATTTACCAATATTGCTTTGCTTTCGAAGAGGGCACACATTTTCCAACGCGTACAGCATTTAACACAAACTCAGTAACACTTTTGCATTCTAACACTTCGTTGTCCTGCGCTGTGATGGAATTCATTTGTTTAGCTAGTATTCATCCCTGTGCTTGTCTATATTGTTGCATGCGACATATATTCTTAAGCTGACGATATTATAATAGGCAGAGAAGATATATACTGCAATTCCTAAGTGACTCACCTGGGATCAAAAGAAAAATAACCAAATAGATTGCATAAACTTAAATTGAGTTATCTAAGTATTTCCATAACAGGGAATAAGTGTTTGTGGAATAAAATTATTCGTAGGAGATTTACTGAAATTGAATGAAATTGAAATGAAATTGTTCTTCTCTAAACGTAGAAACATCCCAGGATGTAACACGAAATACGTGGGCTGTTCAATAAAGAATGATCATAACTTCCTAAGGTCATAATTTTTCGCATTAAAATTCAACCTTATTATATTCTGTTAGCGTAATGTCAAACAAACACGCCGTATTGGACAAGGCAAGGCATATTCAGTATCGCCTACAGCTGCAATGGAGGTAACACGCGAGGAAGAATATGCGACATTGAAATTCTGCTTTCGTCTCAACAAATCTTGAGTTGAGGCCTACGCAATGTTACAGGAGGCCTATGGAGAGTCTGTTCTTCCCTACAGCACAGCTCGAAAGTGGTTTAAAATCTTTAAAGAGAGGAGACAATCAATTTCAAAGGAAGGTGGACGCGGTGCTCCAGTTACTGCTCTTACGGAAGAAAACATCAACACTGCTGCTGCCATTGTGAGAGAGGATCGACGAATTGCCTTGAGATCACTTTCTAAAATTCTGAACATTACATTGTGTGCCACCCACACGTTGGTGACAAACATTACACATGCCACGTGTTTGT
This sequence comes from Mantis religiosa, assembly GCA_030765055.1. Taxonomy (NCBI): domain Eukaryota; kingdom Metazoa; phylum Arthropoda; class Insecta; order Mantodea; family Mantidae; genus Mantis; species Mantis religiosa. Next base: position 36,368,581 of record CM060958.1, on the reverse strand, counting down.
GGGCGATGGGTTCCAGGTCTGCATGCAGTTAAAGTTCATGTTAGAGAAAGATATGGAGTTTCTTTCAAACGCTGATGAAACTTGGCTACATCATTTTGATTCCGAGAGCAAACAGCAAAGCTCAGTGTGGATATCTCCTTCATCAGCAACCCCAAAAAATCAAAAGTGGTTACTTCCTCTGGGAAAGTTATTGTCATCTCATTATTTGATATTCATGGAATGGTTTATCAGCATGTTGTACCTGCTCACACATCGGGAACTGGACAATACTACAGGAATGTCCTGGAAACATTGCAAGTCCATAACAGGCGCAAAATACCACATTTCCGTGAAGCAGGCTGGGTGCTGTACCACGATAATGCGCGACCGCATATTGCCAATGTTGTTGCTGAATATCTTGCAAAAACCAACGTGTAGTGTATCCCCTCCCTCCCTATAGTCCGAATTTAGCCCCACGTGGCCTTTTTCTAGTCCCTAACTTCAAAAAACACCTTCGTGGAAGACATTAACCAACATCAGAAGCAGTGGTGAAGGCTGTGGAGGCGATTTTGAAGAATCTCTAAAAAATGGTTTCCAGCACCTCTTTGAAGACTGGCAGAAACGCTGTGACAAGTGCTTCGCATTCAGGGGAGACTATTTTGAGAAGGACTATCAAAATGTTTAGGTTGAGTAAAGGTACGTTGTCAAAAAAGACTGTGATTATTCTTTATTGAACAACCCTCGTATATAATGCTTTTTTAAAGAAAGGCTAAAATAAAAGCAATACTTAATATACAAAGTTCAAATGTTTCTCTGCCAAAGCAACTAGGACACATTCAAATCGACCATTAATTCTGTTTCAGAGTGTACTCCAAACCACCTTAATTACTTAGTTAAAAAGAGGTATGTAGTGGAACATACAGCCAGCCAACTTAGCGTAAAAAAGAGTTACAGAGTGGCCACTGCGGAACTAAAATATATCCAAGAACCTTCTTTGTTTGCAAAAGGTTCCCACCAAAGGCAAAGCGGAATAGCAGAGAATTAGCCATTTCCTTCCGAAATAACCCATAGCACCAGGTTAAACAGCATTAACCACCAGCATTCTGGGGAGTATAAGAAGTTCTTGCAGCAAAATAGGAGTTTGAAACCAGAAGGAAATGCATTCCAAATCCCTTACCGGGTTTTATTGATCCACACTACCTCAGACGAATGCGGTAATGGCCTTAAGCTCGAAGTATAAGAGTGGAATATTCATCGAGAGGTTAGGATGCAAGTAAGCAGAGTTGGTACGTGTATTACATAGTGAATTTGACTCTCCAGAACTTTAATACACGTAGCAAAACTTCTATGCCTTTTGAATTCAATATGAGTAACATTAACAGTAATACAGACTTAACCGAGTGGGATGATTCAGGTGGTATCGTCTGTGGCCTGCGTTCGGGAGGCCCGGGTTCGATTCTCGTGGCCGATCTCCCTGACCCATGGGTTTTTTCGAGGGTTTTCCCGGGTCGCTAGGCGAATTCTGGGTAGGTTAGTTACATACACTCAATTTCCTGTCCCTCCATGTCATCTCCATTATCATTTCATATCATCTGTCACCTAGTGGTCACTCTCAGGTTAGAAGTGTCGGCGGGTGTCTCGGTGGTGCATGACGAGATGATATGCTCTGAGGTAAACTACTTCCTCCTCCGGTAGGTCGGTTGCCGGCCTCAGCACCTCTGCTGGGTCCATTTTGAGACGGCCAGGGACCTTAAGGTCTGGGCTTTGGGCTCGTTCCCTTCCCGCTGTAGGGGAGCGGTTTCGCTGTCCTGTCTCGTTGGAGGAGGTCTCTATCCAAGTAAACTGTAGTGACCCTGCCCTCTATACTGTCGTGGCTGCTTGAGACGGCCACCCTCTGTCTCCTTCGACTTACTTTCCCCCCGGGGGTGTCCCCACCTGGGGGCAGAGCAACAAAGGGCCCAGCATTGTGGCCTACGTACCGAATCCCCTCCGTAATGAAATCCCAATCCCAATACCGACTTAAATGACACTATGCTGTGAAATCAGTGATAACGAAAGCCCCTGGTCATCTTTGATACCTTCTTCAATTTCGTTCTCTACGCACCCGCTGCCAACTCCTCTACTATTGGACTTAAGAATATGAATGGGATTTTTGTGGTTACCCCGCATCTATCAAGTAAAAATCGGTTCATACCAAAATAAATGTAGACTACCAGAGACATCAGAATATCCTTCCTATGTGGAACATATCACGTGCTAAGAGCTGGTTCTGCTTTACTGCCATGAACACTTTAGTTACGATGTCAATCTAATTATAGAATTGACTATAAATAACGGAAATGTTGTGTTCTATCGATATTTCAGCGTCTTTCTGTGTATTTCCTCTGTGCATTAAAAATCACCTTCTAAAACTCCATCTCTGTGTATTGTGACTCTAGAATTAAAAGTCCAATTGCACAAACTCAAAATGTTCTTTATTTCCACCGAATTACAGTTGGAACACTTGCCGATTACATAGAATTACGTAACGTACAGAATTACAACCCTCCAGTTCGTCTGTCACAGGTCCACTCCACACTCGCAATTACGTACAAATCCTCTGATACATGTACGCAGTGCTCCAGTGCGTTCTCTGGCACTGCGCTCTTCACGGCTGCCCGTCAAGAACTGAACTGACTCGCCCACTGCAGTCCTTATATAGGAAGATCACTGTTTCTGGAAGCTTTGCCGCGCGGAACATCATCCACATGGTTCCAGACGTCAAGGGGAGGGGAAAGAGACGGCTAGTGATGCTTTTCCAACCATTCCCTATGTTAGCGCTACAAGATAAACGGGTGAGCGTTTCCTGAATGCTCCCTGTCCCCTACCCAGCACCAGTTAGTCGTGCATTCCAATAGTTGGGTGACAGTATGAACACATAACTAAAATCAAAAGCCATTTATATACACATATTCTAATGACGCAAGAAGATTTTCAAGAAAATATCATCTTACGAAAATTAATTTTTTGTTTAACAAGAGCTGTTCAGAATTTCAATAAAAATATTGTCACCCAATTAGCGGAAAGCACAACCAACGACAGCTGAGTAAGCGGCCAGAGGCAGCCAAGCCACACCCACCCATCAGTCTCTGTCACTAACTGAGGGGATGATAAGGGAAATGTCACTTGTCGCTGGCCGCCTCTTCCTCCCTTCCACTGCCATCTGGAACCTTCGCGGTGATTCACGGAAACTAGAGGCTTCGAGAAGACTGCGATATCCCTATAAAAATGGCTGCAGTGAGTGAATTGAGTCAGTCAGTGCTTGGCAAGCAGCGAAGTAGCGCCGTGTTAGTGAACGGACGAGAAGACTGTGTGCGTGCAACGGAAGAATTTACGTAATTGTGAGCGTACAGTGAAACTGCAACGGACGAACTGGTGAATTGTAATTGTGTGCATTGCGTAATTCTGTGTAATCGGCAAGTGTTCAACTGTAAGTCGGTGGAAATAAAGAACATTGTTGAGTTTGTGTAATTGGACTTTTCATTTCACGAACCTACAAAGTCACAATATTCTATATTTAACATATGTTATGATACATAAAATGTATATCTTGAATCTGTAGAAATGTCCTCAGAACTAGTCTTCATTATGTAGTCTCACATACGAGGCGTGCACGTAAAATAAAGTCTCCAATTTTATTTAACATAAAAAAATGTTTATTGTAAATGAATGTTACACTGATGGAAAGGCGGAACCCACAGCTATTTTTCAACGTAATCACCATTGCAATCGATGCTCTTTTGCATACGCCGTAGCAGTTTTTGTATACCCTTGTCATAGCACTCTCCCGCCAAGTTGCGCAGATAGCGCTCAACCTCGTTTTTCAAATCATCTGCAAATATGTTCCACCCAGGTGTGACTTCAACTCAGTAAACAGATAACGATCACTAGGTGCTAAGTATGGACTGTAGGGGGATAGATGAGGATGTCCCATCCGAACTGGACCAGGAGACCCACCTCGCACACACCTTGCGATAATGCAAATGTTCGGCCAAAATCTTGTCAGTTGTAGTCTTACTGACTTAAGGGATGAGTTTGCACAGCTCGCGAACTGTCACATGCCGATCTTTAAGCATTTCTTGCTCCACTTTTGCAACTGTTTCGGCTGAAACCAAAGGCTGACCAGAACGCTGTTCGTCATGGACGTCTGCACGTCCGTCTTTGAGCTCTCTGACCCACTTTCGCACGTTTTTGACGTCCATACACTGTGGCCCATAGACTTCGTATAACTGACGATGAATTTCAGTGGGGGCAGTACTCTTTACACTCAAAAAATGGATCACTGAACGCAACTTGCACTTGGCGGCGGAAGTGATAGGAAGCTCCACCGCAAACGGCTGCCCAGTCAACAATAATGGTGGGGATTTCTAGGGGTGAAACCAAACTACATGCCAATGTCGCCGGATCTTGCGTAATAGCGTTCCTCACTGCTCCAGCGCCTTGGAGACGTTATTTTACGGACAAGCTTCGTAATTGAGTCAGTAACGTAGAAGATAGACAACATCTTATAACAAAAATACAGGTCTCGTTAAAATACACAATTCACATCAAATACATTTTAGGTGAAATTAGCCATTTCCAATACTGTTTATTATGTGTGTCAGTTTTACAATATTTTACTTTTATGAAATTTGGCGCCAAGGTAGTACAGTGGTTTCGTTCGTGACTCTCGTGCTGAGGGTCCGAGTTCGATTACCGGCTTTGGAGTGTCGATTTTAAGTCAGCCGTGTCCATGTCTTCACCTCTGTCTTGCTCATGTGAACTGTTCCCTATGCCCAACGTGTTTGAGTCCACGGTATAAACTGTAGTTCCACTCATTTCACCGTCATCTTCACTATCACCGTATCATTGGAGGTAATAGACACCTCCCTCTGGGCGCCCCCACCTGAGAAAGGATCCAGTCATCACGTGGTGGGGTGAGGATAACCCGTAGGCCCTTGTTGTCCCATGGAGAGTGTTGGTTTACATACATACTTTTCTCAAAGGTTCCAATGTTTCCAAAAAAAAATGATAGATAAATTTTGGTAATCCTTCAGAGTTTACAAAATATTTATATCAAATAAATAAATTTGAAAAACTTACATCATTATCTGACTCTAAAGCAGCTATGACATCCATAACATCTGACATAACACTTGAAAACGTAAATATTGTAGAATGCTGTAATGTCGTAAAGTAATTAATTTAAATAAAATATTAATACTTCAATGGATGCCAGCATTTTTTGGAATACATGGTAATGAAACAGCTGACTTTCTAGTCACACAGACACTAAAACCACGTCAAATCCATTTGAACAACTAAGTTGTCACTCTAACAAAAGAATAATTGTACCAACATATAATCAACAAATTAATGTAGTTAATATATTGCAAGAAAAGGGTAAACTATGTTAAAATTTATGTGTGACAGACCATAGAGGGCCAGGACCCGCCAACCCGACTGTCGGCCTCACGTGCACATAGGCAAGATAAAGCTGGGCGATCATCAACCCAATACGGGGAGGAGATGAAGTTATCATCTCGACAATCCAAGCCGGACAGTTGACTTTCTTAACCTTATCTATCATTTTGTTGTTTTATAAAGGGTTTTCTACAATAGCTAACTAGAAAATTGTGTCACAATATAAAATTTACAGAGTAATCATTTTCCTCCATTTTTTCCCTAACTAATGCATCTACATCAAGTAGTCATTTCTGACTCATACACTTTTCACTTTGTCCTCCACTTATCATTAGGTCTTCCCTTCTTATTTCTTCTTGCTGGCGTCTATCTGAGCACTTCCTTTGGTGATCTGCCATCATCCATCCTTAATATGTGTGCATACCATTGTAGTCGTTTCTCATTTAAGACTTCTATAACATCTCTTTCCACATTCAACAGCTCACTTATTATTTCATTCCTTATCCTATCCCTTATTGACTTCCTGGCAGACCTTCTCCAGAAGTTCACTTCCGTTACTCTTAATTTATCCTCTTGTATTCTGCTGATTGTCCAAGTTTCTGCTCCATAGAACATCACACTTTCCACCAATGCTTGTTTATGCTATGCTCTTAAATTTTCCTCACGATTCTGAGTGGGCAGCGGTACTATGCTCCCGACTTAATCCGCATACCAGGTGTAGGATCGATCCCGAGCCGCATTCCGTGGCAGGGAACCAAAACATGATGCCTTTACCCACTACCCCACGGTGCAAGACCTAGAATCAATATACTACCAAGAAAATCCTTGTAGCTGCTTTTATACTTCCAACAGGCCATTATCGTTTCAATAAACCTTTATTCAGGATTGGTATAGTGAGATCTCCTCTGTGTTTATCCTGTACACTTAGAGAAGATATGGATGAATACCACTTAATCCGCTGTCAAACGAACATAACATCAAAATACTGGAGTACAAGAGAGCGAATGACTTCATTGCCAAATGCTTAACATTAGACACCAACCAACCAACGTTTCTTTGATGTTTCCATTTTAGAAAAGTACATTAGAGAGAATGTCATACTAAAGCCATCAGTCATTTAGCGACCGCATATCAAAAGATTTTACTATCGCTTAAAGTCTAATCTATCTCCATATTCCCCTTTGCATCTACATGAAAATTCGCAGGAAGAGGAATGTTCGCAAATGATTTACTTAATATGAAATATATAGAGGAATACCGATTGTTAGATTAGTTTGTGAAGAATAGAGAAAGCCATGCAAGTGCAACAGGCAAAATTTTATATTATACTGTACTATAAACTAATATTTAACATTTAAATCTTTAACTATTTGTAATAATTACTTGTTGCTTAGATGAACACTCCCCTTAAAAGCATTTTGGTTCCAACTTTGCCTTTCCTTAGTGTAAAATCTTTCTTGCGCTTTTGTGTGTTTGTTTTCTATTGTCTTTTTCTTGTATTGTATTTCATTTACAATTTCATCCTTTCAGTATTTTGTTTAGATCTTCGTATGTTTGTCTTTATTATGTTGTCTTGCCCCGCTGATTGAAAGAGAAGGCCTTATGGCCTTAAGAACTACAGGGTAGGTAAATATATTTATTTAATATTTTGTTTTTGATACCTGCACAGCATCATTGTATCTCTTTCTTTCATAAATTAAAACAACTGCCCTTCAAATGAATATGTTTAATAACAGCATGAAACTCTGATTTTTCCATTTTAGTTCGCAACTATCACACTGACCTGTTGAGATGACCGTAAACAATGAACTGTATTTTGTAGCACATTCAAATTTTCTTCACAATCTTTCGAATAATCAAGCTTACTACCCATAAAGTCGCAACGAAGAATTTGCATCCGTTCATGTAAATTAGCTAATTAGTAAATTAGTAAAAGGCCGGCTCGATAATTACTAGAAAATAGATCCAAATATCAATCTGAGCCAAAACTGTTCAAATTTCTGAAGAGGTACACCCCTTAAGCAACTAATTTAAAAATCTGAACGTCCAAGCTCTGGTTTCAAACAAATGAATTGAGAAAAAAATAATGTACAAGTGCAGAACTTCAGGGATGGAGCATTATAACTGCTAATCCTCTTCTTCATAAAGCAATGCTGTATTAAAATATAAGCCTAAACATTGGTCTGCAACCACACATGCAAAGTAAACAATAAATATTTTATAATACCTCGAATGCTGCTGAATTTGACAGAACAGCCTCGGAACAGCCTCAGCTCATGGCTTACCTGAAACAGGAATTACATATTTTAGAGAATATGAAAGACGTAAAGATACATGAAATATATATTAAGCCCAACATAAAAATCTATAATAATGGCAAAACTGCTATTTGCCGATGTATGTTAACTTTTACACAGAGGGAAGCAAAGAGAAGCAAGGCACTGGAACTTACATCATGCGTTTACTTCACAAACCTAACCTGTAAATGCCCTTCTTTGCGATGAACCATAAATTAGCTATAATTAATTCTCAACACTACTCCTGTGGCAATATTTTACATCTACCTATTCTAATATTCGACTAACTCGTTGCCAGATATGCATAGAATACCCTCAGCTCTCAGAAAATATACAGGTAGCAAAGAAGAATGCCTTAGGGCATATAATATGCAGTGAAGCGAACCACCTCATGCACTGTGATCTGCGGGAAGTCTATATTCCTATCAGTATTCAGAAGGAAAGGATAAAGTAAGGGAAACATAGAAGTCAGTAACAATTTCAGGCTGCAAGACTCGTCCCACTGCTGAAGCTATATAGAAAGTGCGACCAAGCAGCTCTGAGACGGAAGTTTTAATATGCAGGGATGCAATAATGGAGATATTGCTCTGGAAGCACCACGTTACCACGTTGATAAGCCACATGTAACGGAAATGTCTCGTTTTAGTGATTGGATGATGTTGATGCAATGATGTCCACGTTGATTATTTGGAAGCTGGACCCGACGTTCCCAGTTACGATGGATTCTGGAACTTACCACAGCTGCTCTCGTGTTAGCATGAAGACCTATTTTTCAGGGTGAGGTCGCCCATGCTAAGCGATGATGATTTTGTAGGAATATTAAATTATCTTTACAACTTTCATTTCCAAAATTATATTTTAATTGAGTGAGACCATTTGAAACACTCTTTGCAACATTGAACAAATAATCAATTTTGTGAACGTCGATATTATGTAATATTAAAGCAAATATTTTACTTATACAATGTTTTTCCACCCTGTACTTTCTGCAGACTTACGGACTAACACATATGTCTAGTCTCTATGGCGGCTGAATGCAGAAGACCACTAGTTCTTACCAATTTCAAGTTATTAATCCTGTCGTTGCTATGAAAACTCAACATATTTCTATTGGTCTACGTCACATTAAGCTATAACAATGTTTGCTTTAATATTTAATAATATTTTTAGAAATTTTCTTTTAAATAAGTTTTTCACTATATGACACTAATATAATATTTCTTTAAAATTTACATTAATATTGTTCTTATTGAAATCATTATTATGTTTAGTTCCCTTTTCTTCTATCTATCTCATTCTTTCACACTTTCAATTGTCATCTTTAGCCTCGTTCCCTATCCACTACAACACAAATAATTTTAAATAAAATTAAATCTAAAATAACTGTCAGCTTTCTAGTGTCCTCATGGACTACTACTATCCCGGAGCAGTCACGAGTGTCATTTATTCCGTACTATTTACTTCATGAAATCTAGAAACACGCCTGAAAGTTTTTAAGGAAACTAAATGAATGAAATATAATAAAAATGAAATCCTGCAAATAAAAATCAACCATAGCATTCGCCTGGCCACCAAGAAAAGGCACGAAAAACAAGGTAAGATTCGAAAGAATGAAAAATTCAATGCCATAGCCGGGATTTGAACCACGGATCTTTTGGTTGCCGTCCAGCCACTCTAACCCTTGAGCTACTATAGCCAACGTGTCGACCTTACATTAAATTCTCCAACTTACTCGTGCTTTTCCCGGTAAACCACTTAGTAGTTCCTTAATGGCAACTTAAAACGTGTAAGTGCTTTACACGGCCTACACACGGCTAGTGTGAAAGAACAATTAATTGCTATTAATTGACCTAATAGTGGTTAACTATAAAGCCCGGGCCTTAAAGTACATGTGTTTATAAGAACTCCTAAGTGGTTTACTGGAAAAAACAGGACTCAGTTGGAGAATTTAATGTCATATCGGCACGTTGGCCATCTAGCTCAAGGGTTAGAGCCGCTGAACGTCAACCAGAAGTTCCGTGGTTCAAATCCCGGCTACAGCATTGAACTTTTTAGTCTGACTCTATCTTTCCACAAGGTCAGTCTGAAAGAACAATTAATTTCCAAGGTAAGGTTTGTCGGGAAATCGAACCCAAGACATTCATAATGAGCCTCACACTGTTCTTACCTCAGAGCTGTCTGTGATTCAAAGAATAATATATGAACTCTAATGTGAATTCTAAATGCTTCCAAAACTCAGAAAACGTCATGTTGGTATAAATACGAATGCAAGGAAAGAGCAGTCAGGGCATATTAAACATTAAATCTCGGCGCTAGGATGACAGTAACTGTATCAGGTGACACAGAAACAGAGAGATGTTGAGGTTTCCGGCAGATTGGTAACAGGACACTTAACGAATAGAATAAAGGAAGCGCAGTATGAGAGGAAACTAATGGATTTTTGTCAACTTAATTGCTCACCTAACCTGAAACAGTCCCATCTCTAGCGCCGAGCCGGTCCTCCTAACAAATTGCTTTCCTTTCACCAATAATTTACAGCAACCGGAAACCTTTCCAGAACAAAGGGAAAATTAACACGAAAAACGAACCTCAAAACCGATATGCTACCACTCCAAAAGTCCTACCTCTCCCGTGACAAAGCAAGAGTAAAATAGTATAGGGAAGAGCAATAACAGAGTGCAAGATCACAGAGGCAAAGGTAATGGCTTATTTCGTTTGTATGCTTTTAATACCAGCTGTAATTAGCGTTATTACATTTCATTTTGTTTGACTCGAATTCACTGAACTGTGACTGTGTTGAAGGCCAACAAAACATCTTTCAAAGAAGGAATAACAGTTTGATAAATGAATTAATGTTTAGGATTAATTCCAAACATAGAGACTGTGTGCAGTTAGAAAAACAAAACACTGCGGTCATGCCATTGTGACTATCACACCTCCGTAAGGAAAGAGTTTAGAGGCAAAGGACTTTAAGTCATGACATTAAGGCATCTAATGCAGTGGCGGCTGGTGAGTTGAATTATTGGTGGTGCACAAATGAAAAATAAAATACAGAGTAGTAATGACTCACCTATTTATACAGATTCTCTGCTCTACTCTCCTTAGACCTGGCGAATCTATCGATAACTTTTGCGTTGAAGACGCTGATCTTCATAACAAAATCTCTCTCAATTGAAAGCATTGCTAATGCTGACAATCGGCCCTGTGACATTGTGTTCCTAAGGAAAGTTTTTATTCTTTTTAAAGTTGAGAAACAGCATTCTGCTTCAGCGGTACACATTGGCATAGTTAACAGTACTCGGAGGAGTTTGACATATTCGCTGAATGTAGCACATAAATTGTTTTCCTTAATGAAGTCCAACAAGCACAACGCGCCGGACATTCCACGAAATTCCTCTCGACTGTAAATTACAGTCAGTTCTCTACGAATTTTTGTTCCAATGATAAAAGGATAGAACCTTATTGTTTCTCTAAGGGAATCCTCTGGAAATGTCCTAGAACTTTTCTTGATGAAACAAAGTTGAGGCTATCAGATGCCCCGTGAAGCTAAATCTGTCCTTTGCTTCTCTAGGAATGTCACATACTTCAAGAGCTTCTCTTCTTTTCACATCATGATCTTCTATTCTTTTCCTCTTAATTGTAGTTTAATCGTGTTCCTCGATATCCACGCTATTTCTTACCTTTTGCACTTCCCTTTCAAATGTGTTTAGCTGGGCGATGGCAAATGTTGCATTGTAGTCTCGTTTCTGCAGCTGATTGTACAAAATGTCCACATGAGGCATGATCTTGTAGAAGAAAGACAGCCAGAATACAAAATTATAATCTTTCAAAGTGGCCATAAACCCAGAAGCCTGAACAAGTGTGGCGTTGTTGTTTAACAGAGCTCTCTTCTGAATAACCTCCATGCATTTAATTAAATTCTCCCTGTGTTCGAAAAGCAGAGCACACAGAAGCTAAGCCTGAAGGTCGCGCTATAGCCGTTGCTAAGAGTAGGAGGAGCTAGGTTTATAAACCTCCATTTAAGCAAGGCATAAGAAGCCATTTCCATCTCTTCACCTTCCCGCAAGCCCCTCAGAGAGCCTACATTTGGGCAAAATCTTAGGTTAACTCTTCGCTGCAAACCTGCGGCTCCTACAGCTAATCACTGTTTATTTCAACTTCTGCGGTCATGGGTAGCTACAGACGATAAGCGTAATTGAAACATGTTTTTATATAAAACAATGCAAACAAGTACAGCTTTAATGTGTAAAATGCACCTGCTGTACATTCAGAATCAGTGGGTGTAGCGCAAACCTGCAACCTTATGGAGGAACCACCCCTGATCTAATGTCATGAGGTTCACAAGGGAAATATCATTATATGCACACCTGTACATGGTTGAGAGTTTGCTGGCATCATCTCTGCTCTATGTTCGGTCTCTATGCCAAAAAATCAGGTGCGCAGTATAAGCTGGGAGTACCAGAAAATGAGTCTAGAATATGTAGGGACACATAGGCATAATTACACAGCACTCTACGGAAGGCATTGTTTGAACCTGTAGAGCAGTGGTCTACACATGTCATACTTAAGGAGCGTCGTCTCCCAGGTGCGACATACAGCTAATTGCAAGTGGTCGCATGCGGCACCCTTCAGGCTTCAGTTTTGGGCGTTGCAGATATACTCCGCAGCAGAGTTTTGGTGCATAAGGTTTATATACAATATGCGCAATTTATCTTGAGCGTTCGTCTCTCAAGTCCTCACTCGGTAGGCTTCGGCTAACTCCGTAAACACAGATGACAACTTAGAAACATGAAATGCGCTATACTAGTACACTACACTAGGACACTGTAACATCTAGTGACTAATATGCGCTCTTTGTTTTCTGTGTGCATTCGTTTTGTGCAAATTACTACTGCTTAACCAGTTTGTAATTATGGCTGAGGGCACACCAAAGTCATCATCATATGTACCTTCCGAGGAACGAACTCCGACTCGGAAACATGCACGTAAAGCCGTGCATAGTGATGGCCGCAAAATAATAGCGAAAGTTGCAGAAAGTTGCGATATGGAAAAGGATAACAACCAGCTAATGTTCCACTCAGCAAATCTGCTTACACAGGAAAAAGCTTCAGTACTGTCAAGCGTATTAAATCGTTTTGTACACCTCATCCCAATGAATCTCCAAAAACACCAGGACAAAGCAAATAAGACTGTGATCTGTGTATGGTAATAACTAATAATGATGTTTTCGTTCTTTCTTATTTTCCTTCAATCCTTTCCTTTTTGGCCTCCTCCTTTTCCTTATATCTTGCTCTTTTATCTTTCTTTTTCTCTTCCTCTGAGCCCTTTGTATATTTCTATATAGCTTTTCTATTTCCCTCCATTACCAAAGCTACACCGGTATTTAATAGAGGCAAACAAACCTAGGAGCAAGAGTTACCTATGTTGTGGATGTTATGGTTCCCGAAAGGGGACACACTATTGTTCGTTTACCTCCGTATTAACCGTGATCTGAATGTAATTGAACTGGTGTAGACAAAAATAAAGAACGTTTTCAGAGGACAAAACGTTACTGGTGATATGTCGGCCACAAATCTGCAGAAACTTGCTATAGAAGCATTATCTTCTGTAACTGCGACGGGTTGGGAAGGATACTGCAAGAACTGGAAATGAAATATTGGAGAAATAATGGTGTAATAGAAAATGCGATTGATGAAATTATCATCAACACATCATTGGATATTAGCGATGAAACTGATGCAGTGGACTCAGAAATCCAAAAATTACAAAGTGAATGAGTGAGAATTTATAGCTGTCATAATATTTGTTTACTGTTTTATGTGTTTCATAAATAGTAAGTATATAAATATACAAATTATCGGATCGAGTTGAATTTAATGTTTGTCCACAGATCTCACATTTGCGGCGCATATCTTCGCTTATCTTACACGCGATTTCGCTGAACTGTGTTTTCCAAGGTTGACCGCACTGCAGAAACAAAAGAATGTTAGCTCTCGCAACTTCCCCTCTACTCGCACTACACCGTAAATCCAGCGCTCTTATCTCGTAGGTACAGAAGGCGCTCACGTAGGTACAGAAGGCATTATACCATCAAATTTTCAGGTACGTAGTGGCGTGAGTACAGTGATAGTTCCCTTGACAGTGTAATGGTAACATTTCCAAAAATGCAAATGATTTAAAATCAGAAATGAGTAATTTAGATTCTAAAATAGAACAAAATGCAAATGATTTAAAATCAGAAATGAGTAATTTGGATTCTAAAATAGGAGATGTTAAATCTGAAATGAGTAATTTAGATTCTAGAATGAGAGATGTAAAATCAGAAATAGGAGATGTTAAATCTGAAATGAGTAATTTAGATTCTAGAATGAAAGATGTAAAATCAGAAATGAGTAATTTAGATTCTAAAATAGAACAAAATGTAAATGATTTAACTAAGAAAATGAATGATTTAGATGTAGGAGTAAGACAGGAACTAGCACAAAATGTGAGTAACTTAGAAATTAATTTATTACAGAAGCTAAAACAGGAATTAAAATCTGAAATTTCACAGGAGATTAGAGAAGGGAGAAAAGAGTGTAGGGATAATATGGAAAGGCTCATGCAGATCATAGAGATTAATAAGGATGAGAATAGAAAGGAAGTCAATGAGTTGAGAGAGATAATTCAGGAAACTAGGTTAGGTCAGGACATTGTGAAACAAGAAATAAGAATGGAATTAAACAAAGAGTTAGAAACATTTAGGATACAACAGGCAGAAATAACACAAAAACAAAGAGAAGAATTAGGAGATAAAGTAGAACAAAGAATCAATGTAATTTGTTCTGAAATGCAATTACAACATGATGAAAGTAAGATACACCAAGAGGAAATAAAGTTACAAATTGATGAGATAAGTAAAGCAAAAGAAGAAGTAATTTTGCAAATTAAAGAGGTAAAAGAACATTTTGAAAAAGAAAAGGATAACTTAGGAAAATTGACACAAGTTGTAATTGCATTACAGGCTAGAAAAGTAAATAACGGGAAAGAAATGTCTAGAATTACAAATATAAACGATTGTGACTTACCAGGTGAATTAAGCAATCATCAGAAGTCTAGTGATGTAGTAAGTGAATGTAGTGATTTTGTGAGTCCAGATAATGATATTAATTATCACAGAAACACACAGAACATGTCCTCACACACACAACTCCACAGTCTAGGTCAAAATGAATGTGTACATTATTCACTAAATGATATTAGTCCACCAAGTTTTGATGAGGAATCAGGTGATAATCCAAAAGTATTTCTTAGGGAATTGGAAGAATATTTCCGTATTAAGAGAATTCCCAATGAATTTCGGATGGTAATAGTAAAACGCTGTTTGAAGAAAAATGCTCTTGAGTGGTTAAGGTTAACTTTGGCTTCACATGAAACATACAGTACTTTCAGAAATCTGTTTATAAATAGATTTTGGGGACCTGAGAGACAAAGAAGAATAAAAGTTGAGTTAGCAACGGGTAGGTTTGAGTTTAAAAAAGGGATTTCTATGACTGAATATTTCTTAAAATTAGCAAACAAAAGTAAGTTGATCAATCCCGAAATTTCTGAGACAGAAATTGTCAACATGCTAATACGTCATTATCCACCACATATCAGAAATCATTTAATTGTGGCTAAGCCTATTGATTTCTCTGATATGATTGAATTATTATCCGAATTTGAAGCACATAACCTCATTAATGATACTACATCCTGTGATGGTAACTATAATAACGTCCATATTGAGCGAGGAAGAAATCGACAGGAATCACAACCTACAAATAATAGGAATAATAGGACGAGTTTAAATTGGGGCGGGGCACCCGTGAGAAATCAAAGATTTGAAGGAAGAGGTTATGATCCTAGACGAACTTATGAATCTGTAATTCCCGGAACAGGAAAGGGAGTTCAAAATAATGTGCAAAGGAATTATCATAACAATCAGTCGACGAGAATTGGAAGAAATGATCACATAAACCATGTAAGATTTTATCGAGGAAATAATCAGCGAATAAGTAATTTTAATAGGGGTAGAGGTACTAGTTTATTTAGTGCAAATCAAAGAGATTTTAGGGGTGTGAGATTTGAAAGAAGTAATCAAAATGAAAGAGTCGAAAATACACAAAGCACAGAGAATGATGTGAATATAAACGATAGCACCAACCTAACCAACAATGAAAGTATTAATTAAGGGCGAATAGGTGAATGGAATTTCAATTTCATTGCGTTGGTAATTCCACATTTGGCAAGAGATGTAATTTTGGGTAATGATTTATTATATGAATGGCAAAGTGTATTGAATTTCGAAATGCATGAAATGAAGGTTAAGACAGAAAATGATTTATTAGTAATAAAATTATTGGAAGAAGATGGAAGAAAAGAAGAGAACAGGGATAATATAAATAATGAAAGGTTTTTTGTGGAAGATATACTTTTGCAAGAAAATGGTAATATTGAATACGATGAAAATGAAAATTCTGGGAAGAATTTAATTATTGATGGATTGTAAAATAATGTAACTGACCTTGAAAAGCATTGTTGCCAATTATATACAATACAAGATAAGAACGGCGGAAGCCAAGTGGAGGAAGAAATAGAATTC
This sequence comes from Mantis religiosa, assembly GCA_030765055.1. Classification (NCBI taxonomy): domain Eukaryota; kingdom Metazoa; phylum Arthropoda; class Insecta; order Mantodea; family Mantidae; genus Mantis; species Mantis religiosa. The sequence continues at coordinate 36,352,240 of CM060958.1, read as the reverse complement.
CAGAGAATATTACAAGTAAAGTTAGAAAACACATACAATTTAGACCAAGCGAGAAAAGAACAGTTGAAATTGTGTATATTAAAGAATAGAAAAGCCTTTAGTTCAAAACCTGGACTGTGTAACAAATACACACACACATTTAAAGTGAATGATACTGATCCCTATACACATAAAAGCCTTGACAGTAATTGAAACAATATTGAATATATACTATGTGTGTGTTAAATAATAATAAAAATAAAACATTGTTAAACATCAATATATTGTTGTATTTTAATTAATGTTAATTTATTGTTGTTAAATGTTCATTTATTATATTTCATCCAATGTATGTATATTATTATATTTTATGTATGTTGTATTGATGTTGTGTAATATTGGTGTAAACGAAATTGTTAATTGGGGCTGTTCTTCGAAATATATGGAAACAGATTGTTTATTCCTTTGTTTGGTTATTTTCCGTATATTTCGAAGAGGGGCATTTGTAACAGTATTTTTGTTTAGTAATGTTCAAAGGAATAATAAATATATAAAAATGTATGTAGTTGTGTGATTGGCCGAAGTAGTAGTGGTGTGACGTGGTATCACGTGGTGTGATGACGTGTCAGTGAATCGGCCAATCACAAAATAAAGTGGGAATTACTATGGAGACAAGAAAATCAATAATCTAAAAAAGTGTTAGAATCTTGTGTCTTGCTGGAGAAGGAGGAAAGATGTTACGAGGATTGTAATTGTAAAGGAAAATTAATAAGATTCAAAAAGTGTTATTCAATATTTATAATAGATAAGAGTGAATCATAGTTCGTATTATATAATTAAATAATATATTACAAAATTGGACTCATCTAAATTTTATTTTCACCAAAAATCCGCATCCACACCTGAGAAAAGATCTCACGACTCTCAGTAGATTAAAACTCGATTTGGATCTTACAAAAAGTTGGCTTGCTTCTTATTAGTTGAAGATGAACGAAAATATAATCCCGTTACAAGCCAATGATGGCAATTGTACGGGAGGTCCATTCTAAACTAGCGACTGATAGTGGAATAAAATTGACTGTTCCGCTTATACCCTATTCATTTGATATGGGATAGTCATATGCTTGACAGCATCAGATATCTGGCTATCATGATTCTTCTGTACGCATAGTTAACCATACTTTGTTATCTCTGTGCATCGAACATGTGTGCAAATTACCAAACGCTAAATTTCAGTTATAAAATAGTAGCAAAAGGATTTAGCCAAGCTACGAAATAGATTGTTTCAAGTGAAAAGTTATTTACTAGAAAAAAAGCAAACGCTAGCAATGTAAAGCGCAACTATATAAACAATTGAACAGCTAACACGAGAAAGGAAAATGAAGGTATTTGCACGATTTATTACAAATGGAATAAAACACCAGTTTTATGGAAGTAGTGCTCAATGTACATCTGAATACACCGTACGACATGAAATCTCTAGGTCTTATTTAATGCACACAGTTTAGGTGACATTACGTTTATTACGGCTTTCATCATTTCTATGATATTATTTGGTTGAATGTTACATTATGTTCATACTTTTGAAAAATACACATGTTTCAATTGTAAGTTACTACTCTTTCTTTCTTCCTTTCTTTCTTTCTTTCTTTCTTTCCTTTTTCCTTCCTTTCTTTCTTCCTCTCTTTCTTTCTTTCTTTCTTTCTTTCTTTCTTTCTTTCTTTCTTTCTTTCTTTCTTTCTTTCTTTCTTTCTTTCTTTCTTTCTTTCTTTCTTTCTTTCTTTCTTTCTTTCTTTCTTTCTTTCTTTCTTTCTTTCTTTCTTTCTTTCTTTCTTTCTTTCTTTCTTTCTTTCTTTCTTTCTTTCTTTCTTTCTTTCTTTCTTTCTTTCTTTCTTTCTTTCTTTCTTTCTTTCTTTCTTTCTTTCTTTCTTTCTTTCTTTCTTTCTTTCTTTCTTTCTTTCTTTCTTTCTTTCTTTCTTTCTTTCTTTCTTTCTTTCTTTCTTTCTTTCTTTCTTTCTTTCTTTCTTTCTTTCTTTCTTTCTTTCTTTCTTTCTTTCTTTCTTTCTTTCTTTCTTTCTTTCTTTCTTTCTTTCTTTCTTTCTTTCTTTCTTTCTTTCTTTCTTTCTTTCTTTCTTTCTTTCTTTCCTTCTTTCTTTCTTTCTTTATTGCTTTCCTTTTTTCCTTCTTTCTTTGTTTCTTTGTTTCTTTCTTTCTTTGTTTCTTTCTTTGTTTGTTTCTTTCTTTCTTTGTTTCTTTCTTTCTTTGTTTCTTTCTTTCTCTCTCTTTCTTTCTTTCTTTCTTTCTTTCCTTATTTGTTTGCTTATTTGTTTACTTACTTACTTATTCCTTTCTCTGTTATTCTATTCATTCAATCATTTATTTATTTATTTTTTATTTTTTATTTATTCATTTATTTATTTCTACCTTTCTCTCTCTTTCTTTCTATATTACTTTATTTCTCCCCTTCCCTCTCTTTCTCTTTCTTTCTTTCTCTCTTTCTTTCTTCTTTCTTTCTCTCTCTGTCTTTCGTTCGTTCTTTCTTTCTATATTTCTTTTTCCTGACCACGCAAAGAGAAGGAACCTTATTGCCCTTCACAAAACTTTGAAGAAACTTGACAGTTGCTTTACTTTTTATAATCTTCCGATACCTGTAAAAATGTATGTAAGGGAATGTATTATGATGAAATAAATAGAAAATAAAGTCGTTCTAAGAGTAGAATTTTCATTAATGGTTAGAGAAATTACTTTGCATGCAACACAAGATATTTAGTGGTGTTCTGCAATGGCTTAAATGGTGATGAAGTTAGCTCACTATTACAAGTGAGATGCAAGAAAGATATATTTAACTTTTGGACAGCAGAAGTGTAATTAATTTCGACCACTTCAGTGACACAATGCGATCTTAACGATACATAATCTTATTTGATACAAGATGGATTGCACATGACCTAGTTCTAACCGAACGCATTAATTTTCTGTTTGTGAAAGGTATTGTTATATGGGTGAACGTTCAGCTTAGACAACGGTGGCTGGAAGTGGAGAAGAGATGGCCACAGTGGAGGCAAGAAGTGTCGTTGAAGTCCTAACACAATAGATAACAAAACACCTCTTGCTGCAGTGTGCTCTTTATACAAGCGCCTGGGGCTGTGGCCAAGTGTTTACTGTGAGGGAATTTCGCACAACAACTTGCCTCAAGATTTTTGTTGTGAAAGACTCGAGACATTGCTTGCTAACTTAAGCCTTTACGGGATGCTGGGATGCTGCCCACGGCACCTGCACGTTTTGGATAAATGTGTCAAGGTAAACATTGCCTTAGAAGCTTAAAATGCTCGCAATTTGTACATAAATTGACACATAGAAAGCATTACCAAAATCTGACTTGTGAATTTATTCCTTTTTCTACTCTCTTGCTTAATTGTTCACATAAAGGTACAGAGTTCCTGCTAATAGAGTGAAGCATTCAGTACGTATTTACATATTGGAATGTAGGCATCATTTAGTACTACAAGGAGCTCATGAACATTGCATTCCAAAGATTTCTTGCTCCTCTAGTTATGACTAGCGTGACCCTAACCACTCTTGGGACTTCAGTGACTGTTTCAAATGACCATCTTTATGAACCTTTAGTATCTTTAAGAAACATATTTAATTATCAAGGCTCTCAATACCTTGGATTTCACTTATTACAGTCAATTATCACTATTTACATTTTATTCATAAATTTATATACGTATTTATCATTTATTGTTCTCTTTAATCCAATTGTAAGCTTTCTTATAAAGACACTTTATAAAATAATGAAGAAAACGTCTGATTTATTGCACTCGCATTGCATTCTCTACTAAGTGTAGTCCAAAGTATTCATCCATAAATTAATTTGATACCTCCTACATATTAATTGAGATAGATGTTTTTAAAAGTGGTTTTATTAATATTGCCAGAAGTGACTGTTTTGCTTAATTCACATAGTGTGTTGTAAGAAATTATTTTGAGCATGGTGACGTCATTTCAGTGACCTCTCCTACCTATGATGCATGTAAGAAGCTTCCTGTCGCTCTATCGTGTGCCAGCTTTGGTCAAGGACGGACGTAGGTCCGCTCTTTGTAAAGGAACGTAAAGGCCATGTGGCCAGTTGTGTATTTCCTATTATTGTAGTAAAATTTTCATTTTTAAATTGTAGTTTAAGTATTTTTAATGTAATTGAACCCTTATACAGAAAATCCCAACCTCTCCTGAGTAAGCACCCCTGAGGTGCGACCTGGCCACTTGACAACCTAATCCTTTACCCTACTGGACAGTGAAAATAAAGTAGTCCAATAGTCTTAACTAAAAGGTCAATCATGCTTTTATTCAATTCTCTTTGTATACCGCGAAACAGAAGAACTGAAGAACTATTTCTTCTTTGAGAAAATAGTAAGTATTAAAATTGTCCTGAGGAGTATCTCATGAATGCAAAACTGAAATTCGTGATTTGAAGAAAGTAGGTCAGCCTACTTGATGATTACCCTACCAAAGTTCTTACTATACACTGCCTAACTTTAAACCCCTTACTGTTATTTCAAACACAACTTTTACCCAAGAATGCTAAAACTGTATGAATTATTTTTAAAAGTGGCATATATTCTCTTCTTGCAATTTTGTGAAATTCAGAACTACTCAGTTCATTCTGAACCTCGAGATAATGGATTTCTTGTGCTTAGATTTCACTGAGCTATAACATACTTCCTTGCCTTTATTTTGTTTTAATTTGGCATCTCTGTAATTTTATTATAAAACTATTGATTGTATCATTCAATCTTGGTATCATAAGTAAAACAAATAAAGTGTTCCAAATCATCTCTAAGTGGATGGCTGTAACATTTATACAATGTTTGGCTAGCGTGTATCCACTTCCACAAGCGACAAATGTAAATAATGACAAGCATCTCTTACATCGACACGGAGGGTGATAACTGAACCATGACTACTGACAGCGCGATTTTTTTTATCGTTATAAAGACCAGTATTTAAACTCCACTTTAAATAGGTTGATACAAAGGCAGAGAAATCGATATGATTTTTTTGAGGTATTTAAATTGGTTGTTCACAAAACTAAAGGTTGTGTGGCTTGTACTACAGCTGCTAGAAAGCAAATTGGCAAACAGTGTTTACCCTTTGAAGTTGCCATTATCGGATAAACAAATGAACAGTAACGTTTGCTTCATTTATCATTTATTGAGTTTTTGTTGTCAGTCACAACCGCTGAGTGGTTCGTTCCCATTCTGTCAGAGAGTGGAAATCAATCTATAAAGCAATTAAAACCAGATTTTAGTCTACATGACTTTGGAGGACAGTTCATCGACAATGAAATTTTCCCAAGTTGTCCTATGCATTCTATTATTGACCAGTGGTTAATGTTTTATAAATAAATAATGGAGAGGTAAATAAATAATAGCAGTATGTAACTTTTGTATGTTACAAATAATGCTGAAGGAAGCAAGAGTTATAATTTTGCCATAAACATTATTAGTAGGTTTCTTGTTGTGAAAAAGCCAAAGTTCAAAACATACACAATATCCTTCAGCAAGAACTCTGTTAGCTCAGGGCTTGGTAATCAGATTTGCGCGCTAATACCTAGGTAGACAAAGTTTTGAAAATTATAAAGCTAATGAAATTCTTGGAATTTACAAAGTCACAGAATAACGACTGTGCTTCGGATGCAAATAAGAAACTACAAACTTTGCAAGGTAATATAGGAACTTCGGAGGGGAGTCATGATGTGGGCGCGTCATAAGTTGATGAACAGAATGTAGTTCTAAATTTCGTGTCTGTTCCTTCCGATATTACGGTCTTAGACAAGCCTTTCCTATGGAAGATATTTAAGATTCTCGATCTTATGAAACTAATTCTAAAAAATTAAATTGAAATATGACAAAATGAATACAGTTAAATAAAAAAAAAAAAAATAAATAAAAAAAAATGAAATTTCTGGAAACGTCCTGTGTAACGGTAGAAAATATACAAGTAGAGTGAAGTTAACACAATGTATTCGTATTTCTGAGGCAAATACTCACAGAAACTTAAGACAGTTTTGGCAAATTCTTTGTTGCATGTGTACTATGTGTTGCCCAGGTTGGTTGTGCATAAAGTCAATTTTTGATTTCAATATTTCACAGCATGATCCTTTCGCATTTGCTTCTCTATTTAATAACAGCTGCATTATTTTTAACACGGACATATGTGTTAAGCAGGAGTGTTTCAAATTAAAAAGGTAGGTGAAGAGCAAGGATATAGTCCTCATTTCTTTTCCAGAAGTGGTACTGTGAACTCGCTGCAGCTGATGTTTAGGTATGTAGAATCATACTAATTTTCTGTCATCAAACATGTCTGCCTGTACCTCCAATGTACTAGGTTAATGAATATAAAGGTCTAATAGGAAGGTTTATATAGTTTAGGATGCAGAATTATTGATGAATTCTGGTTATTGCTCATAGCATCAAACTAAGTATCTGTAGTAGACTATATTTTAGATCTGTTGACAATAAAAATTGTGTGTCACTTATTCTCTGTTCTCTCTAAAAAGCGTTTGTTAGTGTCAGCAAGAATTGTTTATGTTCAACTTAAGTTATTATAATTTCAATGATAACAGATTAAACAAAATACAATTTTATGGGACATAAAGAAAGAAATATGTCTCCGTAAACAATTGAAATTCACGTGCCATTGATATATCTCATGGGGTACCCAAGGGTCAATATGGGGTCCACTGTTATTTATTATAATGATTAACAAACTTGCCTATAACGTACCAGATGCGGTATTCCTTAATGCAGATGACACTACTTTGAGAACCAGAAACAAAATCTTGATGAGCTGAATAAATGAATGCTTGCTGATGTTACAGCTCCTAAAAACTGGTTCCATGTGAACGACTTTATGAAGAATCAGGAGAAAACTGAAAAAATGAAGATAAGATTAAAGCCTATCTGTTAATACCTGCTAGTATTTGAATTATACTCTAAGATATCATGGAATACACAAATGTATAAAGAATGTTGTAAGCTGTCTGGAGCCAAACATCTGTTCAGAAAATTAAAAACTTAAATATCACTAGAACGATTAAAAGAAAGATGCTATTTAAAGCTATTATTACTTATTTAATATGGGATAAATTGATGGTTTAAGTCCTCTGTGTCAAAGAAATATGCTGTTCCAAAAAGAGTTTTAAGGTTTACTGAATCAGAAAGGAGATGGAAATTTTAAACCATTATTTTACCAATTCAGAGCACCTGTTAATATTAATATAGATACAGTTTTAGACATATGTATATGCACATCTTCATCAATATTTTTATTAATGATTTATTGCTCAACACAATGTATTCATAATATTAATAGTTCACTGAAGGTTCAAGTTGACAGATCTGTTTCCAGATCACTTAGGATAGCAGTTTTGTCACAAGAAATTAATATATTCAATTAAATATGCATAAATATAGCTCTGCTTTGACGTAGGAAATGTTAATTTAAGGATGTAGAGTTTTGTAATGAATGACTTATTAAATGCAGATTATCGAGCATGCTTGTTTTCTAATGCCAGTTAAATGACCATGTTTTTGTATTAATTGTTTTAAGCACTACTATGTAATTTATTAATGATCCGCATGTATATTTTTTGACGATACCCTTTTCATTTAAACGATTTTAGATCAATAAAAATGTGGCACTGTGTGTCTTCACTTGTTTGGCCGTTGGTCGCGAATTCTGCCTAGTGCTTATGCAAAGGTTTGTAACGTGTGAGAGAAGTTGCCTATAAGGCGAGGCGTATTGCAAACGTGAGAGCCTTTCTCGTCGTTTCAGCATACGGCAGTGTGTACGCATGCACACCACAAAAACTATTTGTATTGTGTAAGCTGTTTAGTCAATACTGAAGGTCGCTGAACAACAACATTGAAGTTTATGGTATTAAGTCAGAGATATTTTAATTCTGCAACCTCAAACAGTCACCAATTCCCTTTAAATCACTCATTATTTACCTCCATTAAATTTATGAACCAACTTAGCTGCGGCTGTCTATTCTCACCCTACTCAGGCATACCTTGAGATAAAAACAGTCCGCTACTGGAGCAGTTGCGCTAAATAGCAAACACGGATCTGTTCCATATCTGGAAAACAAACAGCTCCTTTCAAAAATTTAAGAATTCTTGTACTATAGTTTCGCAGACCATATGCATGTTCTTAAAATTTTATTATTTATTTCTAATTGGTGTTGCACCGGAAAGAGCAGAAAGGCATTCAACATCGGCTGTGAAGATATCTGCGGGAGGTAGAAGGGGCCTCAGCAACAGCACCCCCTCAGGTGCCGCACAGAATTACATAAGGACGAATAATGATAATAACAATAAAAAAAAAGAACAGCATCCATGGATTATTACGATCTCTCTTTTGCTGGGCCTCTTGCCAGCGGGCCGGCTGCATACACTGTAACATGGTAACAAAGGCAAAAAAACGGAAAGTCGGGTCGTTACTGTATGTAAATACGAGTTCAGTCTACGTAGCCTCGGGTTACAACAGTGTCGCGAATAATGATACATCTAAACCGCACTGCATAATTACTGATAAGCGTCACCTCGACAAAACAATATTAAAGAAATTAACTGCACAATAAAATTACTATTCCCTCAATAAAAATGGTAGAACAAATGCCGAGTGAAATTTTTGTAAAGTCAACTGCAATACGAACTGACATTTTGAGTTTGGACCATTGAGATAAGTTCTTCAGAAAATAGTATGAAAAAAATAGGAATGGAAGATAAATGGGGATTAGAGGTGAGGAATACATGCGATGTGGGTAAATTAGTAAAATGCGGACGAGAAGATATAGAAGAACAGGAAATATGGGTAAGTCTAGAAATTATGAAATCATTACAATTTTACAAGAAAATAAAAAGAAATTGGGGAAGAGAAGCATATGTAGATTACTGCAATAGACAAGAAAGAGAAGGGTTAGCATGGATGAGAACAGGAACAATATCTCTAAGAGGGATAAGAGGTAGGGAAAAGGGAATTTGTGAATTGTATGTGGGGAAAAGAAAGCATAGAACACTATGTAACAGAATTCTAGGGTGTTGCAATGTGGAGAAAAAATGTTTGGGAAGAAAAATGGGAGAAAATAGAGAAGAGGATAGTAGCTATAAAAATGTTTTCGGGCAGGGAGGAAAAGAAGAAGTATTGGTGAGTTCCTGCAGAAAGTAAAAGAAAAATGGGCAAGAAATGTAAAGAATATAAGAAAGGAAGATGAGGGGGAAGAAAGGGACTAATTAAGCAATGAAGGAAGTATGGAGGTTATGAGCTACCTGGCAGAGCAGAGAACCAGGGTGTTATGTAAGCCAAGGTAGCAACAAGGTAAAGACAAATAAATGTAGCCAAAAGTTCGAAAAACTTTGGAATTTTGGAACATAATGAAAACAGTTCTTAATACCATAATAACTGACACGATTATAAGTTTCATAAACAAATGATATCGGAGGAACACAAATAAGTCCCAAAGAATCACTTTCATTGTTATAATCAACGCATAAATCAAGAATGATACGTTAAACTTTTCTCACAGCATTGAACTTGTATGCTAAGCCAATTACTTGTAGATAAATAAACATGAACATTATTCAGGAGATCAGCATACCTACAGGTTAGTAAATGCACACGCGGAATCCAGTTTTGAAATCGGAACTGAAAATAAATTCTTAAATTTTAGCAAGTAGCACTGCAAAGGTTGTGTTTGATAAGTGAATGAGAAGCTCTTGAGTCATGAAGTGGGTGATAACTCTGATAGGGAAAGAGAATGAATTTCTAAAGTTGGCATCATTTTCCGACTTTAAGTGTCATCCAGAAGTGTATTACGGTCACTGTTTATTTGAAGACCATAGTGCCTAAAGACCGCGTTCGAGTATTCACTTACGGCGGATTCAAGATGATTCTTTGAGTAGCATTTTAGCAACTCACGCCATCTTGGGTTTTCCATTGGTATTATGGACGCAATAATTTTAAGAGCTCTTAAGGTATTAGTGGTCCCGTAAGTAAAGTAGCTTTTTTATATTTTGGTGTTTTGGAAAATTTATTGAGTTTCTTGGTTTGGCAATGCTATTTACAGGATGCCATGACTAGTTTTGCGTACATTGCATGTATCAGTCTTCAGTTGTTAATAAACAATCACAAATGGGAGGTAACAAAGTTTGAACTTAAAGTACATCTAAAATGCTACCGGAAACAAGATTAAAAACTACTGTCGCAGCTCGAAGAATATATGAACTGGAAGAAGAAGGTGTCTTTGAGGCAAGGCTATAGTGAAAATTCCAAATTCTATAATAGTATACTTAACATTATGAGAACTTAGCCGCATAATTAGAGTATCATGTTAAACTTGCATGCAAATTTTTATGTTGCTACACCAAATAGTTCATTAATTATTAATTATTGTTTGTGGAAATATTGTGATAGTTAAAAATGTTCTACGCGTCAAAAAATTTGAGATTTTAAGTTGAGTGTTCGTTTTTGGCTAGTACAGAGTAATTTTAAAAGATCCGCATTCTATTTTTTGGAATACTCTTCTAACATTTGTTCTAAAATATTTTCCACGTGTTAGCTCTCAAAATTTTGAAAATATTAACTTATTTTATTACTTAACACCATATAATTTTCAAAACATGAACATTAACAAAAAAGGGGAATGTGAAGTATCTTATTTACATATTATGGAGGTATCCTCGAAGTTTCACGAAATTAAATGGAAAACTTTGACACGTGAGGCATTTTGTCTACTGAAAAAGGTTAGAAAAAGAAATTTAAGATAATTTTAAAGTCATGATTGTTACTTTTAACGATTGTTAAAGGTCTCTTTAAATTGTTACGTGATGGCCTAAAGTGTTAGAAATGATAAAAATAACATGCCATCTATTACTGTATACTCTAAGCTACCAAAATTGCCAAAAAAGAAAATTCCATGATTATCAACATTTTCAGTGTAGCCTTGCCTTAATGAGCTTGTGGTACAAAGGTGGTTCCAAAGTTTGAATAACGAAGAGGAAAACACTTAAGATTTAACACGTTCTGGAAGACCAAATGAATGTAGTGATACACGCCAAGTATTGCGAGAAAATGAGCACAAAGAAGTGCCCATAGGCTTTCGAAAGAACTTTCATAAAAGGATACCATGCATCGCCACAGTAAAACACTTGGAATATCATAGAGAAGTTGTAGTACTGTACTTCATGATCTGAGACTTCAACCGGCTGAACGTAGAGCGGATATCTGTCATCAGCTTAACCGTAATCCCATGGATGATATATTTGTTAGGAAAATTGTCACTTGTGATGAAAAATGGTTATATTACGAAATTCTGATGCTTCGAAACGGTGGACTGATCCCCGCCAACCAGCCAGTCTTCGTTAAAAATAAAATCAGTTTGGTCCCAAAGTAATATTGTGTGTATAATGGAATTTTAAAGGTGTCTGGGAGTTTCTTCCAAACGGGCGGGCGATTGATGCAAATATTTATTCTCAAAAATTGGAACGAGTTCATGACATTTTGAAACGGAGATACCAGCACTAGTTATCGAAATAGAGTTCTGTTGCAATAGGACAATTCAGCACCCCATTCTGCACAAAAAGACACGATAAAATTCAAGAATTGGGAGAAATAGAACTGCTACCACAGTCAGCATACAGCCCTGATCTTGCTCTATCAGACCATATCTTTTTTGATCTCTGGCCCATATTCTACGAGGAAGAAATTTTGAGAAATTTGAAGTAGTGTAAGTGGGAGTCACCGAATTATCATAAAAAACCAAAGACTGGTATCATCGTGGGATAACAAACCTCTCTGTACGATGGCCTAAGACCATGGAATCTGATGGTCTACACTTTGAAAATTAGTTAACCGTTTGTGAGAATACATTTCAAATAATCGTTTATGTTAAAAACGAAATTAATTATGAGACAGTATCAATATTTGAGTATCATTTAAAGCCTAACATCGTTTCTACACGCTCTTACCTCGTTTAATATGAAGAATAAATAATAAGTATTTTTAAGTCGAGTAGGTGAAGACATCTGAATGCACAATCAGATTTCCTTTGTTTAATTATACTATGGGCTGAACTGTAAGAAATGTGATTTATTGAGCCACGCCAAAATGTTTAAGCGGTTGTGGTTGCCAAAGCAACATATTCAAATGGTTGTAACACGGAAACGATAATATCGGGGTATGGGTTCCTACTTAAAACACTGTCTACTCAGTTTCATTTATCGTACACATCCTAAAATTATATAAGGAAAATTCTTACATCCGGTATATTGTGACTTTGTGGATTCGTAGAATTAAAAGTCCAGTTTGCAGAAATTCAAATCGTTCTTTATTTACGTAGAAATACACTCACAGTAGCAGTATTACATCACATACACAATCACGATCTACCAAGGTCGATGACCACAACAGCGTTCGGATTACATCTGTTTAAATCAGTTCATGACTCACTCTTGCGGAGTCGTCGCTTCCTTAAATATCTCATTGATAATTCAAGACCGTTCTGTAACAATCACTAGATGTTTCTAGAATAAACAAGACATCGAATGTTCTGTCACTAGACGAAATCTGAACCTTCCAGAAGCGTAAATTAATCTGTGCCAGCAAGTCCTTTAATCTCAGCTATCTTTATTTGTCGGCTCTTTGTGTGCACAAGCCGCGCTATCGAAGATGACGGTTTCGCGACTGTATGTTTTGTTAGGTTAATCGACCCATAATATAGTCCAAGTCAAATACTAACAGGCTGTTAACAGCCAGAAGGTTTTTGCTGCGTACCCACCCAGATTTTTGGTCTGACCGCAGGTTGATAATTTGGATGGTTACAGGATGATGTGGGATTTTTTTTGTTGAGGAAATTTTTTGTGGTAGCTTTCATAATATAAGGCTTAGGACTTTTTATTTATAGCTTATTTGCCTGGTGCCGGTACATTGGACCCGGCTTACAGGCTCTAAATTTACATGGGTTTATAGACCTTGGTATTGTTTTTTTTTATTGTCTTTAAGGTTCTTCTAAAACCCATACGGCGACCAGATCTGAGGCCGCCGAGAACCAGTTTTATCTCGTTATTTGTCTCTTTCTTTCTTTTTCTTGTTTTTATATTTACATACTTACACTGCGCTTATCTTGCACACACACACACACACACACACACACACACACACACACACACACACACACACACACACACTTGGGCATACCACGTACGTCCCAATATCACACGCACTACACTGTACATACTTGGCTATGTACAACATTTACAATGTTCGCAGTTAGGCTGTGCGGCAGCGGGTAGCTGACTCTTGGGCTGCCGAAGATGGCGGCCTCTTCCGGGGAGCGTGGCCTGAGCCAGGAGGGGTTGGGCGCGCATGATTTTGCAGTCGTGTTGTTTTTTATTTTGGTTTTTCTTCAATATGCTTTGATTCTGGCGTGTTTTCGGTGCTTGGGTTCGCCTTTCCCAATATTGTGTATGGTGGGGTTTTGATGGTGTCGGATACGTGCCCAGATGGAAGAGGCACGTTTATTGATGGCCTCGCTAATGTAAGGGACGTGGGTTTCTTGGTGAATGGTGGCAGTTGTTGTTCGGATAGGAGCAGACAGGATTTTGCGTAGGGATAGGTTTTGTAGGGTTTGGAGATACTTTAGGGCGGTGTTGGAGGCGTTGGCCGAGACCAAGCAGGCGTACACGACCACGGATAAAATAAAGGATCTATATAGGATGATCTTCGAGCGCAGCTTTAGCTGTTTGCTCCTAAATATGGGGGCACACATCTTTAATCGCTACCGCCCTTTGTTGGCGCTATCTTTTAGTTGGGTAGTTCACTGCATCGTGCGTGTCAAGGTCACGCCGAGGTACTTGACCTGCTGATGGCAGTGCAATACTTGACCATCGACCGTTAGGTCCATTGCCAAAGGGCGCCGCTTTGTAAAATGTATAAGCTGGCATTTGTTCGCATTAATTTTGATTTTCCAGTCATGAAGCCATGAAAGGAAGCGGTCAATGTACTGCTGCATCTCTAAAAGTCCATAACGAGGATTTTATGGTTGTATATTGAAGTGTCGTAAGCATACATTGCAACTTTGCATCTGGCGTCCACGGGGAAGTTGTTGGTGAAGAGTATATACAGGAAAGGTGACATAATAGCCCCTTGTGGTACGCCAGCATGCATCACTCTCTCCTTTGAGGAGGAGCGACCCACTTGGACTTAGAAGCAGCTGTGTTTTAAAAAAATTATGCAGCAATGGCAGTGAATTTTGGAGGCTGGGAAACTCTAGGTGCAGCTTGTAAATCAGGCCGTTGTGCCAGCACCGATCAAATGCGGCTTCTACGTCCAAAAATAGCGCCGACGTTGAAGCCCCGTTGTTAAATTACTCGGTGGCGTCATGTACTAGTTTTAAAAGTTGAAGGTGTGTTGAGTGCCCTTTTCTAAAGCCAAATTGTGAATTTGAAATGTCAAGCGCCGCAATTTGTTTTTGGAGTCGAAATAGAATTATTTTCTCGAGCAATTTACCAATAGCGGGCAGGAGACTAATGGAGCGGTAATTTTGAGGTTGCCTGATGCTTTTCCCATGCTTAGGGAGCATTATTACCTTGGCTAGTTTCCAAGTGTCAGGAAAATAATTTTTCTGCAAACAAGCGTTGAAAGTTTTGTAAGTTGCACCAGGGCTTTTCTCGGGAGATGTTTGAGTTCCTCATTAGTCACCCTGTCCGGGCCGGCGGCTTTCCCATTAGATAGCTTCCTAATGAGCTTGTACACTTCTTGCGGCGTTGTGAGGGGCAAGTGTTGCTCATGCCTCTGTGCCACCCAGTTTTGTACCCAGGTCTGGACATCCCGTTCTAACTCGGGGTTCGTCACTGGGTTTTCTGTAAATCTTGTTTCCAGACAGTCTGCAAAAACCTCGGCTTTCTCCTCAGAGGAGAAGCGCAGGCAGAGGTGAGTGTGTAGCGCCTCAGTGCCTGAGTTAGCGCTCGAGGAGACTTTAAATGCCTTTAATAATTTCCATAAAGAATTGTCCGAATTTGTGGTATTTAACATTTTCTGCTCCCACTGCTCAAATTTGTATAATTTAATTTGTTGCCGAATGACGTTGCGTAGCTATTTTGCTAGCGCCTTGTACTCAGGCTGGCGGGTAAGCCGCCAAAGTCTCGTCAAGCGTCGCCTCCTGGCAATGAGCTGCTCCACTTCAGGGTACGTGCAAAAACTAGGAGGGCTTGTGGTGTATCTGGTGGAATTTCTTTTTGCCGTGTGCAGCGAGGCGGTGTAGTGTTCAATGGCGACGTCGATGTCCGCCTCGCAGTAGTATGACAGCCTAGGCTGAGCCATCCCGTGCATTTCAAGGGTAAACTTGCTCCAGTCTGTTTCTGCGCGCCTCAGAGGGCCGGTCAGACCGGCTGTGATGGCGCCACTGATATCAAAATGCACTGGAAGGTGGTCGGAGTCTAGGCTGTGATACACAGTGAAGTTGTTTGGTAATGTCGCATTTTTTGTAATGACGATGTCCAAAATTTCAGGGTCGAAGTGCCCTGACTTGTGTCAAAAGGTGGATTTGGGGGGAAGTACACCTCGAGATCGTCATTTTCTGTTATAAGGTCTACTAGGAGATTTCCAGCCGCGTTAGCTCGACGTGAATACCACCAGGGGTGTCGAGCGTTGAAGTCTCCTGCCATTATAGCATGCTCCTCCAAAGTGAGGATTTGCTCGAGGTCGCGTCTACAGTCGGGGGAGTTTTGGGGCCGATAGAGGGCCACCAGCATCACCGTTTTGTTACTTAATCGTGTTTTAAGAGCCGTGCACTCTAACGCTGCCAATGGTTGCAGCGTAACAGGAGCATGAGCGACTTTGTTTTTTAGTAAAATAGCTGTTCCCCCTCCCTGTCTGCCTATTCTATCAGTCCGAAATATTTGGTAACCCCTGAGCTTGAAAGTGTGCTCCTGTTTTAATTTTGTTTCACAAATGAATGCGACGTCAATTTTGTTACGCCGCAGGTAGCTTTCAAGTTCGTGCTGCTGCCTGTAGATGCCGTCGGCATTCCACAGGAGCCCGCGAGTTAGAGATGTGCCTCCCCTTAGTTGAGCCATTTACTCGAAGATGTCCGACAGAAGCCATATGAGGGCTTCTAGTTTCTCACAAGTGCTGGTGCAGCTCTTAAATCTTGCGATAAAAGGCTGTACCTTCGGAGCTAGTTTCTGTAAGTTGAGCTCTTTAAACAGAGTAAAGAGCTCTTTGAGGCCTCCTAGGTCACCAGATGGCGCCTGGAATGGGGGAGCTATTGAGGGTTGGCCAGCAGGTGGCGGCACTGGTGCGCTTTTTCCCCTCATGGCGCCTGCAAATGAGACGCCATCTCTGACCAGGGCCGGGTTAGCAATGGGTCGTGGACCTGGTTGTGTACTTGGGGGTGCCCTGGCTATGGCTGCCAGTTGGCGACGGTGGCGTTCGTTGCGGAACGTCTCGCAACCCCTGTAGCTGGCAGGATGCGTCTCCCCACAGTTCGCACAGTGGGGTACAACGTCCTGCGTTGCGTTCTTTGGACAGTCAGCTAAGCGGTGGAGGCCACCGCAGAGGACACATCGGGAGGTCATGTGACACATCTTAAATGTGTGCCCTAGCTGCTGGCAGTTGAATCATTGTGTAATGTTATTTGTATTAAGGACCTCTACAGTGACAAGTATATGGCATACCTCTCTTTCTAGCAGAAGTCGCTGGTTTTGAGTGGTCCTATCAAGGGTAACCTGGAAGATTGGCAGAGGCCTGCCGCGTGATTTCAGTTGACGAACTAGGACGCCGGTGTAGCCCTTCGCCTCTAGGTCCTCGCGGATAAGGTCCTCTTCAAGGTCCTCAGGAGGGTGCTTCAGGATGTATCGGAGAAGTTGATCACTCCGCGGGGTGAAGCTGAAGTTCTCCACTCCGGTGTCCTTCAGCTTGGTCATAATAGGGATGGCGTCTTCTTTCCGGTTGAGGAACAGCTTTTAGGCAGTTGTGGGTATTCTGAAGCGTGTACGCGCCAGCTGGGAGGGAGCCCCGGAGTATCTGCAGGACTTTAGTCGCCTGCCTGCCGTCAGGAATGACGATGCGCGGCGGTTTCTGTGAGGATTGTTTTGTGTTTGTAGCCGCGGCTGAGGCTGATGCGCAGGCCATTGAAGGGGTGGGGATGGGTGTAGAAGTGGGGGTTGTTATTGACGGTTTTGCTGCAGTAGTGTTTGGCCATGTTGGCCGTTGGTGCTTGGGTGCCTTTGGTTTTGTGGTCGGAAGGGCAGGGAAGGCAGTGGATCATTCCAGATCTTCTTCCTCCTCCTCGAATGAGGACAGCGCCTCGTACCTGTTTCTTTTAGTGGCCTGGAGGGGCAGATGTTGCGTTTTGTTTTTCTTGCGCTCGGCATCCGAGTCGCTATTGCGGTGGTGGGGTCGCTTTCTGGGCGATGCTGCCTGCCAGCCTTCTCCCAGCTGCACCAGGTGTCGCTTTTTGATTGCGTGTTCCTGGTAGCAGCGTGCCAGTTCACTAGCTATATTTCCATAGTCCCGGGACTGTGAGGCCATGTTTTCCAATATTTCCTGGAGGTTAGATATTTCTTTTTGGATGTCTTTTACCTCCTTTTCTAGTTGGGCGTACTTTCGCGAAACTGCCTCGTCCTCCATGGCTCTGTGCTCCTTCGGGGCTGGGGTAGTGGCTGCTGTGACGTTGGCCAATGTTGGGCCCGAGGGCGGGTCGCTGTACGAGTGCTCCTTGCGGTGGGGCTGGAAAGGCAGCCGGCTGACCGCCTCGGGGGATCAGTCCGCTGCCAGCTGGTGGTAGTGCTGTTGCAATTGTCACTACGACCGCCGCCATCTTGTGGCGGGAGTCAATGTCTGTCAGCCGCAATTGTTGCTGAGGGTGTCGTTGTTTGGGGACGCCTCTTGTTGCGTGCAACAACGGCACGCAGCTGTGCGTCCCACACTCTTTTGTGGCGGATTTATGCTTAATACGCGTCACTATGCACTGTTTACTCACAAACTAGGCTTTAATACTCGTCACTGTTTACTCCAAACACTGTTCTCTCACAAACTGGGCTCAACGCGAACACCACTGTTTACTACTTCTATTCGCACTGTTTCACTTTGCGCATGGTCACTTGTAACACACGAATAGTTGATTTTCCAATATCCAATGTATCACTCTCTATATACACCAAACCAATGGAAATCTCCATACGGATCTTACCATCATAACCGCATCCGACAGACCGTAATAATCACCACAATCTATTTCAAGCGCGATCTTCATAATATAAACATGCGCTATGCTTGAATATATAGTTAGTTTATAAAATTCTCTTTTCAAACACAAATACTGTTAATTTGATATATTTTGAATATGGGTTCAAAACTTTATTTACAATAAATTTACAAAACCTAAATTAAATCTAAACTGCCTGCAATCAACATTATTACAAGTTGTTATCAAACTTTGTAAATAATTGCAAATCCTCAACCCTCCGGTAACATATTACATGTGGAGCCATCTCTGGACAGCAATGAGAGGTAGCTAACCGTAGTGCATCTTGCAATGGTTAGTAACCAAGATCATTTCTTGTTGTGGACAATCAAGATAACCAAAGGTATGTGTCGAACATATAAAAGTTAACAGGAGCAGGTTAATGTGATGTTTCTATACCATTCCCTTATGCTTCTTGGAACATTATACATATATTCACATCGTGATAGAAAGCTAAAAGTTGACCAGTTAGAAATAATAACAAAGTATTGAGAAGCTCAAACAAGCAATATATGCGAAACCTATTTCAAAAAAAGTATTTTAGAGAGATGTGCAAGTTTTTTATACATTTCTTATATTTATACAAAGCTATGCAGCATTCTCTTTAAATAAAAATGAAATATCTGTTATAGATACAGTTGGAGAAATCTCCAAGAATTAAAAGGATAATTAAAGAAATGTTTGATTAATTAAAACGACATAAGGGAATGCAGCACCGAAATTGACTAAACATATGGGAAAAAATAATTATTTTGTTTTTGAGCTAATAAAATACTTTGAACGTTTTAGTATCATAATTCAACTAAATTTATGAGTTTCAGGCACTTCAATACACTCACATGACAATTTAGATGCCCGTGCACACGTCCATGCCGGCCCTTCTATCCACAGAATTCTGTCATTTGAGTTTGATTGAATGTACTAAATTAATACATTTCAAATTAACGGACAAAATTTCTGGTGGAATTTTGTGTGTTGGTATGATGGTTATTTCTTACAATATGTGGCACCTTGGAAACAAAACACTAGCTACAAACATTGAAAACAAATTATAATGTTTATATATAATTAATAAGTTTTAGTGTGCCATTTAACATTTATGTAGGTATTTTATACATAAAAACGTGCATATAACTGTTATATAGGTTACAGGTAAAACATTCTTTGAAACGCCTAACCTTTAGTTGACTGTGTACATAGTTAGAATCATGAATAGGCTAAACGATATACGGGAAGAAACACACAAACGTAACACAACAATGGGAACATACTTGAGGCCTGATGTGGTAAGGAAACAAATGCCTGTGTACCAAAGTCTGCCTTCAGATGAAATCCTAAGGAGATGTACATTGGGTAAGAAACAAAATGCAAATGAAAGTTTACATAACATGATATGGCATAATTGCCCAAAAGAAAGATTTGTTTCAAAGAAGAGACTTTAGGTTGCTGTGACATCAACCATCAGTGAATTCAGTTTTGGTTGTTCTGCCTCAGTCAAGCTGCAGTCAGACATAAGGGACACAGATTTCACCAACATCACTAAACTTTAGCCAAGGGAAGGACCAATTACACTTACTTTATTCATCAACTTCTGCGCAGTTAACTTCTAGGACATCCAGAAGGACACTAAATTTGAAGAAAACTGCTGCAGAAGAGAGAAGAAAGAGGCAAGAGGGTCCCACTTATCTATCTGGAGGGTTTTAGTCTGTTTCAAGGCATGTAGCTGTTAAGGAAGATATTTTGGGTTTTAAAATTTGATTTACTCAGTTATAGTTTTACAACTTGTTTTGTCATTCAAAATGTTCCACACGATGCAGCTTTGGTTCAGTCACATGTTTATAGAAAGCAAACAAAGGTTTATAACATATGGAATTTTAATATTCATTATATTTTTAAAATTATTGGTATAAAAATTCAAAGGTTTAATCATTTTTGGCTTTTTTAGTTTGCTCCATATCTAATTTTTCCCTCTGTAACTAAAGGCAGTATAAGAAATTCATATGATATATCTTTTCTTCATAACCATCTGAACATTTTTATAAATATAAGAGTTAAAATTTTGAACATTTTCATCACGAGGAGCGGTTTGAATTTTGCCCAAATTTTGAATTTCACAAATTAATTACTCAAAAACTATTGAAGATATAAAAACCAAATTTTGTATTCTGTGTTCACTATGAATCAGAACTAAGTGGTAAACATTTCAGCAAGATTTACTGAAAATTGCTGGATTTGGGGTTTCCGGTGCTGTATCCCTTTAAGTTAAATTAAAACTGGCAGTTAAAGTAATGTGGAATGAGAAAAGGTTATATCCTACACACAAAATATTAAAAAACTGCAATGTTCATAATTTAAATATGGGCGTATTAATAATACTTCTTAAAACCATATTCAAATTTGCCCTGCCTCATCCTTGAAAGGTGCTACATTGGATGCCAATTTGGTTATGAACTCGTAACTGGTGAGGTTGGGTGTCAGATACCAAGCTTAGACTTCGATACGCCACTGCTACCAGAGGGTTGTGATTAAGTCTTTGTCCATTCCTAACCCAATCTCAGCAGTTACGTAACCTTTTGTGATATTCTCGTTTTCCGTTTTATAGGTAGTATGACATCTAAGCGGTTATCTGTCTAACCTAGCAACCCCGGATGCACTTGTCGTCAAAGCGGTAAACTTTGTTACATTATTCGTTATTGTTAGAAATTCTGCATATCCATTATCATACCAGTTACCTATTTTCTAATATTCTGTTTCCCATTGAAAATCCACATATTTTAATAGGCTGAATTGTCACAATTTTATACTTCTTTTATTACATACCAAACCTTTTAATTTTTCTGTAGCATAACATCTAACAGGTGGTGTATGGAATCTAATTTTCCTGGGTTTGTTGATTGGGCGAGAACTAAGGCGATGGTCATTAGCCATATCTTGCACTCTCATGAATATTAGCCTGGTGAATGATTATGGTATCTGCTGTAGATTTCCTGTGAACCCTGAGCTAACCAGGTTGGAATACATCAGACGATTTGCCAAAGAACTTGTAGAGCCTCATCTCAAACGCCGACTTCTGTACACCCGCTTGCCGCGTGAGTTGTGACTAAATATCAGTATAATTCCCCAGATGCCAGTTCCATATGAAGTCAAAGACTTCGGTAAGCAAGTAAGGTGCAAGAAATATCCACCAGGCTCTGACAGAAAAAATTAAAAATGTTCTGCAACAGCTGCAAGATACCAATTTGTGGAGCCTGCACAATTCCTGTATGAGTTTTTTTTTTTTTTTTTTTTTTTTTTTTTTTTTTTTTTTTTTTTTGTAATTTACGTCCTCCAACGTTAAGTCATATCGGACGATGAAAGGAATGGGTGAAATGACGCTCAAATGATTCCGGGATCCATAGAGCTTAGAGTTACCCGACATTCGTCTTTCAGGATAAGGGAAACCCACGGAAAAAAACCTTTTCCAGGTAACTCATCCTGACCGAGATTCGAACTCGGGACCCCTTGAACGTGAGGCAGACTCGCTACCACCACGCTACCGAGGCGGGCCCTGTATGACGTGATTGCCTAGAGTAGTGGCTTACCAATTTGTATGTATGCAAAACTTTGTGAGCTTTGTGCCGTCTACGGACCAAGAGTTATGAGTGAAGGAGTGGTCCGTGAATGGGTACGTTTATTTAAAAGTGGTCGAGAAAACGTTCTTGATGAAGAGAGGAGTGGTAGACCATCATTGGTGACGGACGAACTCGTTCAGACAGTTGATGCAAAAGTTCGTGAAAACCGGCGTTTCACAATGTCGGAGTTGTCTACTGATTTTCCACAGATTTCTAAGACTCTCTTGTACGAGATAGTGACAGCAAGATTGGGTTACCGTAAGTTACCGTCCTCACTCTGCTCGCAGAACAAGAGCCTTTCTTGAGTCCTTCAAGTGGGACGTTGTCAATCATCCACCTTACAGCCCAGATCTGGCGCCAAGCGATTATCACCTCTTCATGCATATGAAGACATGGCTCGGGTCCCAGAGGTTTGATGACGACGAAGAGCTCAAAGATGCGGTCACAGGCTGGCTCCAGGCACAAGCGGGTGATTTTTATGCAGAAGGAATTTCAAAGCTTGTGAACAGATATGATATTTGCCTCAATCGTTATGGAGACTATGTAGAAAAATAGTGCAAAGATGTAGTTGTAAGATGTATATATTAAAATATTTTTATTTAACATGGTGAATTTTTTGCAATCAACCGGAGGTTACTTTCTGAACGGCCCTCGTATAAAATTAGCCAACATATGGATTATATAACACGTAGAAAAATTTTAATTGGTTTGCATATGTTCCCAAATTTGCGAGTTCTGTTAACTGTAATTTATTTTCTGTGTCAAAAGTTGTTCAGTGGCATCAGTCAAGGTTAATATTGAAATGTCAGCTGAGCCCCTTCACTAGCGAAGTACGAGTCATGGTACTGAGTATCTGTAACCCATCCTCACCAGCTGCGTTACAAAATAACACCTCACCAGTTAGGGGTTAATACAACGTTTTGTTTTAAACGATTTTACTCAGAGGCAGAATTCGATCTTTATCTTCAAAACAAAAATGGCGCTGTTTTGTTCAAAGACTAAAATATGTATATAAAACTCTTGCTACTTTAACTAACCAGTAGAGAAATAATAATTAAAAGGGATGTTTGTCTTTATTGCATTCCATCATACACGTTTACAAATTATTTATCAACGATGTCGACCTATAAGGTAAGGGCATTATTGACCATGTGCCCAATGCTCTGCACCCTTTCTACCAATGGAAGGGGACCTACATTACATCATAATACCTCTCCAAGGTGACACGCGGTTTGCCCATAATTGCCCTACAATGAGTCCTGAGCTATCATCAAGTTTCCTTCATCTTGCATTTTTCTCTCACAAGCAGCCATGCAACTATTGAACATTCTATATTCTTGAGTATCACTAACTCATTATCTTGCCGATGCTATCGGTTGCTAAAGGAAATCCATACTGAATAAATACAAGAAATCGATATTCAGAACATAATGTCGAATAAATGTTTCTCGCCGCTGGATTTGGCAAATGAAGTGAACAGATGACTCCTTGAAAGAGACACAGAACATCGCCTTTATGTTAATCTCGCACCCAAACTCCGTGTATCTGTTTTATTTAAATAAAATGTCTTCATTTCTTTCCCTTGTGTTCCTGGTCGTCTTCTCCACTCGTACTTATATATTCAGTTATCTGCTTAACTTCCCGAGTTACTTTAAATTACTCTTGTAAGCTGTTTTTATTATTTGCTCGCTTTCTACTTCTTATGGTGTCCCAAGTTTTTTAAACCTCCTCAATTCCTTTAAAGTTTCTTGTATTTATTTAATCTGTTTTAGTGCTTCCTCTGCTTTCCTTCATGCTTATTTTGTTTCTCCATGGATTGTCTGATCCACTTATGCATTAATTAACAGAAACAATTCTTTTTTCTTTTCCTATTTTCCATCTGCAAACTAGTTGCCTGCATTTGTTACCTCCGTTTTTGAGAAGCTTCACATTTACCAAGCGGAGTGTCTGTTCGAATTCCTAGAAATGGTATCATTATGGTTAACGGAATTTGAATATGTCATTAGATCACTCAGTGAGGTAACCTAATTTATCTGAATATGTATATTATATCAAAGTCTTCCATTTTTTGATATGTCTATTACAATCTGACGTCGCAGGCAACAAACGGGCGACCGATTACCCTCATAGAAAATAAAATGTGCGGACCAAGAGACCACATTGCATCTCATAGTCACTCTTCTTTACTGATATATGAGTATAGTTAACTTAAGCTCAACCATATAAGAATTGTCATATGTAATTATTTTTAGATTACTGCCTAAAATAATCCTCAACAATTACAGCTTCATGTCGATTTTGAATCCGTGGTAGGGCGTTAATTCAAATTACACTATTTTCATATTTTGTCATTGTATTCTTATCCATTCGGCACCAATTGGTCCTCGGTCATCCTTGACGTTGTAGTAACTAGAAGTTTGTTTCGATAGTCAATAGGAAGACATTCAATTGACATGCTCTTTCGAGTACTTTGCACGACTAGGTTATAACTTTTAAAACAGGTAACCCTTAGTTACACTGCCAAAAGCATTGCAATACCTAAAATGTAACTAGTAACTAATAATAATATATAAAGTAGAACTTACAAGGTAGCAGTGTTACTTGTACAAGATCTGAGCACTTCTATTCTTTTTGGAGGGGCAAACATTTAAATTACTCTATTGTTGAAGTTAGGGATTTCAGCACTTTTATCTTCGTGAACGGAACAAAGTGCAAAGGAATTAAGCGTATCTTGGCCCATAGAGTTCCTAAGGAAAGAATCGTATCTTGGCCCATAGAGTTCCTAAGGACTGAAGCGTATCTTGGCCCATAGAGTTCCTAAGGAAAGAAGCTTATCTTGGCCCATAGAGTTCCTAAGGAAAGAAGCTTATCTTGGCCCATAGTGTTCCTAAGGAAAGAAGCTTATCTTGGCCCATATAGTTCCTAAGGAAAGAAGCTTATCTTGGCCCATAGAGTTCCTAAGGAAAGAAGCTTATCTTGGCCCATAGAGTTCCTAAGGAAAGAAGCGTATCTTGGCCCATAGAGTTCCTAAGGAAAGAGGCGTAATTTGGCCCATAGAGTTCCTAAGGAAAGAAGCTTATCTTGGCCCATAGAGTTCCTAATGAAAGAAGCGTATCTTGGCCCATAGAGTTCCTAAAGAAAGACAACTCTTCTTTAGTGAGACCTCTCTCTGCCTCGTCTGTTGGAATTGGAGTTGTTAGTGGAATTTGTAGCGTATTATATACTCAGAAAATGCTTTCTCAAAATGGTATTGTACGAAAAAATATAGAGTTCACAAACTGAAGGGATATATTTGAATGAATCGTTACTGTAAACCACTGATAGTTCATTTTTTTAACTTTTCGTAGATCATGAAATTGTAATCATATGCAAAGATTTTGAGAGTCAGCACGAACATTTTCTCTGAACGTAATGCATTTCTTTAGGTCATTAATTCCAAAAGTTTCGAATGTGTAAGA
Organism: Mantis religiosa; assembly: GCA_030765055.1. Taxonomy (NCBI): domain Eukaryota; kingdom Metazoa; phylum Arthropoda; class Insecta; order Mantodea; family Mantidae; genus Mantis; species Mantis religiosa. The sequence continues at coordinate 36,326,882 of CM060958.1, read as the reverse complement.
CGTTGGATTGTCCTTTCATTTGGCTGCCCACTGTGTCACACACTTCTTTGGCATATCAATTCAGATTTGCTTCAGAACTGTAACTCTGTCGCTTTCTGGAGGGAGGAAATGAAAATGTGTAGTGTTTAACGCCCGCTTTTACTACATACGGCATCGCAGGCGATGAAACCGATGATACATGATATGAAGATGGAGCACCGGTGGAATGAGATGGCGGGGGAAACCGGAGATCCCGGAGAAAACCCGCCCCAGCGCCGCGTTGTCCACCACAAATCTCACTGGGGTCGCCTGGGATCGAACACGGTCCGCCTTGGTGAGAGCCAAACGGTCTAACCACTGAGCCACGGCGCGGCCTCTGGAGGGAGGAGCAAAATTATGGTCAACCTGGTATCTTCTACTGTTCTCAAGAATTTCAGACACAGCTGATATAAAATACCATAAAGCATGATTTGTTGTACTGAACTAACTGTTATAGGAAGTTCTCTGTTTTAGGTTTTCTTGTACGTACATATAAAACTACACGGTTGTTGAGAACCTAATTCATCATTTCTAGTTTTTCTTCTACCTTTAAAGAATAAAAGTGACTTTTCAGTAAATAATCCACTCTATGTATTTTAACATTGCACTACTCTGTCCACCAAATAATGAAGATTCCAACAAGCATTAACTCGGATGTTAAAACTTCATGTAACGGCCGCAACTGGCTGGCCCCAGGGGTTGCTGAATGCGATGTACGAATAGGAGAGCAGGGGAGCTTGAGGAAGGTATAGACACCTGACGGGCAAAGTGTGTAGAGGGGCGAGGAATAACCGCCGGTACATGAGTTGGCCTAGGATTAGGATTTCATTACGGAGGGATTCGGTACGTAGGCCACCATGCTGGGCCCATTGTTCCTATGACCCCAAGTGGGGCTCCCCCGGGAGGAAGGATGAGGCGAAGTAGACAGAGGGCGCCCGACCCAAGTAGCCACGACAGTACAGAGGGCAGGGTCCCTAGACTTTACTTGAATAGAGACTTCCCTCGACAGGCCAGGACGACGGGCACGCTACCCTACTGCGTGATAGCAACGAGCCCAGCAGCCGAGGTCCAAAGGGCCCAGTTAGGCGATCCGAGTCCCAAAGATACCTAGCTGACGGTCCTGAAATGGTCCCAGCAGAGGAGCGGAAACCGACAACTGACCTACCGGAGGAGGAAGTAGTTTTTCTCAGAGAATATCATCCTGCCATGCACCTCCAAGACACCCGCTGACACTTCTACCCTGAAAGAGACCACCAGATGAAAGATGATGTGAAATGATAATGGAGATGAAATGGAGCGACAGGAAATTTTGGTGATGTAATTAAGCTACCCAGCATTTGCCTAGAGACCCGGGAAAACCCATGAGTCAGGTAGGCCGGCCATGGGAATCGAACCCGCGCCTCCCAAATTACGGGCCACAGAAGAAATCGCCTGAGCCATCCCGCTCGGTAAGTGTGAACCTAATGTTTTGCTTCGCCACAAGGAAATTTGTGCTGTTGTCGTGTACAACACAGCTGGTTCCAAGATTCCTAATGCTTACGAATCTTGGAATAATAAATTAATGTATGTAATGATTATTACAAGTGAATTACATATAGATTACATGTTTTCCTCAAACATATCGGTGGGGCTCAGTCTCTCTAGCCCTGAATGACAGTCCGCTCCTATCTAAATAATTTGTGCAGTAAGTTTTTGTCTATATTTTATGATTTGCAAGTTATGCAAATGTCACCCAAGATGAGTAGGACTTCTGAGGACATTTTCAGAAACACCATATTTGGTACCAACTTTTTATTTTGACGTATTTGTTCACATACATAAGCAAATACGCACAAAGATAGACATTATTTATAAAAAATATCCTTTTTAGATTTAGAATGCACCCAACTCACGTATTTTCGGTGAAATCTGAATATAGAATTTTTGGGTCGAGTGCAACAGTTTCCCTACTTCCTGTACGTTTTTTGTAATTTATGTCCACTAACGTTAAGTCATATTAGAGGATGAATGAAATGGATAAAATGTTGCTCAAATGAGCCCGGGATTCATAGAGCTTTGAGTTTTCCGACATTCTTCTTTAACGATAAGGGAAAACTCCGGAAAATATCGTCAGGTAACTCACCTTGACGAAAATCGAACTCGGGATCTCTTGAACGTGAGGCAGACATGCTAACATCTACGCTACATAGTAGAGGAAATAAAAAGAATCAAATAAAGTGTAGCTATTTTCTTTACCTATTGTTTACCAAATCTCTAGCAAAGTGAACACACTCTGAGTGTATGATTCTTTAATCTGACATTTGCATACTTTTAACATAACTGAAATGTATTCTCTTGTTTATGTATTCGTTTATTTTTGCTCCTCGCTTAAAGTTAATTTAACTTACACTTGCTGCACCTTGTATACATTTGTTTTCCTCTTTTGCTCATTTTTTATCTAAGCCTTCTTCCACTTCTGGTTGAATCCCCGTGCACAAAGGCCCCAGAATATACAACCGCTGCACAAGACGTGACGGAAATGTCGCCAAAGGACAAGCCTCAACCCGTTTCCCCTGGTCTAATTTACTATCTCCGTCTCATGTACCTCACAACCAGATTTCTCGCTCGATTTATCGATTCCAAAGAATCGAACACAAGGGAGTGTGACTCCATTTGCGCGTGAGATACTTTATTTCTTTCTTTTTTCGCTCGTACCATTCTCTTTCCCGTGTTTGTTCGACACTTCCTTCTCTTGCCATAAATCAGCTTTATTTACCTACATCCCCTAGGACGCGCATGGTATTGTTCCTTGGAAACAATAAAATGTAAAGGCTGTGCTGCGAGTGGACAGCGCCGTGGGCCATTTATGGGCGGCGGTGAAAGTGCCAAACACAAACCTGTGGGCGCATAAAGAACTGCTAAAATAAAGCTTGGGGTGAAAACTGGAATATTAATTTGAAATAATAATATATTCATAGTCTGTACCTAAGCTGATAAGCTAACAGTTTATCAATATGCATTACCCAACATATCGCATTGTTTAATTTACTTTCTCTGCCATATACCTATTGTAAGCAGAACGCTCAACCTTAAATATGCATTTTCAAGCCATTTTCAGCGAAAAAAAAAACATTATTTTATAAATTTGTAATTTACCCTAATGGCACAAAGACTTTTCCGCCAATTTCCCCACATTTACCTACTTCCGGCAAAGGATCAGGTGGGAGAATTCAATCAAGTACTAGGGAGTCAAGCTGGACAAGGGCCTAACTTTTCGGGAACACATCCAGGAGCAGGCTCATCGGTCGTGTGGTGCCGTGGCATCACTATACCCCGTGCTTAGGTCTGCGATGTCTGTTTCCCTAAAGTTGCGCCTCTTTATGGCTCTGGTCCTTCCTGTCATGCTCTGTGCGTGCGAAGTATGGGGTATGGCCGCAGGCTCAAACCTGGTTCTGCTCCAACGTGCACAGAATAAATGTCTTCGGATTATTTATTCTGTTTGCACAAGGTTCCCCGTGAGACTACTTCACGAGGCTTCATCCCTCCGATATGTGGAGGATGAAATTAGGCGCCGGACGACAAAATTCTTCGAGGGTTTGCCCCAACATCAGAGCGCCCTCGTCAGATCCCTTGGGGTTTATGCACCTCGTGAGCGTCGCTTAAAGCGATACCGGTTACCCCGCATGTCTTGCGGTCATTACCAGTAACCACATGATCTCCATTCCAGCCTAAACTAAATTACAGCTATCCAAAATTTATTCAGGAAAACTCAAAATTATATATCTTCTTCCTAGTTCATTAACTAATCCACCAGCGGTGCACGCTGTCTGTAGCACCCGGATCATCATTCCCTGAGGAGCAACAAGCTACCTCCCTTCTCTACCCCCACTAAATCTACACCCGTCATTCTGCAACATCCACATCCCGCCATTACGTGGTTAAGCTCTTCCCAGAGCAGGTACACGATTTGACCACCCTTCGGGCTGTTCCAAACAGCCCGCCAGCATGGAGTTGAGCTGAGTTGGCACAAAGACAATCTCTCTTAAAAGTTTATATTTAAACTGTTCTAATTAACACCGCGACAGAATAGCTCTTTTCTGATGAATATATTGCCCAGCCGCTTCATGCTCCACCTCTGCCCAAAACGGGCGTCACGAGAATTGGCAGTATTGGAAGGTGAGACGAGGTCAGTGTTCCAGCCCCTCCTCATCGGTATGTGTAGTTTTCTCAACAGGGAGCCGTTACTCATTGCATCAACTCTTTAAGGGGAGTCGAAATGCTCTATCTTGCCAGTGTTGATGTTTGACCAATTATCTCACCATCTATTTTATATGAGATAAACTTTTAAGGTATATTCAACAATACCTTTAGAGTTTATTGAGGAAGAATAAAATACTTAAGTTCATTATAACTTTTTTGGCTTTTTCAAATAAAGCTCTTAAAATTTTATTGAAAAATGATGGTCCTTAAGTTTTAAAAAAATACATATTCAGAAACTTTTTGATTAAAATAAAGCTATTTAGATGCAAATATGTGATAAATAATTCAGTCCTTAGTGTCAATTAGTTTCTGACATAAAGGGGCACTTGTACAGAAAATATCACTTTTCAGAAACTGCTTTCAAACATACAGTTTTAAGAAAATTCCACTTTGGATGTTTAGAAATTCTCAAAATCCTCCAGCTTCATAGCCCTCTGTATCATCTACTTGGATTTGATCCCTTCTTCTTTTTACTGACCTAGCCTTCTGAGACATATGTCCTGCCACTTCTTCTCTCTTATGCAACCCTGTCGTACCGAGCTGTTTTAGAATATTTCTGGTCATTTAGTCATTCCCATTTCACTTATTCTACCAGAATTCCCTTCATTAAATGAGATAACTACATCATATGCACCAAGATGTAGAGCTTTTAGACCAACAACAGTTTTATGTACTCGATACCAAACTATACTATTAAAAGATCGTTCACATTTTGAGTTTTCCCTGTCAAACACTTTTTCAGTAATTCTGGATTAGGCGAATCTATATAAAGAGATTTCAATTCCAAAATTACTGTCTTAGGCATGAAATTCATCTGGTTTAAACCAACTTCTGCATCTTTATATTTGCACCAATCCACAGATCAGAATTTGTACAGTGATTTGATGTAAGTGGAAGTTTATATCTGGTTATGCTCTCAATATTATTTGAATTTTCTCTGATAACTTCCTGTAACATTCAGTTACTTGGTTGACAGTTCAGTCTGTCAGACGTCCTCTGATGGTTTTACCAACAGCTAACTTTGTTTTCACAAATGTCTTACTAAGTTGTCGCAATATTGCACCTATTCTTTTCTGTACATATCAGAAACATTCCAGTTTAACTGGTAGTAAATCACGATAAAGTTCAGTTCAATCACTGATTCAATGGAGATAGATCAGTTCAATCACTGATTCAATGGAGATAGAATCATCGTCCTGAACAAAATAAACAGATCTCTTCTCTAACACAAATATTTACGAAGTAATTGATGTTTTAAGAAGTGAATGTACCAACATTCTCTGAAAACTACTACGCAGGAATATATTAAACAATATTTTTAAACAATTTACAATTAGCGTAATTATGTGAAAGTTACACCAAAGAGAGCGAAATGTACGAAATATTCATCTGCAATTAAAATATAAAAACGTAAAAACGCAAAAATCTGATTTCAACTCCTTTTAAGAGGAGTTTATAGGGACCTAACGAGGCCGAGTGTACCCGGACCTGATATCCCAAGTGCAGAAACTCCCATATGGAACCGAACCCGAGCCTGCCATGTAGTAAGTAGGTATGCTGATATTTGCTTTTATGTACTTTACGTTAATCGATATAAACATTCGAAGAATTTCGTTCCATGTTACAATTGGAATAGAGGAACACAGTAGATTTAACCGATAGTCAAATGTTTCTAAAGCTGAGGTATGTGAAGTCTTTCAAATCTATTTCTTTTGGCATGATTTGAAGTGAGAAAGAAAGAAGAAAAGTAAGTTTCACAATTAGAGTTGGAAGATTTAAACCAGTGACGAAAAATGCTAGATACCTTTGCTTGCAGTGTAAGCATTTTATAAACGCAGTAAAGGAAAAATGTGTTTCCAGGATTCTTTCCTACATTCTAAGTAATATTTAACTTTCAGTTAAGACTTCACTTGAACCACGTCTCAGATGAACTTTTTAAATCTAGCAGAACGAATGTTACGTCTGGAAGTTTGTTAAACTTAGGATGTGGAGTAGGAGATTTTCTTGTGTGGGGAGAGCTAATGCTTCCTTCCCCTACATGAAGAAATGTGACACGAGGACCGAAGTTCCTACTTAAAGTTTTTTGGGCATTGCGCCTCTCATAAATTAGATGCTCAGAGTTTCCAAACAGCATTGTAATGGGAGCCCTACGGCTATTGGCTCCCCCTCTAAGCAAACATATTGCTACTGGAGAGCTTTTTTCTGTCGTTATTTTTGTAAAATGTGACGTGTTTATGTTGCAACCAACCCTTCATCCCAGCGCCTGCGGAACATGTGACTTCCAGGAATGTCTTACACTCACAATTCCAAAATAATTTAACTGAAAGCATTTTCTTGTTTGTATGGAGATGCGTAAAAATAACTGGCTGAATCTAGAAATGGCTTAGGATGTTCCCTCTCCCTTAATGGTTTATAGGATTATTGGTTCGATTTTAAACATTTCAATGTGTCCTCTTTGCATTTTAGGTATAGGAAGCTTTGATATGTATACTTAAAGCTATACAGCCACCAAGTGTAGTAAAACAATAGAATGTTAAAATAATGAGAACAAAAGAAAAAACAATCGCACATCTCAGAGATGTATTCAACGTCTGTCTTGTAGCCTCTGGCTTTAAAACAGTTGGTAGGGTAAAGGCACCATATTTCGGATAGGTGCGTAATTTCGGATGGTAGATTTTCTAGTCGTTGAGCTAATGCACTCCCTGGGAAATCATGTGAACAAGTAGGAGGAAGTAACAGGTGAATACAGTGAACCTCTAGCCATTATGCAGTTAGTTGCGGTGAAGTAGCATTCGTAACTTGTTTTGTTCACGATCAGAGTGTTTGAAGACAACTTTTCCTTGAGCTTAAGGTAAGGTGCTAAATCACGTAATTACTGCCTGTAATATATTAGTATTTGATGTTTTTCTTATATGCATTAACATTTGAAATTACTTATATCTTGTTTAATCCAAGCTGTTATTTATCCAGTAGGGCGGAATTCTTAATTTCAGATTTCACAGGGCATCGTAATTTAGGGTATCCGAAATTAGGAATGAACAATATTTTACCGATCTAAAAGACTTTTAGTTCATCAGGTGGCACTATTACGCAGAAGGAGGTGGTCAAAAGAAGCAAAGAGAGAAGCAGTAAAGGCCGTCAAGGAGAAGAAAATGGGACTTTTAAAAGCTTCCAAATGGTGTGGCGTACCTCGCTCTACACTAGAGAATTATTTAAACCACAAACTGAAAGATATTGTCAGTTTATTACTACAGAAATCGGAGAAAAGTGCGCACTTGGTGAGAAGCTGGAAACCGAAATGACTGCATACTGTACGGTTATTGACGTTCGCCTTTTGGACTTAGAAAGACATTAGACGAATGACATTCCAGCTAGCTTTAATCAACAATGTAAAGCAATCATTTAATTCGAGTAGGGTATGACTGGAAAAATGTAGGAGGGAGTTTATGAAAAGATGCTATCAACTGGCTTATCGTACTCCACAAAAGTACCCGAAATTAGGTACAATTTTTGTAACCTAATCCAAATGCTCTTTAATGGTTTTCATTATGTCTTATGTAAAATTACTTTATAAGACAATTTTTGATTAATAGACTGTAAGCTAATATGAATAAAGGACGTTGTCACAGAATTTCGTGTCTATTGATGTAACATGTAGAATGCCCAAAAATAAAAATGGTGTCCAAAATATGGTGCCCTTGCCCTAGCAATTCAGTGCCTTTAGGGAGTTATGTAAATCAATTGCACATACTTATGAAATCTGAATAAAACTCGCATCTTTCTTAGAACGTGTTTAGAATTTAATGCCACGTGTGCATTTATTACATTAAATTCATTTAAATGCTCATTCTAATGTAAACATTTTATTAATTAATAAGAAGTACGGAGACAATAATATGAATTCGAGTCCAACATTAAACACGCTGGCTTCCAACAAATGAAGCTGGTATTCATAATTTATCTATACTATTTATCTAAATCTGTAACAGTAATGGGGAAGCTTATTTTAAATATAATGAGTATAGTTTCTTTATGCATATTACCCATTGTGCTCAGCTGTATATATTACTATGAGCGAAGGTATTGTTAAAAGATGTGTCTTCAAAAAGTACTTTATTCGTACCGACTGGTGAATAATGTATACCTTATTTAAAAAAAAAAAAAAAAAAAAAAAAAAAAAAAAAAAAAAAACTATTTCATGAGACAAACATTTATTGCGTAATTTTTGCGAGCTTAATTTTAAAAGTTTTGGAGGTAAAGCTGAAACTGAAAGCTAAACAACCCCTCATAGACTGAGATATATATAAAAACATTTTAAAGATGAATAAAATATAACGAAAGGGAAATTATTGGAAAGAACTGGTGACCTTGGTCAACACAGGGCTTTTTCGGTCTCTTTCCCCGGGCCGCTAGGCGAATACTGGGTAGGTGAATTACACGCCCCCGAATTTCCTGTGCCTCAATTTTATCTCCATTATCATTTCATGTCATCTCTCATCTGGTGGTCTCTTTCAGGGTAGAAGTGTCGGCGGGTGCCTCGGTGGTGCTTGGCGGGATGATATGCCCCGAGGTAAACTACTTCGTCCTCTAGTAGGTCGGTTGCCGATCTCCACGCCTCTGTTGGAATTATTTCGGGACCGCCAGCCAGGAACCTTTGGCGCTCGGCTGCTGAGCTCGTTGTCGTCCCAAGAAGGAGAGCGTGTCTGTTGTCATGGCTTGTCGGGGCAAGTCTCTAAGTAATCAGTAGGGTCCCTGCCCTCTACACTCTTGTGGCTTCTTGTTCGGTCACCTTCTGTCTCCTCTCGCCTCATCCTTCCTCCCATGTGTGCCCCACTTGGGGTATAGACACAATTGCTCACGTACCGAATCCCCTCTGTAGTGAATTCATAATCCTAATCCTTTGGGGAACCACCTTACATTCATGTAAGTCACAAGGAGCCAGATAGAAAAACTCTAATCAGAGAGTGTGGATGGGAGATCGAAAACCAACCTCCAGAATGCCGGTGGAGCTATACGACTGGGTCCAAACGACCTATCTGTAGACAGGCCCTTTAACCTCACACCTGACTATATGAATGTAAACAAGGGTAAAGAAACAGTTTAGTACATGCTGGCTATGACAGATTCATCTCTGAACTCTTCTCCAAATTGAAGAATATTATCTTAAGAACACTCATGAAAAAACAGCAAAAGAGGCCGCCTAATTATTCCCTGGTACCCTCACCAAGATGTGAAAAGGAATATAACAGTTGAACTAAAGGAATATTGGCGTCTTAAAGGTCTATCAGGGAACCTAGCAATGAAACTGTTTGAAACGTACGCTGTTAAGGAACTTCCTACTCCCTCAAATATTTCATCATGATGAAATTTTGGTTCCCTATTTATAATCAGAAGTCTTTTTCTTTGTATCATTCTTTTGGGTTAAAATCCCTTATTAACTTTTTATTTACTTAACAAAACCTGTAAAAGAAAATTTTTAAAACTTATCCGACGCCACGCTCCGAGAGATCACAACAAAGGCCAATTTCTCGTCCAAGCCTTTCCACATTCAAACTACTCCTAAGAGAGGACCTACCAAACGTAACCTACAAATGTTTGTGTTACACGTGTTTCGTAGTAATATGAGGTGACGGCTTTGTGTGGATTTGAGCGCTGTCTGTTCATTTCTTCTGTTTGTTAGGTGGATCTCTAGCCGTGCTGAGCTTAGCTAGCGGGTTTATACCTCAAAGGATGACTTCACATGTGGTGTGTGTATGTGTTTGTTAGTGATATAGGCTTAGTGTGTCCAATGTAGCCTTTTCTAGGGCAAATAACTGCAGTCTTGGTCATGTATTATCATTCAACTATTTATTGTTCGCCTCTTTATGCTCTTGTTATGGGAAACAGGTGAAGAACCATAATTTTATTCCGACTCTGTAATTGTTATTTGGGAGAAAGTTCTAAGGGCAATATCCTGACATTTTAACGCTTAGGTATGTTGTGATTCAAGTAAATTTAACTGTAATCTGTGTAGGCAGTTGTTAAATTGTGAAGTAATATGAGCGATTTTAAAAGTCTGATGAATTCTGTTTCAGTGTCGTATGAATGAAAGAATTAATGAATGAAATAGCTGAGTATGTCCCATGAAGGGCAAATGCCTCGTACCTTTTTAAGGGTAGGGTTAGCTCAGTTTTACTAATGTGGTGAGCTACTCCACGTTAGGTTTAATGCTGTTCGTTGGATATGATACTGTTTGACACTGCACCATAGCATTTCACTAAAACAATGGTGGTTTTATGTTGCTGTTCTAGTCGCTGCACAGATGCCTTCCTACCGTCTTTCATTCTTCTCTTTCTCTTGCTATGCCTGCCCATTGTCCTGCGTGTCCTTTGAAGATGTCCGCCCATGTGCGCCTTGGCCTGCCTTGCGTACTTTGGCCAAAAATGAGAGGTGTTCAAAGTGAAACCTCATCATTTAGTAACCTCACGGATAGTTTTATATCATCATCGTCATCATAATTAAAAATTACCCTTATATTTTAATTGCATTTCAAGCTGAGGGTGTTATGATCACAGATCATTAACTATACCACAGGGAAATCACTTACTTTGTTCAGTAAAAGGCAGCAATATGTGTCTTAACAGTAACTGAACTAAATAAGCTCTTTCTTGTGGCATTTTTTGGCAAAATCCTTTTCCCTTTGTAACTTATAACAAAATTAATACAAATAATTGTTCAGTACAACACATATATAACACACATACTAAACGCATATCCATTATATTAGAAAATATACAGAGATAAAAATGTTTTTCAAAACTATACAGTTTTGTGGGAACCCACTAACACAAGACACTTTCAGTTAAATAAATCAATTGATCTTCTCAAAGACACCAGCTAAAGAAGGAAGGGCAAAGGTATTACCAGTAGTATTGCTATAATATACACCTACGTGGGTCAATATAAGACCTTTGTGGTCAATCCCCTTAAAAATCACAACAAACGTGTTTATTTTGCCTGATACAGCTCGCCTAGAAAGCCAGAAATTAATTGATTACATCGGCTTGAGAATAAGTCTACTCACTTTTAAGGGTTTCATGGAGTCATATTGTCAGATTTTGCAGAAATAAAATTATTCATATGGTAGTATTTAAGAGCATAATTCACAATTGCAAAGGGGAGTGAATGGTTGCCTGTATATAATATAGGATGCTGGTTATTATAGTGTTGGGACATTTTGTTTTAAAATAGGAAAGGAGAATAATTGTCATGGAAACTGACAAAGGAGAAATGCATCAAAGTTATAGTTACCGCACTATATATTTGATATTACGTATTCATTTTTTCTTTCTTAGCACAACGTTACTTTTTATTCTATGTTAATATGCATAACTAAATTTAGTATTTAATATTATACTTGTACTACAAGATCTGAGCTGCAGTAAAGAAATAGAACGCCATAAGGTCCATGAAATCGTTGTATTCTGTAAGAATAGAGCATATATGTTTGAATAAAGCTCTGAATACCCCACAGACTTGAATCTGTGACAGCCGTACGAAGACATCTATATAGAGTCCAAAATATTCCAGGAAACAGCTAAGCATTAACAACTATGCCTGCCTCTGTAACGTATGTGGTAGTATGTCAACCTCATGTTCAAGAGGTCCCAAGTGAGTTATCTAGATAAGGGGTTTCCTTGATTTTCGTTGTCCTAATGATGAACGTCGGTGACTCTAAACTCTATGGACCCTGAACTCATTTCAGAACAATTTCACCCATTTCATTCATTTTTCGATATGACTTAACGTTGGAGGACGTTAATTATAAAGAAATGACCAACTATAAATTACCTAGGACGAAGATCGATATAGGGTTGACCATCATAGTCCCAATTTCATGCAGTTCTTTGGATGTTGACGAAACAGCTATGAGTTAGAATGTTTGTCTCGTTGGTATGGGCTGGTAGGGAATGGACATTTAGTGGAAGACACTGTACCGTAATAAAGTGGAATCAGAGAATAAAGAGTTTACTCTTACGAGCTAACTCAGTATTTAGTCACCAGTAACTTATCTACAAGAAGTCCCTTGAAGGGACTTGCCCCTTGTGTCTTTTGTCCCTCTTGTCGCTGTTATCCCTTTTGTGTCCATGAAGGGCAAATGCCTCCTGCTAGAGAGTATCTCTGTTTCACTAACGCGGTGAGCTACTCCTCATTAGTTTGTGTCTGGTGTTTGGTTTGATTTCACTGTCGCTTTTATTAATTTAATTTCATTAACACTTTGATTATATTAATTTCGCTGTCAATGAGTCAATTTGGGATGTTGTTTGTGGACTGGCACTGTCTTCATTTTGTAGTCGACTTCCAATTGTTCTTCATGTTCCTCTGCTACTTGCAGAGAAGTGGAAGTCTGCCCACTTTTTCTCGGCCTGCCTCTGTGTCGGTCTCCCGCGCGCGGGTACACATTGTGGCTTTCTATGTCAATCTTTCGTCTTTCATCCACGCGTTGTGGCCTCCCAATTGCACTTCGGTCTGTTTGCTCTGTTTACTTTTCAATATCGACACAAAAATGTAGAATACCTACGGGTTAAAAAGACTGAAACTTTTGGCGAATCAAACTGACACCTAAGGACAAGGCTTAATGCTTACCCGCAAAAGTCGATTATTTTAGAACGCTCTGGCTTGTGGAAGACAGATTGTGGCTATGCCATTTATAAACAAGAGTCGCCAACATCGGAGCGAAAAACAAGACAGAGAGATAGTGCTTCGTGCGTTTGGGGTTGAGGGTTCTAAGCCGCAAAGCGTAGCCGCTTTATAAGAAGTGGAGTGAAGTAGTTGTGGTGGAAGGCGACGACAAAGCTTTGTCACCGGAGCTACGAAGTTAGACTCCCAGGATCACGCTTTGAAATAAGGTGAATACAGATTGGTATCTAGTTTGTTTGGAAAAAGAAAGATATTGCTCTCTTCGCGGATTTGCCTACTAATTTGTTGGCATTCCCCTCAGTACATTAATATTTGTGACAAAATGGAATACTTTGTTGAAATTTTGATAGAAAGGCAGGCTGCGTGGATTTCACACCTAATTTTACGTGATTTCCTTCTTTAACGCATTTTCTTTTCCACTTATATTTTCAGGTTAGCATTAAATTTTTATCTTATAAGTTACAGTTTATGACCGCATAATGCGCCATTTTTCCAGACAAATAATGAATGAGATACATTTTAACTATATTCACAGTAAGCAGTCTACATTCTACGGCTATAAAATGTTCTGCTTCTTTCTAATTTAAAACAGGTATATAAATTAAATTTACATTTACGCATACAAAGAAGTATATGCATAAATTTTTATTGAGAGACGTTTTAATAACAACCATCAAAGGTCGTTCCGGATATTGTATTCTAATTCAACAGTAGATGTTGCCATCTACACTCCTATCACTACTGCCAAAGTTAGGAAAATTAATAACGGAGTGTTGAAAGAAAATAAAAATCAGATAAGAAACTAGTTTGAAATAAATTTTACTTTTCAGCATCCCACAAATCATTAATATATCACATTTTTATTCCCCAGCTAATTTTTTAAGTGCTTTAAAAGTATTTTCCTAAGTATGACGTTTAATATCTCACTTCGTTTTTTATTTGTAAAATATAAAATAAACTGTCTTATTGGATACTGAAAAGTGGCAGTTAATATATGACAAAACAATTTTCTGACCTACACATATCAGTAAATAACCCAAAACTTGAGGCATTTTTGTCTGCATACTCTCCAAACTACTCAATTTAAATAATATTTAAACAAATGAATTCATCACCATTCGCTTTTCATTTGTTTAATCGTCATAAATCATGCTGTTCTAAAGTCAATGAGATAAAATCACGAATCTTGGTGTACTTATATGTGAATTCACACATACATAAAGTAATTTTAAATAAAATGTGCAAGATCTACAGGAAAACTAGTTTCTTAAAAATATTATTTCTCTTTCACGCATGAAAACTTGTGAGAATTTTGGTCTACGGCTTTAGTGTAACCAATTGTTACATATATCCTTATTTCCAAGACTTCCGTTTTGAAGCAGCGTATTTTGAATTTCTCAGAAGACTACCTAAATGAAGAAAAAGCTTTACATTCCCCTTAGTAATCTTCTTTACCACCCTTTATTTAATGCAAAGAATTCTCTTACATCTTGCAATTTTACCTAAGCCGCTGTAGAAATGTTAATAGCACTATCATTTATGTTCTAAAACAACACAAATTTATCTCAAACATAAACATGGTTGTAGAGGTGAAAGGTGCAATAAACGCAGGTCTACGAGGGTTTATTTTCCTCCTTTTTATAAGGTTTTTAGTTTTCCTGTCACTATGGTTCAACACAGAGGCTAGAGGGCGTGTTGCCCTCAAAAAGACCGTCAGCTGCGGCTGTTAACTTAGGAATGCCTAGGGAAAGAGGGGTGTGGGGACAGCCACGCTAAGCGAAACTTCATCCAGAGTGTAAAGCTATGAATCTTCTACGCTTCTGAACCCACAGGATCAAACTGCAAATCCGCACATGTTGTCCAGTTCTTTCCTATCCGCAAAATCCTTTTTTGTGGTAGGAAATACTTGGAACTACTTTAGACGTCTGAAGTAAGGTCCTTTGTATTTTATGGAGGTGGGAGGAGAAATTGGCGACATTTCACTAGCACCAAGACATGCTAGAGGTATAAAAACGTAACAGAGAGTTTCACTTTGACGTTTCCTTACTCAGGATATAATTCTTATCTCTATATCTATCCTTTTAAAGCAGATTGCCTACAAAAATCCTAAAATCCACAATTCTTGATCCATCAGCTTCTGCTAAATGTATGCTCAACAAATGAAACACAAATGTAATTAACCCTATTACAGAGGAAGTATATACTAATATTACACCTTTTTAATTTTGAACTGCTTAAAAATATTGCTTTAATCCTCCTATAAAGCTTTAATTGTAACTAATGAAACAAAAATTTATGCGAATCCTAAATATTTTTGATACTATATCAAAAATAGTAAGAATTTGTGAGATTTGTTTAAATAATGTTAGTAACATTGCTAATAGGTTGGCTAGATTGTTATAAATTTTTAAATAGTGGTACTCCACTCTGATATCTTATTCTGAAGTCTAAAATTATGACAGTTCCACATTCATTGTTTGTAAACCCAATCTCTGAAAATTCGAGTGTAGTTGCACTACATCATTTAAAGCCTAAAGGATAAGTTGGCCTAGTGGGATACCACCTTATATTTTAAAAGAAGTTTTGAACTAATATTGATTCGTCGGAAAATTTTGTACCTGTAATTTTATAATCTTCTCTTACAATTTTTAAAAGATGTGATACAACCAAATTTGAGATGATGATGATGATGATGATGATGATGATGATGATGATGATGATGATGATGATGATGATGATGATGATGATGATGATGATGATGATGATGATGATGATGATGATGATGATGATGATGATGATGATGATGATGATGATGATGATGATGATGATGATGATGGTGGTGGTGGTGGATATAGGGGCGCTCAACTACAGCGGTTATCAGCGCCCTTTTTAAAACTACTCATGGCAAAAGCCAGATATAAAAAGTTTCAAAAAACTATACTAATGTAAATAAACCTATTAAAACTACATGTACATAGAAAGCGGAAAAAATCAAAACCTGCTAAAAATATGTTCGCTATATCCTAAAGTCTAAACGAGAAAAAAATCTAAAAACCTTCTCCACTACTGCGTTATCGTCTGCTAGCATTTCTGCAAAGCTGACCGGCAGCTGCAGCGACATCCTAAGGTCTGCTAGGTGAAAACACTCTAGCAGCACTTGTCGTACAGACAACGCTTCTTTGCAAAACGGACACAGTGGAGAAGGCTCCTTTTTAAATAGAAAACTGTGAGTAAAAAAGCAGTGCCCAATACGCAACCGAGCCGAATTCACCTCCTCGCGACGAGATGACCGACAGGAGGTAACCCAGGGAATCGGAAGTTCCTTGACAGATCTAAGTTTATTATTGCGGAGAGCGGACCACTCTTCCTGCCAGCAGGTTTGCACAGCTCTCCGCAATACGGCCCTAAAATCTTCCGATGTCACAGATGGTACTCGAACCCCGGGCTTCATGGTAGCCGTCTTGGCTGCCAAATCCGCCATTTCATTCCCCCGCAAGCCTACGTGACCAGGGATCCATGCACACACCACGTTAACGCCAGAAGCGTGTAAAACGTGCAGGGCATCCTGTATACGCTGCACAATATGGTGGTAGTTGTACAGCTGCCGTAGGCTTTAAAGTGCACTGAGGGAATCACTTAGGATTAAGCAGTCCCCCAACTTTCGTCGACGTACGTTTAAAATGGCCCGGTATATTGCATAAAGCTCTGCAGTAAAAATGGAATTGCTAGTGTGGAATCCGAATGTATACGGTTAGGTTCCACACACGTAAGCACAACCAACACCATTTGAGTTCTTGGAGCCATCAGTATAAATTACAAAAGGTTCATGATATCGCGATAAATATTCTAAAAAACATGTGCGGATACTAGACGTAGACATGGTAGATTTATCATATTGGGTCATGCCCAGATCAACGTGGGACTCTCTGCACAACAAAGGAGGGTATGTCCTCTCCCCCCTAGGATACATCTTGGGCATTACCAAATTTGAGCATTGGCTAATCTTTCTGCTCCTGTGAAAGCTTGTGTACACATTATAAGTAATGAAATATATTAACAAATGGTAGGGCTATACTGAAAAATTCAATACCGTAGCCGGGATTTGAACCACGGATCTTCTGGTGTCCATCCAGCCGCTCTAAAACATTGAGTTACTACGGACAACGTGCTGACATGACATTAAATTCTCCAACTCACTCGTGCCTTTCCCGGTAAACCACTAGGAGTTCTCATAAACACATGAGACAACTACCTTAATGGCGACCTACTATGCTGTAAGTACTTTCAATTAATTTCCAATAGAATATAATGTTATGTAAACCTTATATTTCAGATTGTCAACATAAATTAATGACTAATAGCTGGAGTACTACAGACATAATTTGCTTTGGACAATTTGTTTCCAAGGGGTAGGATAACGCTGCAATTCATACTCCGTGTGCGGATATTTATAGCTTTGACAGAAATGACCATGGTATTCTATTACGTAAAATTTTGAACTTCGGCTTGTTACTTAAAATGTTACATTTAATATCCCCTTATCTCTCTATAACAAAAACAAATATGTAAAATGTGATCAATGAAAAGGTTACACATTAACTGTTATCTTTTGCGTTCTTCAGGGATGAGATTTTGAACCTTTATTTTGCATGCCCTCTATGAATGATTTTCCAAGTATTATTCAAAATCAGAATGTTTTAATATATGCTTAAGAGTCTAATCGTGTACAGGAAAATTAGTAGCGACGAAAATATTGGGATGTTGCAACCAATCTACGAGCAAAATGTATTACTTTGTGCAGCTTTAGTTGCTGATGATTTGTTCCTATATAAACTTATAAATGGTCAATTTTATACCGAAGAATTATTTGATAAAGTATAATTGAATTGTAGGGAAAATTTTTGAAAGCGCCATTTCAGACACCAATCTAAAAACGACGTCATATAAAATATTTTCTCCATTTTGGAATATGTGCAAAGATAATGTACCCTTAAACAAAACAGAACTTCATTATATTTTATCTTATAACTAATTTAAAAACCAGTTAAATATAGGAATTAACTGCACCTGGCCTTTAGTTGCTACTATTTATGTTTATGCATTTATGATTTTCCAAATGCGTTAGGTTCCTTTCATAGTAGAATGATTGTCGCTTAGTCTTTGCTTCCTGTCTATCTCTTCCAATTGCATTTAAATGTGTATATTTACTGTATATGCAGCTACTGTAATTCGAGCTTCAATTATTTTTAGCACAAACAAAAGGCAATGATCATCAGTATGCCTGTTCAGTAGCACAATGAATACTGAAAATTAGTTAGCTTTGCAACATGGCACGAGGAATTAAGTGAATATGTTTTGAGAATAATCAAAGGAAAATTGCAGAAAACCCTCAGTATGCTTTTTATATCACTAGTCCTGCCCAAAAATTAGGAAATATTTCCATAACTCATGTATACTGTTCTATTTATCTTGCAAGTATTTATTTTCATTTAGTGCAAACCTTTAACTGCATTCACTTTTCTATTCACCATACCAGTTTGTCACTTTTAAACTAGTTCTAAAAACTATCCCTTTCGCAATACTCCAATAATACTAACTGATAACACCTACAAAGGAACAGTTTACTCAACTTTTACGTTAACCACCACTTATTACTAAATTTTGAGTACAATAATTATGGTGATTCCTTCCTAAGACTCTATCAGATTTTTTCTATGGTATTCCTTTACGTTTGATTAGTTATTTGAATAATCATAAACTGGATACCATTCCAGTATTATAACCTTACACCTTTGCTTAGGTATTGAAGCTAATCATAAAATAAAGATGAATATCACATCGTTTGTCTAATATCTTCAGGGTGCCTGAACTCCTATATACCGATTTTACAAACAATCATTTATGAAATTTCCTCTGATTAATTGTAAACTGCCTTGGAATATACCTGTTACTAGCATTATTAAGTGTTAAGTATTTGTGTTACACTGCAAGTTGTGCTAAAACATTAGAACAATTTGACGTGATTTTACTCCATGAGAAATCTCAGAGATGAGGTCGACAAATATTATATGAAATTGTTATTTTTTGAGACCATGAAAACAAGTAATTGCTGTTATGTTGGCAATGTTCGAGATACTATGATTATAGTTGGCAAAGATTTAAATGATTTTTGGAGTTTTCATAGATTAGTGTGAAGTGGAGTGAAACGTCCAATTCTAATAAGCTCGACAATAAATGTCAAAGCTTATTTGTGACAAGTTTGGTTTAAACTGGTGAAATTGTCACACTCACACAAGCCCACACAGATCAACGACTTTTATATATTAGGATAAGTATTGTGACTTTGTGTTATATCCCACTTCTGACGCCAGTGTGACTTTGTGGGTTCGTGAAATGAAAAGTCCAATTACACCACTCAACAATGTTCTTTATTTCTACCGACTTACAGTTTAACACTTGCCAATTACACAAAATTACTTGCTGCACACAGTTACAATTTACCAGTTCGTCCGTTACAACTTCACTTGTACTCGCGATTACATAAACTCCGATGCACGCACAGTCTTCTCATTCACAATCCTTTCGTTCATTAACACGTCACTGACTAACTCTTCTTACACCAAGAGCTGTCCTCATTCACTAACCAACTGATTGACCAACTCAACCAACAACTGACTGGCTACACCAAAACCAACTCAACAACTGACTCACACTGTCTGTCTGTAACCCTCTTTATAGGAATATCGCCGGTTTCTGGTGTTTACACGATTGTTCTGGTAACAGAAAGATCGAGAACCAGGTGGAAGGAAAACAGACGCACAATTATGTTTCTTTCCGACCGCTGGCTGTCACCACTATAAGACAAACGAGGGAAAGGCGTGGCTAACCGAGCCTCCCCTGTCTTCCGTTGCCAGCTGCTCACAGGGTGTTTCAGCGCTCCCCGTTACAGTATTCAATTATTTTTACTCAATTTAAAATATCTGTAACAGGATACATTTCACGTTTAACGTTCCAAATTGTAGTTAGCTTTTGGTGACATCTGCATAACGATTTTTATCCTCCGTGGATGTGAAAGCTCAGGAGAGGGCAATTAATTTTAATTATAAGGATGAATATGCTGCTTGACCAGAGCTATTTAATTTTAATTCTGAGAGATAAACGTTCAGCCTCGCCTCGCTCTACCCTCTGTGGAAGGCTACAGGAACATCCACACAGAGATTCTGTAATTATGGAACCTGACCTCTTGGATACGCTGCTGTATTGGTACTGTTTCTGCTCTCAAATGCCCACTAATGTACGTGGGGTCTGCCTATCGAAATTAATACTGATTCATGAATGCCACTTTAAGCATTGCAATAAAGCATTTATGTGTTTTATAGTTCGAAATTGCGGTATTAACTGCTGCAAAAATCTGGGTGCCAATTAATAATTTAAAACATTTATTAGTTTCCGTACTAAGTATATTAAGGATGAATTTATCAACGAAAAAGTCTATATAGGCATGAATAGAACCAACCGAGCTGGGTGGCTCAGGCGATAGCTTATATAGCGCCCATTCGTGAGGTCATGGCTTCGGTTCTTATGACCGATCTTCTTGAGGGGATGTTCTAGGTCGCTAGGAGAATGCTGGGATAGATACTTACACCGTTATAATTTCATTTCTCTCCCTTTAGCATCACTATTCATTAGACCTTTACTTTCATTCCGGTTGGCTAACCTGCCGGCGAGATTTTCGGCGTTGCATGAAGGGAATATGGCTAAAATTGGCAAAAAGTTACATTTTTAGTAATTGGTTAAGTCTTATAAATAGTAATTTTCTATTTAATAACATTTTTTATCGTTTTATGCACAATGGCTTAATTTTAAATTTATTTTTAAAATGGTTCTGCATGTACATTTTGTATTTCGCCACGTCAGAGAAAAATATAACTTCTGAATAGCTTAGAGTAGACAAGGAAACTCTAGTTATCCTCTAAGGAAGGTATTGAAAACTACAATTCAGAACCACTATTAACAATAAAGAATCTGTTTCTTTAAACTGTGTGGTTTATTTCTTTTCAAATGTGTAAGTTTCCTACATGTTTCCTTTCAACGGCTTTTTCTATGATTGAACATTTTGCTTTTCCTCGGAAACTTTTGAAGATAGCTAAGTTAAATTCATGAGTAGTAAAAACGATACGTAGCTTCTGTCTTTGATGTTTTGTTGGACTAATTCAATATTTTGTATTTTATAAAGCAGCAGGTAAATTTTAATCAAAACATGGTATGATTAAAAATAATCTCTGCTTTCCTTATAAAAATCAAATTATTATTATATAAAATATAAAATGAACTTAGAAGGCATTCATTTATTCCTCGTGAAACTTTTCTCAAAATTGCATGAACTCGTTCTAGTTGTTGAGAATAAAGATCCACATACATCGCTCGCCCGTTCGGAACTAACCCCCAGTGAATAACACCTGCAAAATTTCACCAGACATACAACTTTACTTTGGGACCGAACTGTTCTTTTAACGCTCAGTTTGGCAGGTTGGCGGGGATCAAGCTACTGTTTCGAGGTTTAAGAGTTTCGTTAATATATACATTTTTTATAACAAATCTATCATCCATGGGATTACGGATAAGCTGACGTCAGATATGCTCCCTATGTTCAGCCTGTTGAGGTGTCAGTTCGGGAGGTACGGATCTACAGCCTCTGTATGATTTTCCAAGTATCTTAATGCGACGATGTATCGTATCTTTTAATGCAGCACATTCTTCTGAAAGTCTACGGGTACCTTTTTGTGGATTCTCTCGCCAAACTTGGCGTGTATCCTCAATCTTATTCCAGAACGTGACAAATCTTTAATGTTTTCGTCTCCATTGTTAAAACGTTGGAACCGTCGTCTTGCCACACGCTCACTAGCGATATCTTCCTCTTCTACTTCACTTATTCTTCGAGCTGGGCCAGCAGCTTTATAATCTTGTCTCCAGTAGGTTTTAACTCTTAAGTTCAAACTTTATCTTCATTTTGTGACTGTTTATTAACAACTGATGACTAATAGATGCTCGCAATGTACGCAACACCAGCCATAACTTCCTATAAATATCATAGCAGAATCAAAGAAAACCAATACATTTTCCAAAACACCAAAATCAGAAATCCGACCAGAAATGAGACCATTTAATAATAATTTAAATTTTACAATGTATGGTTTACACCTATTTTGGGGTAGGCATGCAGCAGAAGGGATATTTGCTGATTAAATAACGTTTATTTATAAAATTAGTGTCTTGCTTCTTACGGAAGTGCTTTTTTGCAATTAACTGTCGGTAGGCATAACGCCTAAAGAGCACGTTCAACTTAGCACTTACTTGTCATCCACAGCAATAGAATTTACGCTTAGTAATTATTCACGGCAACCTACACTTCCCAAACGTCAGAAATTAGATAACGTACCTCCATTATCTAGTGCTAAGATCCAGAAATGGGTTAATTCATTTCAAATACCTACTCATTTATCAAATCTTAACTGCCATTATCTTTTCTTACACTCGCTCACGTTCAAGAGGTCCCTAGTTCGAATCTCGGTCAGGGTGAGTTACCTAGATAAGGTTTTTCCGGGGTTTTCCATTATCCTTCAAGACGAATTTCGGGTAATTCTAAGCTCAATGGACCCTGGACTCATTTGAGCATCATTTCACCCAATTCATTCACCGTCCGATATAACTTAACGTTGGGGCGGACGTGAATGAAAAAAAAAAAAAAAAAAAAAAAAAAAACCCTCGCTCTTGCGAGTGTGAAAGGAAGTTCCCATAGTAGCCTTTGTAGCAGCTGGCAGAAGTTACCACAAAGATGAAGATACTAAAGATGCATCAAAGAGAGTCGCACATGTTCCTAGGGATGTGGGTAATTTGGGACATGCATTGCATATCTATGTAATCAAGTACTAATGTGGTGCCATACTGACAATAATAATTAAGTTTTTGTATAAACAAATGATGCTTGGATGCGAAGTGGGGAATGCGAATGTAAGTAAGTACCATAAGGTAAACACAAAAAGTATTACCAACTGATACAAGCTTTGGAGGACAGAAAATTGATATATGATGCCTTAAGAGTTTCAAAAGTCATCCTTCATCTATTTCTTCCCCCCAATAAAATGGCTGGGTGGGTAGTTGGGGGGGGGTACGATCTAAATACTCAAAAAGCACACAATTATACTTACATATTAAGAGGGAGAGGTAAACTAGTTAATTGAAAGAGTCTTTCGAAGTGCCTTCACCGAATTTAATCTCTTTTTAATTAACATCCACCAACACAGGTTATATTGGACGATGAATGAAGCATGGGTGCAGTGATGTTCAAATGAGCCAGGGCCTATAGAGTTTAGAGATAACCGGAATTCATCTTTCAGGATAAGGAAACACTCTACAAAAAATTACGCAGGCTATTTCACACACGTACGTCAATTTACTCGTATAGACCAATCAAGATAGTGAACCGTCAGCAGGAATCGAAACCAGACTCCCAGGATGCGAGGCTTGTACGTCACTGCGAAGCCAGCTTCCTCGGTAATTTATGTAGCAGCGTACAATTTTGAAAGACGACGTTACTAACTTGATAAGTAGGCGATTGAGAGGCGTGGAAATGAGATAAATGAAGCGTATACAGCACTTACCCCAATGTATGACGTACGCTGAAGCACATCTATTGTATAAATGCATGTTTCCAAAACTGGAGCTACATGTTGGTTTATAGATTACCAAATCAGGGGAGAATTGTTAATTAACAATGAAAGCAATCAGGCATGTTTATTATTGTACAAAAAATTAATTCATACACAAATACAATTGCTAATAAAAGTGCATTATTATCAAAATGCCAACGACTCTACTTCTAAATGTTTTACAGCAATATAAACTTAATGAATAATAGGCTAATTACCCGAAAGGAACAAAATGTGTCATCCCATTTATAAATCTAAATTCCTCCCATTGCCTCACCAGCAGGACTGGTTACATCTTTTGATTCTTCTAAATTAAATTTTAATTGTATTTAAACAATGCACCCAATATAACAACAACACTGCGGAACAAAAAAAAAAATATTATTTTCATATACCCGAAACAAAATAGGCAAATTCTTATGTAAATTGATCTGCTGATTCCAAAAATGCCCCTCAAAATGCTGTATCACGTAACGTTTTTTAGGTATTCATAACTTTTTATGAAAACTTACAGAAATGTGATGTGATAACTCATATTTGATTAATTGAAAATAATAATAATTATTATTAAAATAAACACAAGATAATGATGAAAACCAATACCTGAATTATCTCAGAAGTGTTTCACTGTTGATTTTTTTTTTTTTTTTTTTTTTTTTTTTGTATTGACTCTCCCGTTTGAGGAACGAACAATAGTCTCCGAACATGGCTGAATCCCAGCGATACCCTGATAACGTCTATCCATCTCAGAAATGTCCTGGTGAAAACGCTCACCTTGCTCATCACTTACGCTCCTAGGTTTTAGGGAAATATCAAGGTGAGAGTGCAAAAATTGGATTTTAAGTGGCATACGGCAACCCATTTCTTTGTATCTCCTTAATAGTTCTGAGACTAAAGTTTCATAATTTTCTTCTTCGTTATTGCCCAGGAGGCCTTCCACCACTGATTTAAATGATTTCCATGCTGCCAGTTCAACACGTTTAAGCTTTGATTCAAAAACACTGTCTTTAAGAAGCAGTCTTATTTGAGGACCGACAAATATACCTTCCTTCAATTTAGATTCACTTATTTTGGGAAAGATACTTCTTAAATACTCAAATGCACTTCCACTTTTGTCCAAACCTTTAACAAAATTCTTCATTAACGCGAGCTTTATGTGAAGTGGGGGGAGAAGAACTTCGTTTGGGTCTACTAGCGGCACATACATAACATTGCTTGTTCCAGGGGTATAGTCTTCCCTTTCCCCCCACTCTTTCACTATAAAATTCTTGTCAGTTGCCCTACTGTCCCATAAGCACAAAAACAGCAATATTTTGTGAAACCTCCCTGCAGTCCCGTTAGCGATGCAACTACCTTGAGGTAACTACAAATTTCCCAACCATGGTTTTGATAACTAATAGCATCTAAAATGATGGACACGGAATCGTATGTCTCCTTCATTCCTATGGCATGAAATAAAGGTATTGAAGTTAATAAATTGCCATTATGAAGCAACACTGCCTTTAAGCTGTATTTTCAAGAGTCAATGGCTATTATTTTAAATTAAGACAATATGAGTTGGTATCATACTTCATTTCTGTAATTTTATATAAAAGAATAAGAATATCTCAAAAAACGTTACGTGATAAAGCATTTTTAGAGGCATTTTTGGAATCAGCGAGTCATTTTGCATAAGAATTAGCCTATTTTGTTTCGGGTACAAAAAACGTGTTCCCTGGTGTAACCTTTGGTTTCTTATGAGTAGATGACATAACTTTTTTACTTAGGAGTACTCGCTCAGATTTGAGTGCGTGCTATTTAGTAAAAAGCTGTCATCTACTCATAACAAGCCAAAAATTGATGTCTCAATTTAAACATTTTGTTGATATTAAAAAACAATAACATTGTCTGGAATGTCTTTTCAATCATTCCAAAGTACCTTAAGCATTCTCAGTAAGTCCAAAGCATCTTTGGATGAAATGATCCATTGGAAACCAATAAAAATAAATAAAATGCGACAATTCAGATTTACTTGTTGCATTACTACGATTGGTATACCCCAGGTTTGCTGAAAACTGAAGCACGTGCTTGCTTCTCCTAAACATATCTCCCTGTGCCAGATTGTAGTAGGTAGAGGCAGATGAATGTGTACATCTTTGATTTCCTGTACGTAAGAATGACACCGCAGTACCATGGCTGGTACTCATTAACCTACATAATTGTGTGACTGTCGCAATGTCTAGAAGGAGGTCTTCACTTGAACACCTTTGGTATAGGCCGTGCAATGGTTGTTCAACACTGCAATGTTTAAATGAACACTTTGATGCGAGTCTCTTAACTGTTTTCCCTGGCCTTCAATGGCAGTGACATCTGACTGCAATGACTGCACTCTCTCAAGTACAACTGGATTGTTGTTTCCATATGTCACTATTCAGGGAAGTCGTACAGTCTTCAGTAAATTAAAAACTGTAGCTCCAAACGCAACAGCTTAACACTGAGTTAAACTAATTTGCCTTTAATCATATTTTAATTGTTCTTCGCCTGACATATCTTCCTCTGTTGAGTTATTATCACTATCATCCTTGTCACTGTTTCTTCAGTTATAATTCTTCCAATTTTTTCTTCCGTTAGTGCATCTTTCTTGTAATATTCCTGTTTTATTTCTTCCAAATGATTGTATACCGTTTGGTATTCCATTTATCCAATTATCTCAAACTACTGATGGCACAACATTTCGTCTTTCATTTTAAAGATTATATTTCTGCAAGCAAGCATTTGTTTGGAATCTGACCATATTAATGCTATAGGATTCAGACCAGGATGATATGCAGGAAGCCTTAAGGTTCCATAACTATATTCTGACAAAATTTGGTCATTCAAAAAGTTCTTCTGAGTAGGCTTATTGGCTTAAGTTAAATCATACAATTTTATTTTTATACTAATTTCCTCAAACGGAATACTGTGATATTGTAACCAAGTAAGCACATATCTTTCTAAAGAACTTGACGTTGGAGGCTTATCCACTTGCTTACTTTGGTAAGAAACATTATTGTTTGCACTGAGCTAGGTGGTAAATTTGAAATTAACATTGTGCAGAACCATTTAACGTAATTTTCAGTATTAATCTCTTTATGAACAGTTAAAGTCACAGTACGTTCCAGTCAAATGTACTCGGGCGGGGGGCGGGGAGGCTAGTAGACGATTCACACGACACATTGCATCAAGCAGGGGCGGTTCCTCCATAAGGTTACAGGTTTACGCTACACCCACTGATTTTGAATGTACAAAAGGTGCATTTTGCACATTAAAGCTGTACTTGTTTGCATTGTTTTATATACAAACATGTTTTAATCACGCTTATCGTCTGTAGCTACCCATGACCGCAGAAGTCGAAATAAACAGTGATTAGCTGTAGGAGCCGCATGTTTGCAGTGAAGAGTTAACCTAAGATTTCGCCCAAATGTAGGCTCTCTGAGGGGGTTGAGGGAAGGTGAAGAGATGGGAGGGGCTTCTAATACATTGCTTAAATGGAGGTTTATAAACCTAGCCCCTCCTGCTCTTAGCAACGGCTATAGCATGACCTTCAGGCTTAGCTTCTGTGTGCTCTACTTTTCGAACACAGGAAGAATTTAATTAAATGCATGGAGGTTATTAAGAAGAGAGCTCCGTTAAACAACAACGCCGCACTTGTTCAGACATCTGGGTTTATGGCCAGTTTGAAAGATTATAAGTTTGTATTCTGGCTGTCTTTCTTCTACAAGATCATACCCCATGTGGACATTTTGTACAATCAGCTGCAGAAACGAGACTGCAATGCAACGTTTGCCATCGCCCAGCTAAACGCATTTAAAAGGGAAGTGCAAAAGGTAAGAAATAGCGTAAATATCGAGGAACACGAAGAACCTGCAATTAAGAGGAGAAGAATAGAAGATCATGATGTGAAAAGAAGAGAAGCTCTTGAAGTATGTGACATTCTTAGAGAAGCAAAGGACAGATTTAGTTTCACGGGGCATCTGGTAGCCAACTTTGTTTCAACAAGAAAATTTCTAAGACATTTCCAGAGGATTCCCTTAGATAAACAATAAGGTTCTATCGTTGGAACAAAAATTCGTAGAGAACTGACTGTAATTTACAGTCGAGAGGAATTTCGTGGAATGTCCGGCGCTTTGTGCTTGATGGACTTCAGTAAGGAAAACAATTTATGTGCTACATTCAGCGAATATGTCAAACTCCTCCGAGTACTGTTAACTATGCCAATGTCTACCGCTGAAGCAGAATGCTGTTTCTCAACTTTAAAAAGAATAAAAACTTTCCTTAGGAACACAATGTCACAGGACCGATTGACAGCATTAGCAATGCTTTCAATTGAGAGAGATTTTGTTATGAAAATCAGCGACATCAACGCAAAAGTTATCGATAGATTCGCCAGGTCTAAGGAGAGTAGAGCAGAGAATCTGTATAAATAGGCGAGTCATTACTACTCTGTATTTTATTTTTCATTTGTGCACCACCAATAATTTAACTCACCAGCCGCCACTGGCATCAAGTGACATCAGTAATAAGTTTGCTGAGTATAGGAATTGGAAGGAAACAAGGGAAAGAAGGTTATACCTCGGCTCGCTGACTGTTCTGTAGCGGAAGGTCATTGTTCTGGAACCATATACTCTATTCACTTCCAGCATAGCTCGCTTAGCGCACGGCAACACTATTAGTGGACTAGGACTACCACCGCGGTAAAGATTTATGCAACCAACAATCCTTGCAGCAAGGTAGATTCACTTTCTTGAATTGGACGGAATTTCTCTACTGACTGTACACGTGAGCCACAAGGACGCGGGTTTGAGCTGCTCTCTATTCATAATGCAGGCAGCTCGAGTCGAAGTTTGGGTTCCTCTTGGGAAACAAGACGATGCTGTTTGTTTTCGCTCTGCCTACGTGGCTGGCATCAGATTACCTAACCCTGGTTCAAATTTTGTTTTAACTCTTTGCTTCGAGTTGCGAACTTTAATGAGGCTCAGCTCCCACACAGCTGGTTTTCTGTTAATTCCCAAGATGCATAACCTTGCAACTCTCTTCTGTTCTTTCGTTTGCCCTAGGGAAATATATTGCATTATGCATTTCACTACTGCATGTAACAAAGTTAGCAGCGATTTTCTTTCAGAGTCAACATATGGAGTGTTTTGTTTGGCTTTGTTATGGTACAGCCTTATTGCGAGGAAACCAAGGAGTTCTAGATTCCCTTAAAACTCCCCTGCTTTTGTTTTCTCCCTTTCTTTCGAATATTTGAGTTAAACAAATGCACACCACTAACAATACTTTCTTTGCCCTTTGCAAATTCACGTGCATCTAATGTATAATAGAGACCTTATCATAAAGTACTTCATAGTAACCGGGAAATGTGAAATATACATTCATATTCTGCTTTCTCATTTAAAGAAGTATTATGTGCATCAAGTAGCATACAATAATTTAATAAATGAGGAAAATTTCTTAAAACACGCACATATGAAGGACACCGTTTATTTTCCTGCAGTTTATTTCATAAGAATATAATAATTTTGCTATATCCTCAATTATTTTCATACGAGGCTGTTAAGGTATCTTCATTCTCATTCATCTTCATTCCATTGAAGACAATTATATTCAAAATTGTGATATTTTGGTTTTTCCTAAGTGGTTTATAAAGCTTGGACAAAATTGGCTTCAGTGGAAACATGCATGCACATGCGGGCCATATTCGTAAGTCATTAAGGGGGGCAGATGCAAAATATAAATTTGGAATCACAGTGAAAGGTGTGCGTGTGTAGATTTTACACAGAGGGTTAGGAAGGGCATAGGCCTGTGGTTAGAGAGTGTATATACTAGGTATATGTTTTAAATAAAATAATTTAGATAAAACTTATTTTCTCTGAATCCTCTTCTCAGGTTTATACCTTAGACCTGTAATTCTCCCAGACGCAGAGTTATCCTCAACATCTCAACAATACATCTCAAGTTGTATTCTGAAATGCTGATGTTGGGGATAATATCCTTGAACAGTTATGAGTTTGTCATTCATTTTTCATGGTTTACCTTCCTTTAGCTTCTCTTAGAACTATACAAATTATTGTTTCTTCTAACAATATTTTAAAGCTATTTGTACATACACTTATTTACTCCAATATTGCCACGTGTAGCTCGTGATGTATTTTGGTTATAAGAAAATAGTATTACATTTTTGTACAGTTACACTACTCCCTACGCCTTCACTCACACAAACAAGTCACCCTCCTCCAAACACGAATCACTCCTCTTTCTATGCATCTGTCTTAATCAGGTTGTTCCTAGTCTGTCCTGTTTCCTTCTACTACAGGGTAAACATTTCAAGGAGTAGAACATATCTTCCTTCATTCTTCTTACATGTGCATACTATTGAAGAATTTGTCTTTCAGTTCTATTTACCACAATTTCCACTACAGCCCTCATCAGTCTCACCTCTTCATTTCCCCTTTTTTATTTTGATGCTTCATTATTGCGTCCCCTTAATGAAGTCCAACCCTAAGCAGCATAGCTCTAATGGTTCCTTTAGATGTGAAGTTGTCCTCTCTAATCCTCCTGATGATATCAGGTATTAAGTTGTACCATATATACTAGTAATCCTCCTGTTTCAAAGGCATCCAGATGATTTCTCATCATATATTTTACATTCTTCCGATGTGGTGTTGGCTCAAAATTTTTAAAATGAAGGTGAGAAACTTAAAAATGCACAAATTCAAATTTATAATTTGGAAGTACTATTACTAATGCTTTAAAGAATGTTCAAAAGTGGCAAAACATGTAGACAAGTGAAACGCTGCCACAACACTACTTAAACAGGGCTGTCCCTCTTGTAGAATTCACTAGAGAGGTACAAGTTCTATCATTTGTTTTATGAGCAATTAAGGAACGAAGCCTCCTGAAATATAGCGCCGAATAAAGGTGCACTGTGGTAATGGGTGTTTATCACTGCAACAGAATGCGAACGGAGTGAAATTTTCTTTTTAAAAAAATGAAAGGTGTGGCAGAAACCAGATTTTTTTGAAGCCCTTCAAGCTATGTAATGGAAAATCACCATGCAACTCTGGAAAATCAGTTTCGAATCTGAAAACTGGTCATGGCTCAGCACTTTACACTTACGTTATGCAAAGTGTCTGCAAGGTGTCTGTCACGATAGCTCACTCCTAAACTTCCTCATCACCCGTACACGCCAGAACTCACCCCAAGTAATTAGTAGCTTTTTGCCACATGAAGAGGTGGTAAGACATTCCGTTACGATGAACAGGTTCACCGGACAATGCACGAATGGTGGCGAATATACCAACGGATTAGTTTTTATCCCAAAATTATTCGTGTATTTCCAACGCGTGTTGAACCACTGCAGACCATGCCGAAAAATAATAAACCTCTGTTCCAATTCTGTTCGATTAACTATTCCTAAAAATATTTAAACCTCCCATTTGACTCTTTCCTCCGTTGTATAAACGTTACAATATAGAAACCCTGTGGGACTGATTAATCTAAGTAGTCTAAACTTTTCGGAGCATTAGCCATTTGAAAATTCTTTGTTGTTGTTATTTTAAACGTTCTACATTTTTCACATACATGCCTAAAGCCTTTGCTTTTGTTCTCGTGAGGTAATGTATTGTCCTATGTACCTGCTTCAAAATGTGCAGTGAAGTATTTATATCTTAAAGTATTTATATCTTAAAAAAAGACAAAAACCAAACATTTAAGTTTATAAGTTATAACAAAGATGTGAAAGTAAACATAGTGATCAAAAAGAGTTATGTAACAACGTATCACTACGTATTTTCTGTTCTTGTAACTATTACGAAAGTTAATGAAATATCTAACTAAATTCCAAGGTTGTCATTTTAATAAATGAATAGAATCTTGGTAGTAAACCATAGTATAAACATGAATCTAATATATATTTCGTTAATAAATTAGAATGACGTTCTTACACGCGTTATAAAGCACCAAGTTAGCATTCATTTGTTCCTTTAGTTGTCATGAAAATGTAGAATTCAAAGAGAGAATATAGTGATTCGCTTTTAATTTATCTGTCGTTAATAGTCTTCTGTATCCAATTGTATATATACATAGCGAATTATCTAATAAAACTATTTCTGCTAAGGTTGGACTCTGTTATCATGAATGCATATGCAAATCAGCATCGAATATGAATATTAATCGACAGGTTTAATAGATGAATAGGCAATTTGATATAACTCATAGTTACATAGATGGATGCTGTCATGAATAAATTACCAACGTCAATAACAAAATTCAATTAAATGAGCAATAAAGTAGAACAAACATACGTTCTAAAAATGGCCCGCAAAATATGAATTTAATAATCTAGGCGTCAAATTATTATAGATCATATAACACACTTTATTTATGTATGTAAGCTTTCACCACTGGGAAGCTGCCCTTCTACAAAACATTCCAAATGATAGCACCAAAATAGAAAAATAAGCAGATATTAACATAAAACATATACAATAAAACAATAATAAGTAAATATATAAGACAGCAAAAGTGTTAAATTAGCATTAGGTACATGTATTATAAAGTTATCATGAAAGATTAGAAATTAAATGCCATATAAGTGGTTTCTAAGAAATTTTACTGAATCTCTCTGCGTATGTGATCAGTGCATATGACCTAGTGGATATTGACTTTGAGAAATACTTGTACCTTTTTAATATTGGTTCCTTTGGTGCAACCCTATAAAATCCAAATTGACGAAAGCACCACATTATATCTGTTTCAGTAATTTACTATGTTCATTAAGCTTTGGTTCTTTCCAATGAGCTATTGGAGTGGATTACTTCCTTTTAGTTTTGACATACCTAAATATCAAAATCCTCTTTCTTCCTTGTAGAATTTATTATTTACTCATACAGAGTGTACCCTTATTGCGTTATTCGTAAAATGGATTCGCAAAAATTTAGATTCGTTAAATACTCGATCTCTTTTGTCAAGTTGTTGATATTATTTACTGCATTTGGAGCTCTTGTGTATTCCGTAAGTATCTTTCATAACCTGTACCAGCCTAACAGGTGACTATAGTTGTTACCATCTCAAGGGATATTTCTAATGAATAAGAGATAAAATAATTGACATACCATACCTCCTAGAGGTATTCCTACATCTTCACAGTTGAACCAGTTATTTCAGAAAAGCCCAATGTCCACGTAGCATAGTTCTGAGAAAACTGAAAAAATATTTTGTTTGAAATCGCCCTTTCGTTTTCCTTTCCAAACCATTTTAGATACATCGATAGTAACTAGCATTGTGACAGATTGTGTTCTCCTATGTGCTGTTATTTTCTGGCAAGAGCTAAATATTTGTAGTGGACATAGGGCCATTCTGAAATAGGTGAGAAATACATAAATTAAAACTTTCAAGATATGCAATAAATCTATTTAATCAATATAGATCTTAACCAGGACAAGATCTAAGGCACAAATAATTCATGTAAACACATTTTTATTAGGACAAATAATATTGTTGCAACCAGGGTTGTAACGGGGTTGAAGGACTTGCAATCCTAAGTCACAACTAGGAACGTAAAAAACTGGAAGGATTGGGAAAATAATATGTTTAGAGCTAATTGGTAAGGGTTGAAGACATGAGAAGGTTTAGAGATAACCTCTAATGTCAAACCACACTGACAAATATATTCTATGATTCGGTAGAGCAAAACAAGGTACTCCCTCATTTTGAAGAGATCAGAGGTGCAACTGAAATATTACATAAATGATAACACCTTTGGTTCAGGGTTGCGTGGTGTGTGAACTAACGGCTATATGAAGGATGTAGTCCAGAGTTGATCGTCTTCTTGTTTCCAGTTGAACACACAGCAACTGTCTTCAGACCTGACAGACCTAATCCGTCGACTCAATAATACTAATCCAAGAACCATCTCGCCTACCGACTGATATAATTTAAATAGCGATTCCACCAAAATGGCCGTTCATAGACAAGTCAGCGTTTCGCACAATCGTGCGGTCGTTCTGGCAGTTCCCAAGCCAAATTCATAGTTCTACAATGCCCTTCCTAGCTTCCTAGTATTGCACCATATTGTGCAGTTACTGTATACACGCGTTGCCTCAATTTTCCTTTGTTTTGTGGACAAAACAGGAAGTATCTAACAGCTGAATGACTATCTCTTCATCTAGCGATGTGAACCAACTGGGCCGCGCCGTGGCGCAGTGGTTAGACCGCTTGGCTCTCACCCAGGCGGCCCGGGTTCGATCCCAGGGGACTGCAAAGTCACATTTATGGTAGACAACACGGCGCTGGGGCGGGTTTTCTCCGGGATCTCCAGTTTCCCCCGCCATCTCATTCCACCGGTGCTCCATCTTCATCTCATGTATCATCAGTGTCATCGCCTGCGGTGCCGTATGTAGTATATACAGGAAATGAAATGTTAAATTCTAATAATTAGAATTCTTTCCACAATTAGTTCAGACCTTATATGCAACAATATAAAACAATTAAGGTTACAAACTTTGTATACCGTACGCCAATATGGAAAGTGATTGACATTTAGTACGGAGAGAGAGGCGACGTTGCCGCTTATTGCTGCCACGTGGAGAGCGCGATAGGATTACGCGTGCGATGGTGATTCAGCTACGACTGCAATGGGTATTTATTATTATTATTATTATTATTATTATTATTATTATTATTATTATTATTATTATTATTATTATTATTATTATTATTATTATTATTATTATTATTATTATTATTATTATTATTATTATTATTATTATTATTATTATTATTATTATTATTATTATTATTATTATTATTATTATTATTATTATTATTATTATTATTATTATTATTATTATTATTATTATTATTATTATTATTATTATTATTATTATTATTATTATTATTATTATTATTATTATTATTATTATTATTATTATTATTATTATTATTATTATTATTATTATTATTACTATTATTATTATTATTATTACTATTATTATTACTATTATTACTACTATTATTACTACTATTATTACTACTATTATTACTACTATTATTACTACTATTATTACTATTATTATTACTACTATTATTACTACTATTATTACTATTATTATTATTATTATTATTATTATTATTATTATTATTATTATTATTATTATTATTATTATTATTATTATTATTATTATTATTATTATTATTATTATTATTATTATTATTATTATTATTATTATTATTATTATTATTATTATTATTATTATTATTATTATTATTATTATTATTATTATTATTATTATTATTATTATTATTATTATTATTATTATTATTATTATTATTATTATTATTATTATTATTATTATTATTATTATTACTATTATTATTATTATTATTACTATTATTATTACTATCATTACTACTATTATTACTACTATTATTACTACTATTATTACTACTATTATTACTACTATTATTACTATTATTATTACTACTATTATTACTACTATTATTACTATTATTATTATTATTATTATTATTATTATTATTATTATTATTATTATTATTATTATTATTATTATTATTATTATTATTATTACTATTATTATTATTACTATTATTATTATTACTATTATTATTATTACTATTATTATTATTACTATTATTATTATTACTATTATTATTATTACTATTATTATTATTACTATTATTATTATTACTATTATTATTATTACTATTATTATTATTACTATTATTATTATTACTATTATTATTATTACTATTATTATTATTACTATTATTATTATTATTATTATTATTATTATTATTATTATTATTATTATTATTATTATTATTATTACTATTATTATTATTACTATTATTATTTATAATACTATACGCAAAGACAATAGTCAAGTCGTGGATCTACATGCAAACGGTAAAACATGCAAGAGCACATCAATGTAAAGATCATCGTAACAAAAGAGGCAAACCTGTGATATTTTGATGCTTACTGAAGTGGGGAAATGCCGCTTATATCCGAATCGCTTGAATCATTGTTGCTGTTGCTCGGTTGATAAACAATGTTGCCGCCGTCGTCATCATCCGAAGAGCTGCTGGAGTCCCCCACGGAAATAACAAGTTGAGATTGGAATAATAGGCTTTCCTTTCAATTTCTCTTCTTGGAAGTATTCTCTCACAGAGTATATTATTCCCTGTGCCTGTCCTTTAATCGGAATACCTTTACCAAATATTGTTTTATTTGGTTCCCGCGCACGTTCAGGTTTTCGCTTGTCACTATTTTAGACATAATTAAACATTCATTAAAACACAATTGTAAATGATCACAACATACGCACAAATACACGGACTCAGACCCACATAAACCAAGGCAAATTGCCACAAATAAAATGCAAAGGAACTTGCTACTACAGGATCTCTAACTGTTGTATATAAAATAAGAACAGCAGCAAATACGTAAAGGCATTCTCTTTATGCAGCGTAATCAGTAGAGAAATAAACACCAAGGTATTGTGTTTACTGCAGCGTTTGCGTAACTCGCTCGCCCGCAAGTCATGCTAAGAACGTGTTAAGAATATCGGCAACCAAGGTTTAGCTTCTAACGGTGTCATGGAAACGTCTCTACTCTAATTGGTCGCTCTGATCGTTACTGTGACAACCGTTATGACGTGTTCATCCCCTCCCATTTATGTAAAGCGTTGTTCCATGTGCTTCCTAACTGTCAATCCCATTCTAGTTTGGCGACCAATATAATTTTCTGCACCCTGTGGGTGGCCGCGCCATGGCTCAGTGGTTAGACCGCTTGGCTCTCACCAAGGCGACCCGGGTTCGATCCCAGGTAACCGCAAAGTGAGATTTGTGGTGGACAACATGGCGCTGGTGCGGGTTTTCTCCGGGATCTCCGGTTTCCCCCGCCATCTTATTCCACCGATGCTCCATCTTCATCTCATGTATCATCAGTGTCATCGCCTGCGGTGCCGCATGTAGTAAATGCGGGCGTTAAACACTACACATTCAATTCGTGCATCCTGTGGGACAAAATAGTTGGCCAATGAAGAAAAGTATTCTAGAACTCTAAAACATCTTCTTCCTGCACTTATTAAGCACGTTATATCTGTTATCTTATTTGCTTTATTGCATTGTTTAAAGTTTCCTGGTCATGGGAGCTCTTTTGAAATCAACAAGAATTTATCAGCTCAATTTTGCGGATATTCACCCAATATGAACGCCTTTTCTGCACTGAAAGTTATTTTGGCTTCTAAGGAACACAAAAATGCGTCAAACTCAAAAAAAAAAAAAAAAAAAAAAAAATCTAAAAGGACTTTCTGAAATATGCGATTCAATTGATGAAGCTGTTCTATAGGACACTAGCATCCAGCTACTATACCTTCCCACCCTGTATATCAAGCTGGAGGTTACAATCCTAAGAGATAAACACAACTTTAGGGTTAAAGTGAACGGAAATCCTAGCTAGGAATTCGTATCATCCCTTGTCCATCCGCTCGCTGGATTTATTTTTGACTAAGACGTCTCGTACAATTTATTGCTGGAATGTTTAGAGGCGCAACTCGCGGGGAGATTCATTCGCACATTTCACTTCCCCCCTTCCCCAGGGAATAGAAACTCCACTCACAAGTTCTGTCGGCGACAGAGAAGGGTCGCTACCGCAAGTCCCGTTTCAGACAAACTCACGAAGAACAATATCTGTAGCTACAAAGGAAGCGGTATTTGGGACTTATGTTCCACTACAGAGAAGGAGAAACTTTTCAAACATATGTTGCACTTCTATCCTAGAAGTGAGGCAAACCACTTTCCTTTTCGCAATTATAACGACGTTTTATTGTTTCCTCTACCCGTCACCTACAGTATGCAAGTCAATATCTGTATTCCACCTTTCTATCTCTGGAGGGATAAAACATAAAACTTTCTCTACTGTTGTACCTCCTACAACTATTCTTACAAAAAAGATATTACTTTATTTTCTTTGTAGTTATAGCAAGTATCGAAAGATAAGTGCTGAGGCTTTCACGGCCGGCGTTAAAGTTGATGTTAGAGGATGATCCGGAGTTTCTTTCAAACGTAATCACTGCTGATGAAACTTGGCTACATCATTTTGATCCTGAGTGCAAACAGCAAAGCTCAGTGTAGATATCTCCTTCATCACCAAACTCCCAAAAAGCAAAAGTATTGCTTCTGCTGGGAAAGTTACGGTCATCTCATTCTTTGATATTCATGGAATGGTTTATTAATATGTTATACCTGCACACACATCAGTAACTGGAAAATACTACAGGGATATCCTGAAAACATTGTAAGTCCATATCAGGCGCAAAAGAACACATTTCCGTGAAGCAGGCTGGAAGCTGCACTACGATAATGCGCGGCCGAATATTGTCAATGTTGTTGCTAAATATCTTGCAAAAATCAACGTGAATTGCATCCCTCACCCTCCCTATAGTCCGTATTTAGCCCATGTGA
The DNA here is from genome assembly GCA_030765055.1 of Mantis religiosa. Classification (NCBI taxonomy): domain Eukaryota; kingdom Metazoa; phylum Arthropoda; class Insecta; order Mantodea; family Mantidae; genus Mantis; species Mantis religiosa. The sequence goes on along the minus strand of CM060958.1, from coordinate 36,288,732 downwards.
CTTTTTCCTATTCCCTAACTTGAAGAAACACCTTCGTGGGAAGCATTATCCATCATCAAAAGCAGTGGTTTAGGCTGCGGAGGCGATTTGGAAGGATCTCTAAGAAAATGGTTTCCAGCAAAGACGTCCTTGAAGACTGGCACAAACGCTGGGTCAAGTGTATCGCATTCAGGGGAGACCATTTTGAGAAGGACCATCAACATCATGAGCATGAGTAAAAGGTACGTTGTCAAAAAAAAAGGTGATCATTGTGTTCATTCTCTTTATTGAGCAGCCCTCGTACATCTTCCGGGCTTGTAGGCCGTGGTCCAGTTGGTCTAACATCCACGTTTCGCCTAAAACTGCGTACGGCATCATCAGTGTTTCCACTCCTGAGTCCAAAGTTTTACTCTGTAAGTGTAGGAAATGTAGCTTTAACATCCCTTTGACAAGTGGCTAGGGCCGGACCCAGCAGATGTCGTTACATAAAAGACTGGTCCTAAATAAATATTCAAATGCATACTTTTTTATATATTTGTTGCTCTTTCTTTTCTCTTATTTAACTGTTTTTCATTGTTTTCGTTTATTTTTATCTGTTTTCCTTAGTTTCACACATATTCACTATACACATAAACACCCATGCACAAGGCGGGTCTCGAACCCGCAAGCCTCTACGCGGCGGAACGCCAAAGACCATGGCTTTATCGACCATGGCTACGAGGGCCGGCATCTGATCACTTATAGCCAACTATATATTTCTTGTCTTTTATACACAATTTCACTTTCACACATAATGTAATCATTTTAACACTCTTAATATGCTTCCGTCTTTTTTAAATCCTCAACAACACTGCAAAATCTATAGACAATAATTTTGGGGGGAAAACAGATCCAGTTTGCTACTTATTGAAGGTTTTATTTTGGTTACATCCTTAAAACTACTTTTTAAATGTTTGTTTTGGATTCAACAGACCTATAAACATATTCACATCTAGACATCAAGATTTTGGGAATGACACACAACTTCCTCCCATTATAGCTCATAAGCTTGTTAGTTGTGATAATTTATTTAAAATTTTGTAATAAAGTGATAGAAGAGTGAATTCCAGCGATAAAAGGCTTCAAATTACCTACAAATTTAATTGTATTTTTAATTAACGGGTAATGAAATAACGACTGTTGAAATATCGAGCAGCACTATAATGTTGCCCATTCCAACGCAAATGTCATGAATGTACAATACTTCAGCTGTGCCCTACGCTGGTGTATTCGTAGTATTATTAAATCATCAGGAAGATATGAGCGCTGCTCCTTAAGGAATGAATTAAAATTCTGTGATTATAAAAATCCCAAAAGGAGGTTACCATCAAGGTGTTTTCGCCCGCCTCGGTAGCGTAGATGTCCTGTGTTCGAATCTCGGTCAGGTTGTGTTACCTGGATAAGGTTTTTCCGGGGTTTTCCCTTATTCTGAATGACGAATGTCAGGTACCTCTAAGCTCCATGGATCCCGGGCTCATTTGTGCGTCATTTCACCCATTCCATTCATCGTCCGATATGGCTTAACGTTGGAGAACGTAAATTACAAAAAGAAAAGAAAATCAAGGTGTTTACTTTCCCATGACGTCTATATAGACAGGTGTACACTGACATACACAGACGTTTTCTTTATAAAATATTATACATTTAGATTTTTTAAAATTTACGATGGAATGCAATACTTACTGTAAATCCAAAGTAGTGAAGGTAATAAATCTCTATCTGGCAATCACACATGTCTACGATGCCAACATTAGAAAAATAAAATTAGGAACTAACCAACAGGAAATACTGACGTCCAATGTTCTTTAAATGGAACCCAAAATCATATGTTAAAAAGTATATTCGAAGTATATATTTTCTGGACAAAATATTTTGGAGGTTAACAAGGACTCTACGAAATGGCTGAGATAAGCTAAAAGCTCGGCATAAGTTTTGGGCTGTATCGGAGATTGAGCTGGAGATGGGTTACGTGTTGCGTTTGTTTTAGAGGGCATAGACCCAAAACATAACCTTATCACAGAATAAACCTCAGAGTATGCATGCACCAACTCTTGACAATACCTGTCCTGACTTTGTTAATACTCGATACGTCTTTTCTCAACTACTATAACGATCTCTGACAACCGTTCCTCTATGCTGGCCGGCATTTGAACCACGGATCCTCCGGTTGCTCTAAATGAGCTACCATTGAGAAATCCATGGTTCAAATCCCGGGTGTGATAATGAATTTTTCGCACTAATCCAACTTTCCATCGGTGACACTAGCAAAAAACCGTTAAAAGCTATGAAAAAAGCTCTTGAATAAACACTTACGCTTCTATTTTGCTTCATGATAAACATATATCCGTAGGTAAAAGGGAATACAGTGGAGTTTAGATATCCACAGAATTAAACAATAGAAGAATGCCAGATAAACAAACAATAGCGAAAGAAAATAGTTGATTACTTTCCACTTTCCACTATTAAGAAAAATCCCTGCTTTATATCAACAGAATTTTTTATACTTTCTGTCATATGTTGATATGCAATCTATTATTACGAATTCTTTCCTGTGTATTTCAATTAATACAAAGAAACATTTACCAAAAACACATTGTAATATTGATGTATTATATTCCTACACGTTTTGCTGTAATTGGAAAATAAAGTAAACCCAATCCACAGTCTGACAATATTAAACAAAAATGCAGCATATCAGCTTTTGAGCTCCTTACTCTTTCCACGATATCGTGACAAACAAATGAATGGCGATACAGTGTTAAAGATAATGAAAACTTGTAACCAATAATAACGGGTATCGCGGAATTGACTTTTGAATAAAATCATTACGTCCAGCGTCTTGACGGAGTGAACTTAATTACAAGTTAGCTATTAGATTTTCATTTTTTTTTTCCACGGGACCTAAATGTACGTATTTCTTATCAAATGCCAATATTGAATTTGTTTCAGTGCATACAAGTAATCAAAAGTGTATTTTACATACAATTCTCTCATATACTTTTACTCAACTCTTATTGTAATTCTGCAGGCGAATTACGGTACTTTGAACTAGGCATTCAAATATGCAATAATGATTATGATGATGAACCACTTTATATTTTTCTCTATTTAGAGCAACCTTCGTGTGGATTTAAATCCATAATACCTTCTCTTGTATAAAAAAGAGAACGATATAAGTCTACCATATTGAGCTGTACCCTTTAGGTCTCAGTTGTTTGTCTACGCCACTAGAGACGAAAATAGTTGCTTTTAATAGACCTTACCTGCCCCTGGGTAGTATGTACGGTTTACCCGTATCTTTCATCTCTGGATTTAGCCATGGGAGTTACAGTTGGGACTCTGCAACCTCATCCCATATCCGGCGTTAAAATGCATTTCTTGTAGTAGTGAATTATGCAGGGGATATCTGTGTTTCCGCTTAGGTACATTCTGTACTTCTAGAAAAACTCTGATGTGTTGCATGCAGAAAACATTTTATACTCACCCTTCCACAAGCTATGCTTTGTCTACTTCCCGTTAAGCGAGATAATATTTAGTTATGTTCTTTATAACTTAAACAAGGATAAACCAGTAGCCATGCTGTTTGTATGTCCAGGACAAAAGCGAATCGCGACTATTTTAAGAAAAAAAAGTTGAAAAGAAGAGTATAAGTGAGTATAAATGCCTTCACATCAATAACAACATATATATCTGGAATAGTTGGCGCAGAGGGCTCTATAAAATTCTAATCGCCCTGGCCCATGCTTTATACATATTTGTTGTCCTCCAACCTCTGGTTCTGAAGGTCACAGGTGAATCCTGGCAGATTGCTTTGTCCAGCCTTAAAAATAAATCTTTAATACGGCTTCCTCCAGCAGCTCCGTGCTGTAGATTTATATCATGAGCAAAATGAAAAAGAAACTAATAAAAGGGTCAACATTAAGCGATCTTTCCGGTCCGGTATAGAATGGTTTCCCTGAAAGCCATAGTAATGCATCAATAAATAAAAATGTTCTTTTCTTTCCTCTCTGTTGTCCTAAAATTTTTACTAAGGCTACTGGGATACCTACATCACAGAATGACTATGTTTAATTTTAGTATTTTTTTCTGCTTTAATTTTTAATAAGTTGCAAAAACCAAATATCTGTTTCATATTCTGCCAATGTATATTTTTGAATAATGAGGGATATTCCTATTATGTGTTTCAAATGGTAAGGTGTTTGTCCTTAAGCGCTACTAGGTGAGCAACCATTCGGAGTCCTGCAGTGTCGTCGTATTGCATACCACCTAAGTGGTGTGTGAGGAGCGCCAACCTAATCAATCTGTATGAAATATCATTCGCGGTAAGACAAAAATATAGATTTTGCCGAAAATGATCCATGTGGAAAGTAGAGAGTAATGTATCTGACATAACCATGGAAACCCCATATTTTTAGCTCAAATAGTATTTCTAATACAAATAAATAAACCACTATTGCCTGTATTATAGCAATAAATCGTTACGTAAGCACTGTATGAATATCATTATTGTTTGGCACGTATGAGTGTACGTATATTTGTAATTACTCAGAACTGAAACGTAAATGTTTGACATGACGTGATAAAAGAATTACTTTGAATAATCCAGTTCGAGTGAGAGGAAACAATAAATTTCCTGCTGTCCTGTAAGGCGGTCCTTGCCCGTTAGGCACCTCGTTGAGCCCTCCCGGTACTCAACACCTCATATGAGAAGATGTATTAGATGGGTGAGGATTACGAATGGGAGGTTTCCAGCAGGTCGGAGGTTTTCTCAGGATAGATCTGCATGAATTATCTCTTTCAAGTTTCAGGGAGTGGGTGCGTCCGGACAGGGTATGGGTATTATCATATAGAAGACACCACGACCGTTGAATGTCAAGTTTATTGATATAAGAGGTCCTCTCCACTCGTCACCGTTATCTTGATGTTATTCGCACATTAGTCGCGAGATTTGAGGTTTGCCCGTTGCTGTGCGCATGACACGAGGGCTAGTCTGAATCACAGCCGCGAGTGAACTGGCAAATCACTAGGGCGCTCCGAGTGTTGTATGTATCTGTGTACGCATTGTTTGTGAACGTCGAGGGCGTTACTTCGTGCATTCGCGAACACGGACTTTGATGAATTTTCAGCACTTGTGGCCTCCTTCACTCGCCGAAACAGAGTGTTTTTTCTAGCAAACATCAAACGTCGCCATTGCACAAATTTCCCCTTCCTTTCGCCGAACTTTGGACACTTTAGGGGTCATGTGACCTGTTACTTGTTCCTTATAGGTTGTGTTTCCTCCCTACGCTTAAATTTAATAGCAATTTCTAGTGTTTGAAACGTGTATTCTATGCAATTTTCACTTTCTCACAGTCCAGCTAATTAATGCATAAGCATGTTTGAAAATGTGTATCTTAAACCCCGGTGTCTATTCTATCATCACGTACCATGTGCAGGCCAAGACATGGCTGGCGCCGAGGGTCTAGCCTGAACAATGGCACTTTTGTCGGCTAGAAGCAAAAAGAAAGTACCTGTGAGTGTGTAGTGTTTAACGCCCGCTTTTACCACATACGGCACCGCAGGCGATGACACTGATGATACATGAGATGAATATGGAGCACAGGTGGAATGAGATGGCGGTGGAAACCGGAGGTCCCGGAGAAAACCCGCCCAACGCCGTGTTGTCCACTACAAATCTCACTTTGCGGTCGCCTGGGATCGAACCCGGGCCGCCTTGCTGAGAGCCAAGCGGTCTAACCCCTGAGTAACGGCGTGGTCGTACCTGTGAGGAAAAGTGTTCATTCACCTCGCTATTTGGGTTCTCGTGCTTTCGATATATATATATCGGGATTGCCTGTTTAGTTTCTGCACTTGTATATTTAATCATTATCCTCTATATTTATTATAACTTTGTTTAATTCATATTGTGGTATCTATCCGCCCTTAATTATGCATGTAATAAGACTTTCGGGGTTATTATGACAATGTTATGCCTAACAGGGAGGGTATCACCTGGCAGAACGCGTCTGGTCACATTATATCTGTGTGTATGAACGGTTCATAATCTTTATTTACTCTAGAGAGTTCAAAGTGGTTGGTGTGGGTGGGTAAGGTTTTTGGGTGGTTGGTGTGTATGACATGATGCTGACATGACTGATAAAAGAATTACTGAGAATAAGGCAAGGTGTTAAATTCTACAAAGAGCAAACACTTCATTTCCTGTTAGCCTGTGGAATGCTGTATGCATATGTTTATGAATGAATGCTGGATAAAAAGTGTTTATTTACTCTGGAGAGTTCAGATCAATATCATTCAGCTGTTCTTTACACAACAGTAGAGCAAGAGTTAAATAGTGCAATGGCTTCTTGCGGTGAATTTAGTGGCGAGTCAAAAAGGCAGGTATTGCGAAGTCAGGCTCGAAGTATTATTTTTAAGATGTACACGTTCTTCAAAAAATTTTCGGAAACAGAAACTAAAAATGAGTTATTGCAAAGAGTAATTCTGTTTAAAAACACGGAAAACGTGTATCAGCTGGATCAACTTGCAATTGAAACTGGACACCAGGTAATACGCCTCCCACCTTACCACTGCCAATATAATCCAATTGAATTGTTGTGGGCTCAAATAAAAATGGAGATTGCAAACAGAAATAATACTTTTAAAGTGACGGACGTTAAACAACTTGTTCACGAAGAAATTGACAAGGTAACACAATAGGACTGGGAAAACTGCGTGAGGCATGCAGAATTTAAGAAATAGCACGTGACGAGATTTTGGAATCATACATTTGCAAGACTCAAACGATGAAGACAGTAACAATGATGAATTGTCTCTTAACGGAAGTGACATTTACAGCGATATGGATAAGCCACTGGTAGTTCCATTGGAATAGAAAAACAAGTAATTCGTAAACCATAATTATAGTTATAGTATTTGAAAATATACTTATATAATTTGCGAAAATGCTTTTTCCAGTTTTGATTTTGGCAACTGCATCATTGTAAAAGTTTGCAAAATATAATTTGCTTACCCTTACGTCTGTGCCAAGCAGACCTGCATGTTGTATGAGATGCGAGAGAGAGGGAAATATAAAGGAAGTGGGGTAACAAGCTGGCAACGCTTAGTGTGATACGGCATTTGATTAGCTAGACTCCAGAACTCTTTTCATTTGAAACACATTATAGAAGTATGCCTTTGTAAGATATTTAAATCCTATAGGCTTCCTAAATTGACTAACGTAAGCATTAACTGTTTAGCGCTTGATATGCTGCTCTTTTGTTTGCTAAACAAACCGACGGCATTATGAACGCAAAGGTGAAATGGACTGGCGTTATAATGATCAAAGTAATATGAGTGGCGACGATGACAAATCCGATGCAAGGAACATAAATAATGGGTGACAAATGTGTCCTCATCAATAATAGCATCTTTGGAAGGGTGTTTAGCTCCCAATACTCCAATACGTATGAGCATCACTCGATTGTTTTTCAATCCCCTTAGAGAGGAAACACGTATAGACAATTGTATTCAAATGGCATCGATATAAAATTAAAGATACCGCTGAAACCTTAAATTAAAATATATTTGAAATGCATTTGGATCGAAAGGACAGCACTTTGACTTGTGAGCCCAAGGTTCGATTCCCAACAGGAGCAAAAGCACAATAAATCTCTGTTCTCGAAGACCCCAAAATATGAACGTTGGAGGAAATATAAATGCGTTTAGTAAAAGAAATACAAAAATATAATTTAACTTTAATCAGAACAAGCAACATCACCTCAATTGACTGCCACAGTAATATAGTGATTAGTGATTAAACAACATAACCCATGGCGTAACAGCCCGCAAGCCAGCCCAGAGCTCGACACACCCACATACGCAAGGTAGAGGTGGGTGATCATCCAATCGACACGGGAGGAATTGTGGTCAGCATCTCGGCAGCATCAGCCGGACCAGAGTTCCGATTCACTAGCTAGTGTAGCACCTCAATTTCCTCACGATGCTGAATGGGCACCTTTCCTGTACCCCAGATTTAAAATCCGCACCCTTTAGGCGTGGAATCGACCCCTGCGCTTCCTGGGGCAGGGAAACAAAGCACAACACTCTAGCCTCTACGCTGCGGCACAGGATTAATATTTGGCAAGTTAAAATTCAACTCCAGAGATTAAGGTTCGATTTTCGGGTGGGAATTTTCCTTCAGCCAGGATTATTCTCCATCCTCCTTAGAGTCTGTAAATATGAATATGAGTGTGAATTTATTTATGCATTTAGTATAATACCAAAGTAAACAACCGTGAATATCAGTTGTTCACTAATTGTTTTAAAAATAAAAAGCGACCGATAAGAAGGTAGCACAACAATGCCTGATGACCTTCACGTACTTTCTTTTAAAAATCAGACTATATAGGGACAGCTCATATTGAATTACACACTATGCGATAACACATAATTCTATTATTGAGGCAAGAAATGACACCTCATTCAGCTAATCTTTCTTCACCGACGACCAGTACAGAAATATCTTAGATTCTGCCTAGAATCTCCTACTCAGCTACCAATATTTTCCGTAATAATCTCCCCTTCTCCTAATGAATTTAAGTCCCCCGCTAATAGCTTTCAATACGATGTTGCCACTTTATTTCTATATTACTGAAATGCCCTTCCTTTTATCCTTAAGTCTCTACAAATCTCTAAGAAATACTCTCACATATTCCATGCATTCTAAACTAGACAGCCGTACCTATTCTGGCAACTTTGGATACCTTCACCATTCTCGCTAACGTAATCTAACAAACAACGTTTTTGAATTGGCCGGAGACTACTCCTCGCTAACTGCCTTACTTAATGACATCTTACCCCGAGCCAAACTGTACTCATAATTAAATGCCAAACCTAACACCCTGTAACATGTAACGAATGTACAAAATATTTATATTTTATTTAATTATAAGTATTAATTTTTCTAACCGATCCATAATTTGTGTTTCAAATTGAAATTAAAATTCAAGGTTAATATTTAGAGAGGTGTTGAGTTGTTATGTTCTTCTTACCCACGCATTCACAAACACACACAGGGAGGAAAAGAGAGAAAGAGGGAGGGACCCTCTCCTCAAAGTGCCTCTTCACTGGATTCAAGTATTTCCGGTGAAACCTCGTATCAAATTTCCTGGTGATACAATATTTTCCCTTCTTTTACGGCAAGAAATATAAAAAATAAAAATATTATCATTAAAATGCTATCCTACAATTTGATCGCCGATGATGGAGTTGGTTACGTGTATTGAATGCTGCAGGTTTTTGTAGTTCTGGTAGAAAAAGGAGTTCCGATTTTGTTCAACGGAAGTGAGAGAAGTTAACCAGAAACGTCAAAGCAATAAAAATTATACTGCACCATAAAACTTCGATAGAGCCACAAACTACGTCGTATGAAGTCCCAAGATATAAACCTTGCGGACGGCGTTATTGTATCTTTTTATTGCGCAAGTATTTGAAATCCAAATTGAACAGTCTAGACTCTGCAGGATCACAACAGCTGCGCGCTTAATACCATTTACCCTATGGCGGTAGAATTGATGGCATAATTTATATCTCTTATTCAAAATTAGTGTTCGTAGTCAACAATGACTGCAAATAACCGTGTGTGGGAGGGAAACAAGAAGTGCAGGTTTAAAGTATACGGCCGTTTTACAATGGAGTCACGGAATGCGTCTCTTTAGCTTCGTCTTACTGAATACTCTCAGAATTACTAAACTTGCATTGATAACTGAGCAGTTATGGATACGTATGTTTGAGCTAAATCTACAAGGTTCAAATCCTGGACATCATTTTGATTATGTATAGAGTCAACATGAAAAGTTCAATGCTACGGCCGGGATTTGAACCACGGATTTCCTGGTTTCTGACCAGTCGCTCTAACCCATTGAGCTACCATGGCCAACGTGCCGTCCTGACATTAAATTCTCCAGTTGACTCGTGTGTAAATGAAAAATTCAATGTCATGGCCGGGATTTGAAACACGAATCTCCTGGTTTGCGACCAGTCGCTCTAACCCATTGAGCTACCATGGCCAACGTGCCGTCCTGACATTAAATTCTCCAGTTGACTCGTATGTAAATGAAAAATTCAATGTCATGGCCGGGATTTGAAACACGAATCTCCTGGTTTCCGTCCAGTCGCTCTAACCCATTGAGCTACCATGGCCAACGTGCCGTCCTGACGTTAAATTCTCCAGTTTTCATGTTGACTCTATCCATAAAAAAACTTAGTGTACGTGGGGCTAGTGTGAAGAAATTATTTATTTCCACCAATTAACTAAAATAATAAGAGTTTAATGCTGAAGCCTGTGATTTAAATACTTACGATAGTAAGTAACTACAAACTGTGTGTATCTCCGATACGAGAGCCCCTAGTGGTCTACCAGGAATATATGAGTCAACTGGACTCAACCATGCTACCGAGGCGGGCATTGTTTGTTCCTGCTAGATTTTATTTATTTTCAGTGAATATGCACCAAAATAATTATTTGGGAAAATTTTAAAGACGCTGTAAATCATTTCACAAGAACTATAAAATGTACTAAACTGTAATTATTCACAATCTTCAGATTGTTTCAATGAATAGTTTAATTGAGTTTCATTAAAGTATTTGAATTATTTAATACTTTATATAAAATGTATTTTACGAATACATTATTTTTGTATCTAGGCATATGTTTTCCAAAAAGGAACTGACGCTAGAATTTTCAACAATGCAAACCATGGCAAATTAAAACACGAAAATTCATCAAATTTTTATCTCAAAAATGAAGTATACTTCGATAAAAAGAGCACTTAGAATATTGAAAGCGTCGGATATTTTTAATCCAGAATTTCTAAAATAGCATTTTGGTGTAGCGAATGACCAATATGTAAATTGTGCAGAAAGAAGTTTGAATTAAGATTACCAATATAGCAATAAATATTCTTTAAAGAGGTGTGCAGAGTACCTGATCGACTTTGGAGATGCTGCTAAAATGAGTGGAAATAGGAAATTGCATCAGGGAAATCTAGGGAAGTGCTTTCAAAATATTTGAACAACAGAAGCTGAATCTATAAATATATTCAGTTATTTCCTCTTTTATAATTATTTTACATGATTTAACGCTACGAAAAGTGATTGTTTTTGTTCGATTTATTAGTGATACTTCTTTTACATCTCTTGTGATAGTCATTACTTCAGTTTGACGCATTGCAAATAATACAAGTTCAAAATTTGAGCCCTATGTCCTATTAAAAGCTGTGTAGAAGTGTTTAAACAGCTTTTGTGCGTGACATAATGCAGTACTCAATGACAGTTGGTAACACTGTACTGCGGAGTGTACGTACACTATGAGATGAGAGTCAATATTTGGAACTCGTCCAGAAAAAGGATGGTGGATCGCGCTGTACCGTGCATGACAGCCAGCCAGGACGATATTAGCCATGACCCGCCACCACGGAGGGGGGGGGGGTTAGAAAAAAGTCATTCGTCCATTTCCAGTTCACTTTCTGTTCCGCAGAATTTGCTGCTCACACATTCTGTTCTTGATGGGTTTTTGCAGATTTGATAGGTCACTGGAGATTGTCTAAAAAAATCCTGTGAACCACTAAATAACGCTATATTTGAAAACGGATTATTCCCAACCTGTATTGGCAAAGTTAAGGCCTTTAATATATGCATTTATATAATCAATACAGCATTAGTTTTGTATTAATAAACATTTTGAATGACGTGTTTTAAGTGTTGTATACTAAATAATACACATGAATAAATAAGTAAAGGAAATATGACACTCCACCACAAAAATTTGATGCCGATATTAAGGAAAAATATATGCTTTGGAACTCATTGAACCCAAGTGTGTGTTTGTGTGTGTGTGTGTGTGTGTGTGTGTGTGTGTGTGTGTGTGTGTGTGTGTGTGTGTGTGTTTCTGTATATGAACAAAATAACCGAAAACTGACGCCAGTTTAAGTGGAAGAATGCCTCGGAGTAAAAGCTAGATATCTGAAGAGAGCTGTAGGAGTACTACATACTCAAGATCCAGGCTAGTGTAGGAGCTTACCTGGGAGACTGTCCTGATACAGGATCTAGGATGCAACCTAATGGTTCCAGCTAGTGACGCCCTGAAACAACTTCTACAAGACCTGCGCGAAAAGAAAACACAACACATCGGAGGATTTCAGGACTTGGACGGAAGCTAACCATGAAATGCGACATGTAACGACGAGACTGGCCATGCATGGTTTTCACCACAGGGTGTGTTGCAACAAGTCTATACACTAACGAAAAGAAAAGTATGTGTGCTTTTTATGTCTGGAATTTTGTGGTACCATATCACCAAGTCAATGGAAGAGGGCAAGACCAGGATTGAGGTGAAGAGGTTGTCTGCAAACAGGACCAGATGGAGATACTTAATTGATATGCTCCACGAGGAACAACAGGAACTAATCATCGTATCAGCCAGTGTAGGAATAGATAGAAATCCATCGCAGCGTATTGCAAAGGCAAGGAAACGTACTTCCCTCCTTTTGCACAGTGTATACATTTTTCAATTTTGTTATCAACTGGTGACGTGTAAGCGATAGGTAGAGTCTTAGAGATAAACAACTGTAGATGGCGTTAAAGCACATAATGTGTGAAAAATACAACCGTTGTGAGATCTTCCTTATTATTGATCTTTCTTTCTGTTCGTTATTCCTTTTTTTCTTTTTTCTTTTTTTTATTCTACGTCCTCCAACGTTAAGCCTAATCTGACGGTGAATGAAATGGGTGAAATGATGCTCAAATGTGTCCAGGGTCCTTGGAGCTTAGAGCTACCCGACATTCGTCTTTGAGGATAAGGGAAAACCCCGGGGAAACCCTTTTCCAGGTAACACACCCCGACGAGATTCGAACTCAGCACCTCTTGAACGTGAGGCAGACATGCTACCATCTACGCTACCGAGGTGGGTCGTTATTGATCTGAAGTTTCTAATACCTTCATGTTTCCTAAATGAAACGTCGTTGTACGTTGCTTTTCCCGCTTCTAATTAAGCAAATATCTTAGAAATTGATACCGACCAAATCTTAAATAATCAGAGTATGGTTTAAACCTTTCTTGCTCCTTCATTTCCATACTTCTTGTAAAGAAATATGAAATGAAACCATTTAGAAATATTTGTCTTGAAAATATGAGTAGATGAAATGATAAGCCATAATGAAAATATAGTGTACAAGGGTGAGAAGGGAACTCCTGTGAGACCTCATCGCATTTCTATAGCATTGCTAAAACACTAATCAATATTTAAAACCTACAAAACAAATATTCTTAAAATCAGTTCATATATGAACTGTAAATTTTAAATACTGAGCATAAAATGTTACAGGGTAAAATCATTAGATAAAGTTATTCAAATAATAATAAACTGTTAGTATAAAAATTATATCAGCGACACTATTTATACTTTACAAAAAGTGACTTTCAAAATTAAATTAGCCCTGGTGTAGGTATTTTTAGCTATTGTATTTCGGTTGTGAAAATTGCCATATTTGTTGTATTATATTTTTTATTGGGACTTCCTCTTTGTTTTTCTGCAACTGAAGTAAGTAGAGAAATTCGACACCAAGATTTCACAGAAAGGAGGTTTTGAAGGCCCTGGTACCATAAAGGCATTTTTAGAAAAAACTTGTTCTGTACATGCACTTTTCTGTCGGTTTCTGTGTGAGTCTACATTTATTTTTATGAATATCATTACTCAAGAAAGTCAATTGAACATGAAGCTTGCTATTTAAGTTTAGGACATTCCAACAGTGCAGCACATTTTCAAGAAAGTACCCTGGCGCAGAGCTGTACTCTACAACAAACTATATCGGCTATTATTATTATTATTATTATTATTATTATTATTATTATTATTATTATTATTATTATTATTATTATTATTATTATTATTATTATTATTATTATTATTATTATTATTATTATTATTATTATTATTATTATTATTATTATTATTATTATTATTATTATTATTATTATTATTATTATTATTATTATTATTATTATTATTATTATTATTATTATTATTATTATTATTATTATTATTATTATTATTATTATTATTATTATTATTATTATTATTATTATTATTATTATTATTATTATTATTATTATTATTATTATTATTATTATTATTATTATTATTATTATTATTATTATTATTATTATTATTATTATTATTATTATTATTATTATTATTATTATTATTATTATTATTATTATTATTATTATTATTATTATTATTATTATTATTATTATTATTATTATTATTATTATTATTATTATTATTATTATTATTATTATTATTATTATTATTATTATTATTATTATTATTATTATTATTATTATTATTATTATTATTATTATTATTATTATTATTATTATTATTATTATTATTATTATTATTATTATTATTATTATTATTATTATTATTATTATTATTATTATTATTATTATTATTATTATTATTATTATTATTATTATTATTATTATTATTATTATTATTATTATTATTATTATTATTATTATTATTATTATTATTATTATTATTATTATTATTATTATTATTATTATTATTATTATTATTATTATTATTATTATTATTATTATTATTGTTATTGTTATTGTTATTGTTATTGTTATTGTTATTGTTATTGTTATTGTTATTGTTATTGTTATTATTATTATTGTTATTATTATTATTGTTATTATTATTATTGTTATTATTATTGTTATTATTATTGTTATTATTATTATTGTTATTATTATTGTTATTATTATTGTTATTATTATTGTTATTATTATTGTTATTATTATTGTTATTATTATTGTTATTATTATTGTTATTATTATTGTTATTATTGTTATTATTATTGTTATTATTATTGTTATTATTGTTATTATTATTATTGTTATTATTATTGTTATTGTTGTTATTGTTATTGTTATTATTATTATTGTTATTATTATTATTGTTATTGTTATTGTTATTGTTATTGTTATTGTTATTGTTGTTGTTATTGTTGTTTTTGTTGTTTTTGTTGTTTTTGTTGTTATTGTTATTGTTGTTATTATTATTGTTGTTATTATTATTGTTGTTATTATTATTGTTGTTATTATTATTGTTATTATTATTATTGTTATTATTATTATTATTATTATTATTATTATTATTATTATTATTATTATTATTATTATTATTATTATTATTATTATTATTATTATTATTATTATTATTATTATTATTATTATTATTATTATTATTATTATTATTATTATTATTATTATTATTATTATTATTATTATTATTATTATTATTATTATTATTATTATTATTATTATTATTATTATTATTATTATTATTATTATTATTATTATTATTATTATTATTATTATTATTATTATTATTATTATTATTATTATTATTATTATTATTATTATTATTATTATTATTATTATTATTATTATTATTATTATTATTATTATTATTATTATTATTATTATTATTATTATTATTATTATTATTATTGTGACTTTGTGGGTTCGTGAAATAAAAAGTCCAATTACACCACTCAACAATGTTCTTTATTTCTACCGACTTACAGTTTAACTCTTGCCAATTACACAAAATTACGTAATACACCAATTACGATTCACCAGTTCGTCCGTTACAATTTCCTTGTACTCGCGATTACATCAACTCCGATACTCATACACGGTTCGTACAGTCTTCCGTTGCACAATCTACTCGTTCATTAACACGTCACTGACTAACTCTTACACCAAGAACTGCGACTGTCTCACTAACTGACCGACCAACTCAACACAGCAGAACAACTGACTCACTAACTGTGTCTGTCTGTAACCCTCTTTATATCGGAATATCGCCGGTTTCTAGTGACCAGGAATCTGTTCCAGTAAACGAAAGATCGAGAAACAGGTGTAGAGAAAAACAGGCGACCAGTCATGTTTTCCCCTAACCACAAGCCTGTCACCACTACAAGACAAACGAGGAGAAGGTGTGGCTAACGCGGTCCTCCCCCCTGCCTTCCGTTCGCAGCTGGTACAGGGTGCTCCAGCGGTCTCGTTACATTATTATTATTATTATTATTATTATTATTATTATTATTATTATTATTATTATTATTATTATTATTATTATTATTATTATTATTATTATTATTATTATTATTATTATTATTATTATTATTATTATTATTATTATTATTGTTATTATTATTATTGTTATTATTGTTATTGTTATTATTATTATTGTTATTATTATTATTGTTATTATTATTATTATTATTATTATTATTATTATTATTATTATTATTATTATTATTATTATTATTATTATTATTATTATTATTATTATTATTATTATTATTATTATTATTATTATTATTATTATTATTATTATTATTATTATTATTATTATTATTATTATTATTATTATTATTATTATTATTATTATTATTATTATTATTATTATTATTATTATTATTATTATTATTATTATTATTATTATTATTATTATTATTATTATTATTATTATTATTATTATTATTATT